>JARQWZ010000890.1:0-377500 GCA_033150135.1 Gobio occitaniae
GACTCCGCCTTCCCGGAGGTAGGTGAGTCTTGACCTAAGCACCGCAATAGTCATGTTCCCGCAGTGAGAACACGAGCTATTCACAAACGCTGCCTCAGCGTGCTGTAAGCCTAGGCACGTTGATGCAGTGAGTGTGGCCGTCAGCGGGCGAGAGGGAACGACCGCATCCAGAAACGCACGGGTGGAAAGACATCTTGAAAAAGACGCAGTGTCACACCCGTGTTGCTCTTTTGTGAGGAAACGCTCTTTTAAGAGAGTGCTGAAGCACCCAGGGAAACGGCTGGGCAACACACAGGGGATAGTGCAGCCTGTGTTTGCACTCAGAAGGAACGCCCACCAATACCAACAAGCTCTCTTGCTGTGATAACAGGCAGTTGTTCCCCGCAGCTTTGAGTTCGCGGTCCCGCTGGAAAGCGCCGTCACACCAACACACGATCCTCTTCTCTCTGTTCTTTTTGTAGAATTTCTCTTCGCTGAATAGACAGGAAGCAGTCTGTAAACTTCAAACGCCGGTTCGGCTCCGAAGTGAATGACGTCAGTGCGATGCTCTCGCTTCCTGTTTTACCCGCGGCGCGGGGCGGAGCGCGAGATGCAAATCTCGCACGCCAATTGTTCATTGGGCCTGTTCTTAAGTCTCTCGAAGCTGATAGAGGGCTCTCTGAAGTGATCCCATTCGTCGGTATTACCGACGTACGTCGTAGTGACCGACTGAAAGGGAACTGAATTTATTGTTTAAATCAACATAAAAAAAAAAAAAACCTTCTATTTTATTTGAAAGAAATTGACAAAAGATGATGCATACATTTAATAAGATTAGAAAACACTTATAATGGTAAAATGCCCTGGACATTAATTTAAAGGGACAAAGATCATCCTGTAATGGAAAGTTATAATTGGAATGCGTGTTATTGATCAGAAAGTGCTCCTAAATTTTAGACTGTGCTCCTCAAGAAAAATGTTAGCGTAGAGCCCTGGAAAGGCAAAAAAAAGTCTATGTATTTTCAAATCAACACAAAGATTTGTTTGCTTTTCTCTTTCATTTATACTTTGCTTGAGCTTTCACCTTCTACTATGATATTCCACATAATATGCTACATTTCCAAACTTTCCAGAGTGCTTCTATTGTTATTTTGTAAGGAAATTTCTGAAGTAATTTTCTCTTTTCTCTCCAGCTGTTAATATTGAATGTCTTGTGAAATGTTGAGGTTTTTGGTTTATATTGTAATAACTGCAGCATCTGAATAAAGACAAGTGTCCAATTCTATAACTGATATTGATTATAATCTAAACAGCTAATTATTATATAAACACCATTAGAGAATGAAAGTTCATGACATCTGCTCTCATAAATATTACAACAGAAAGACAGGATAAGAATAAAACAGAATCTTGATTGTTGAATAAATGTTTTTTATTTAAACAGATAAAGACTGTGAATGAAAAAACTAAAATTATTATTATTCAGTAGATGACTCTTCAATCTAGAGCATATTCTTCAGGAGAAGCGAGGAGAGCATTAGAAGCTTCACAATGACAGTGTTTTTTGACTTTGGTTTGAGCTCAATATCCATGATCCGTGCACCTGAGTGAGCTGACGGCAGTCCATCGATGCCAGAGCTTCTGAGAGCCGGAGACGGTGGGAACAAACTTCTCCATCAGTGTAACCGTCGCAAGCTTCTCCACATCACTGACACACAGAAAGACAATATCAACTCTCTGGAAGCTGTTCACTCTATAAATATCATATTTAATGCAGTACAATCTGTGTTTCTGAACCAAATAAAGTGCATGAACACGTCACAGCTGAAATTAAACTGCTGTTAAACACTGAAAGTCTTACCCATACGGGATCTTCCTGACGCTCTGCATTCCCAATCCTTCTATAAGGAACAAAACGTTCCTCAACACTTGTGACAGCGGGTTCAGGAACGGGGATCTTGACTGTCAAACTCTTTCCCCAGCACAGCGTCCTCTAGAGGCTGAAACAGCACAAACACAATCAATGATGGAGAGTTTCTTTATGATGAACTGAATCCAAATACGACACCTTTAGATGTTTCACCAGTTATAACTTTTAACGATTAATGTTAGCCATTTTCTATTTTATTTAACCCTTGATGTAACATATATAATATATATATATATATATATATATAAAGCTGTGAATTCAGAATTCACTAAATTAAGCACATTTTAATTTGACTAAGATTTTTTTTTTACAATGCTGTTAACTGTACAAGTCTTCTTTACCAAGAAAATACTATTAGAGAATTTCCCCCAAAACAGATACATTCTTTATAATTATTTAAGCAGTTACACTGAAATGGTTTTTATTGGCGAAAGGCAGCATTAAACCATCAAAATGAAATGTTTGTTTAATTGATTATTGTAATGCTCTACTGGGTGGTTGCCCTGCTCGCTTAATAAACAAACTCCAGCTGGTCCAAAACACAGCAGCTCCAGTTCTTACTAGAACCAGGAAGTATGACCATATTAGCCCAGTTCTGTCAACACTGCACTGGCTGCCTATTAAACATCGCATACATTTTAAAATCTTGCTATTACTTACAAAGCACTAAATGGTTTAGCTCCCCAATACTTGAGCGAGCTCTTAACACATTATACTCCATCACGTCTACTGCGCTCTCTAAAATCTCTGGCCAGTTGATCATACAGAGAATATCCAAATCAACTGCAGGCGGTCGATCCTTTTCCTATTTAGCACCTGAAATCTGGAACAGTCCTTCCTAGCATTGTTCGGGAAGCAGACACACTCTGTCAGTTAAGACTAAAAACACATCTCTTTACTAAGGCATACACATAAAACACTTTTCAATTAAATGATTGTTAGGCTGCATTAACTAGGTCAGCCGGAACCGGGAACACTTCCCATAACACCAGGGCTGCGTTCAGCCCCGACACAACGTTGCAAAACGTTTTTTAATCGGAAACGGTGCTGCGTTGAACACCCCTGTTCTGTTGACGCAAGAGTTGTAACTATGGCGGCTGAGAAGGCCCATTCTTTGTGTTCTTTTTGAGGAATTTTCGGAGGCCTGATGAAATCGATATAAATACGTGTTTAATACTGCAAAATACATGCAATCACTTGCCCTTGCCGTCCAGAATAAAGACAACATCCCAATCCCATTTAATGAACCTTTCTTATCTCCTGGTAAATCAATTCTAACTTAAATCATTTTCTTACTTTTTTAATAGCTTGTATTTTCTTTCTCACTTTTATGTCAAGCACTTAATTACCATATATGAAATTTGGTATATAAATAAAACTTGCCATTGCAATTAAGCTAAAGATATAAAATACATACATCATCATGTTGATTATATATATATATATGTTGGACACGAGCGTTCGTGCAGGGTTCGCCTAAAATACTTAGGAATAAGAAAAAACAATCAACGACAGTCGTCTCGAACTTTTGCTTCACTTTATTCACTGTCACATGTGTAATATTCAGCTTCAAAAACCCGCAACACTCCCAGTACCAAAAGTGGCGCATGCACCAACCTATATACGGCAAGCCCCGAGGGGAAAAAATACATTGCACACACATATACACAACGAGCGCCAGAACGTACAAATCAATATATCATGAACAGGATCAAATAAAGTCTGTTACATACGTCCCCCCCGCACAAAATAAACGTCCCTGTTTATGTATCAGAATAACAACATTCACAGTCATAAACAATAAACAGCTGTGTACAATGAAACGGAGAACAAAGTACTTTTGTCTTTTCCTTTTTTTTCTTCTTCCTGATATCTGCAACAAGCACAATTTTTTCTACAGCAAATGAACATGCTCAGCAATAGAACAAATTCTCATTCCCAAAGAAATTCAGGTCCCTCAATACAAAACAAAATCATTTAAATGACTAGGAGGTTTACGGAACCCTCCCAGTTCTACTCATGTCTGGTACAGACCGCCTAATTGAACACGGTGGGTCAGACAAAACACTCAGATCCTCCTGGGGAGGAACACACACCTCTCTACCAGAAACTCCTGACTCCAGGGAAAGAGACTCAGGCTGTGAGTCCTGAGGATTAGAAAGTGTCTGGTTCTGTGACAGAGGAGACACAGGCAATGTGTAAAGGCCGCAACCTATTATAGTGTACTACCTGTGTCCTCTCACCAGAGTCAAAAGGATTTTCAATCCTGTAGGTCAGTCCCTGTTCCCCACATGAGTCCATGACCTGTGCAATTTTATAAGGTCCCTTCCAGTGGGGTGCCAGGCTTCATGCGGCTCTCCACTGGGTTGTGGAGCCACACCATAGCACCTACATCATAAGGCTGGTGACGTAAGCCAACATCATGGTACAGTTTTTGACGGTCATGAGCTGCATCAACGTGCACTGCTAAAGGCATGAGTTCAGTCTTTTGTCAGCAATGAGGAAACAAATTCAGCATGTGATGCTGACATCTGAGAGTCAAGAGCACGGGTGGGCAACAGTACATCAGCAGGGACCCGTGCTTCCCGACCGTGGGTCAAGGTCTAAGAGCTAAGCTAAGGCTAACTCCTTACCGGCTCTCTTTACCCAGCATTTTCCTTGCCAATGTACGATCGCTAGTGAACAAAATGGAGGGAGATTCGACTCAGCATTACACACAGTAAGAAACTTTTGAAACTGTAACGTCCTAATCTTCACTGAAACCTGGTTAAACAGCGGAATACCGGACACCGCTATTGAGCTAGCGGGACGCCACACACACTCCGGGCGGATAGAACACTAGATGGCTCCGGGAAGAGCAGAGGGGGTGGATTGTGCATTTATATTAACAAAGCTTGGTGCACAAACTCTGCTATTGTTGGGAGTCATTGTTCAGCTAACCTGGAGTTTCTCATGGTTAAATGTAGACCGTTTTATCTACCGCGGGAGTTCACCTCCACAATTATCACTGCGGCCTATATTCCTCCGGATGCTGATGCCAAGCTTGCTATGAAAGAACTTCACGCAGCCATCAGTAAACAACAGACTGATCACCCGGAAGCTGCGTTTATTGTTGCAGGTGACTTTAATCATTCAAACCTAAAGTCAGTGCTACCCAAGTTTCACCAGCATGTTTCCTGCCACACCAGAGGAAACAAAACCTTAGACCATGTTTACACAAACATGGCGGGAGCTTACGTTGCAACACCCCTCCCCCACATGGGACAGTCAGATCACCTCTCTTTGTTTCTATCACCCAAATATTCACCCCTCATCAACCGTGTGAAGCCATCAGTAAAGACCATCAAGCTGTGGCCTGCGGGGGCAGACTCCACACTCCAGGAAAGGTTTCTAAACACAGACTGGAGTATGTTTGCTTCTCAAGCCACCAGTGGCGCTCACACGGACATTGACTCATTCACTTCCTCTGTATTGGATCATATCAATACCACCATCGACAGTGTTACAACCCAGAAACAGATCACCACATACCCTAATCAGAAGCCTTGGATGAACAGGGAAGTTCGACTCCTGCTGAAGTCACGCAATACTGCCTTCAGATCAGGAGATGCACAAGCCTACAGTACATCCAGAGCTAACCTGAAGAGGGGCATCAAAAAGGCCAAGCACTGCTACAAGCTAAAGATAGAGGGTCACTTTTCCAACTCTGACCCTCGACGCATGTGGCAGGGCATTCAGGCCATCAGTGACTACAACCCCCCCCCCCCCCCACTCCACCCCCGCAGCCACTGATGTCAACTTCCTGAACGAGCTAAATTACTTTTATGCTCGTTTTGAAAGAGACAACAGAGAAACTGCCACCAAGCTCAAACCCTCAGCTGACCACCCACCAATCACAATCTCCTCCACAGATGTCTGCAAGTCACTGAGCCGGATCAGCGCGCACAAGGCTGCTGGACCAGACAACATCCCTGGACGTGTGCTCAGGGCATGTGCGGAGCAGCTCGCTGGGGTTTTTACAGACATTTTTACAGGTTTTTACAGACATTTTTAACCTGTCTCTTGCCCAAGCAGCTGTACCGACATGCTTTAAACGCACTTCCATTGTGCCAGTGCCGAAAAGCTCTAGCTCGAGGTGCCCTAATGACTACCGCCCTGTAGCACTCACACCCATCGTTATGAAGTGCTTTGAGCGGCTGGTCCTGGAGCACCTAAAAGACTCTCTACCATCCACATTGGACTCACACCAGTTTGCCTATCGTAGCAATAGGAGCACAGAGGATGCCGTTTCCATGGCACTCCACTCTGTGCTCACTCACCTGGACAATAAAAACACTTACGCACATATGCTGTTTGTTGACTTCAGCTCAGCATTCAACACTGTCATCCCATCCAAGTTAATTGCCAAACTTGGAGACCTGGGCATCAACACTTCAATGTGTAACTGGATTTTGGACTTCCTAACTGACAGACCCCAGAATGTTCGATCAGGATCCACCTGCTCCACATCCATCACTCTTAACACTGGCGTACCACAGGGCTGTGTGCTAAGTCCGTTTCTCTACTCCCTCTTCACCTCCGACTGCAAGCCTGTGTATGGATCTAATTCCATCGTCAAGTTTGCGGACGACACTACGGTGATTGGGCTCATCAGCAACAACGATGAGACTGCCTACAGGGAAGAGATCCAGCACCTGGCCACATGGTGCGCTGATAATAACCTGCTCCTCAACACCACCAAAACGAAGGAGCTCATCGTGGACTTCAGGAAGGAGTCAAGAGGCACACACGACACCATCCACATCAATGGAATGGCTGTTGAGCGTGTCTCCAGTTTCAAGTTCCTGGGGACCCACATCTCGGCGGACATGTCGTGGACGACCAACACCTCCAGCCTGGTCAAGAAGGCTCACCAGCGCCTCTTCTTCCTGAGGACACTGAGGAAGAATCAGCTCTCCTCGGCTATCCTGGTGAACTTCTATCGCTGCGCAATAGAAAGCATCCTGACCAACTGTGTCGCAGTATGGTATGGGAGCTGCTCTGTTGCGGAGCGCAAGGCACTGCAGCGGGTGGTGAAAACTGCCCAGCGCATCACAGGGACTCCACTACCTGCCATCGAGCACATCCAGAGGAAACGCTGTCTGCATCGAGCTCGCAGCATCCTCAAGGACTCCTCTCACCCAGCCCACAGACTGTTTTCTCTCCTGCCCTCCGGCAGGCGTTTCAGGATCCTCCGGACCAGGACCAGCAGACTTAAGAACAGTTTTTTCCCCAGAGCTGTCTCTTTATTGAACTCAAACCCCCGTTGATCCACTTCCCTCATAAACTGCTAACTCTCCTACCTCACATCCGCCTTCACTTTGTTATTTGCACTACCGACTGTTTATCACAGTAACAACTGTTTACATATGCATCTTGCACTGCCATATCTTAACTGGATTATGCTCATTTGCACTGCCGACTGTATTTATAGTACCAATGTTTACATTTGCATTTTGCACCGTACTTCTAACTGTAATATGCAACCACTTTCCACTGCACTTTACACTTTTTTTTTTCCGGATAGCTCTGTCCATAATTTATTGCACTACCCTAATCCACTGCTATATTCCTCATATTAGCCTAACATATTATTGTATACCTCTATCTGTAAAATTCTGTTTATAGTAATAGCCATCTGTATATTATATTCATAGTACATATTCACCTGTAAATTCTGTTTATAGTAATAGCCATCTGTATATTTATTCACTGTACATATTCACCTGTAAATTCAGTTCTGTTTATAGTAAGACAACTCTCTATTTTATACATATTTATATATATTCAGTACATATCCATGTCCTGCACTTACGCATCCATTGTATATCCTGCACTTGCTGCTATTGCACTTCTGGTTAGACCTAAACTGCATTTCGTTGCCTTGTACTTGTACTTGTGTAATGACAATAAAGTTGAATCTAATCTAATCTAATCTAATCTAAAGAAGAAAGGTGTGAAACGAGTGGTGGAATGAGTCGTTGTGTTGTAAGCAAAAGCCACATGCTTCACATAATCATCCCATTCACCTTCATAGGTCAAAAGAGTCTTAGCTAGTTGATCAATCAAAGTCCGATTAAAGCGCTCAACCATACCATTCGACTTTGGATGGTAGGAAGTGGTGCGTGTCTTTTTAATGTTCAGCAGATGACAGAGATTCTGAACGACCTCCGCCTCAAACTGACGACCCTGGTCCGAATGCAAAGTCTCTGGAACGCCGTGAATCAAAACATAGTCCTCAAACAGACAACGAGCCACTGTCTGTGCCGACTGATTGAGCAAAGCATACAAATTGACAAATTTTGTGAAATAGTCCTCGACAACCAGCACATACCGGTTTCCTTTTGAAGTCACAGGCAGCTCTAATATGTCCATAGCCACTCTTTCAAATGGCCGCACTGACTGGGACCCACCCATAGGTGCACAGTGGGCTGGAGTCGGACCGCGTCGTGTTTGACATGCTTTGCACTGCTCACACCATGCTTTGATGTCCCTGTGCATGGACGGCCAGTAACAAAATTGTCTCGCCCGTTCCCACACACGCTCAGAAGAGAAATGGGCAGAAGCTGGGGCCCCATGCAACTGCAAAAGAATGTCTGATATTAAAGCAGAGGGAACAACCATCTGGATTACAGGGCTACTTGTGAGGGGACAGAAAACTGTGCGGCATAACAGTCCATCAATGATAGAAAGACGGTTAAATTCAGTCCAAAACTTCCGTAAACATTGAGAAGCCTGGTCTTTGGGATTGTGTCACCCAACTCAACACAGTCTCAATATCGGGGTCAGCCCGCTGCATTGCCCTAATATCTGATAAGCTGTGAGACAAAACATTCATGGAAGACATACTGTCTGAATTGTAAAGCAAGTTCGCAGCAGTCGCATCTCCTGCAGAATCAGTGACTTCAGATGAACATTGAATGTAGTCTTTTTGATTAGAACTCACCACATTCACTTCCAGTACCTCCTCAACACTGGCCTCTGCTTCGCCAGGGCTAGGTGTATCAGGGCGGCGAGAAAGTGCATCAGCATTCTTGTGCTGTTTTCCGTCTTTGTGCACAATGACCCAATTCAATGGATCAAGCTCCAGAATCCATCTCCCTCTTCTTCCTGTTGGATCATTATCAATGGACAAACGCCGAAGCGCCATGAGTGGTCGATGGTCTGTGATAATGGTAAATGAGGCAAGTCCGATGTAATGCTTGAACTCCCTTACTGCCCACACAATAGCCCACAATTCACGATCAAAGGTGGACCAACGCTTCTGTGTGGAATTCAATGCCCGGCTGGCGTACGCAACCACATGCTCTAGTCCATCTCTGTCCTGGGCAAGGACTGCACCAAAAGCCAAGTTGGACGCATCAGTGTAATTTTTAAAAGCCACACTGAAGTCAGGCAATATTACCACAGGATCAGATGACAACACACTCTTCAAAAGGTCAAATGATTTGTCGCACTCAGCAGTCCACACAAAGGGCACGTTTTTCCCAACAAGTTGATTTAGTGGAGCAGCAAGTTTAGAAAAGTCCTTAACGAAACGTCTGTAATAGGAACACAGACCCACAAAGGCTCTCACCTCAGAAGGAGAACGGGGAATTGGCCAGTTTAAGACTTTCTCTGTGTTCTTTGGATCAGGCTGAAGACCTTTTTGAGAAACGACATGGCCCAAAAAGACCACGTGATCTCTGGCAAAGTGACATTTGCTTGGATTCAGTCTTAAACAAGCAGATTGGATTCTCAAAAACACCTCTTTCAGAGTTGACAGGTGCTCTACAAAAGGTTTTGCTATAAATCAAAATGTCGTCGAGATATACCATGCAGATGTGCCACGGGAGCCCCCTGAGGACCTGCTCCATCAAACGTTGAAATGTGGCGGGGGCGTTGGATAGCCCCATCGGCATGGACCGCCACTGATAGAGGCCCTGTCCTGTCGTAAAGGCTGTCTTTTCTCGGTCCTCCTCAGCAACTTCCACCTGCCAGTAACCGTTAGAGAAATCTAGTGTGCTGAACCACACTGCGCCTGCTAACGCGTCCAGCGTATCATCCACACGGGGTAGAGGATGAGAGTCTTTAATAGTCACACTGTTTAAGCGTCTGTAGTCTACACAAAAACGCCATGTGCGTTTTTCACCAAAACAACTGGTGACGCCCAGGGACTACAGCTCTCCTCAATGACGCCATCCGCTAACAGGCCAGCCACCTGTTTCTCGGCACATTTTTCAGGGGATGCACGATATGCACGCTGTTTGATGGGAGTCTGCTCACCAGTTCTAATGTGATGTTTCACTAGTGTACATTTACCAGAGTTCCGTTTGGAGGAGCTGAAGATGTCATTGTATTCCAGTAGCAATGCTGAAAGCGCAGCTCTCTCGGATTGAGAAATAGGCGACTCATCCAGCAACACAGGAGGCGCAACACTGGACACTGTTGTTGTAGTTAATCAGCTGGAGCATGAAACAGCTGAACATCAGAGTCATCAACTGAGTAAAACTCACCCAGGTGCATACCTTGTTTCAATGAAATGTCCTGTCCAGTAGGATTCCAAATCCAAGCTTTTGTCAGTCCATTGTGAACCATGGCCACCGTGTGAGCAACCACTAGACCGGAAGAATCCGCCACATTGGGTTCCAGATAGCCAACAAAGTCACTTGCCAAATGGGCTGCATTTGGTGAACACACTTTAACTGCCACAACTGACTCACTGAGGGGGTGGTAAGTTCATAGTGGTGGCCAGCGACACGTTGCAGCACATTGGAACAAAATCTTTGCTGGTAAGGAGAGGAACTGAGATGTCCCAGAGTTGTAGCTTAGCATGGCTGAGATCCATCAAAGCATGATTTTTCAAAAGAAAGTCCCAGCCCAGCAACACAGTCTGTGTGGTTTCTCTTAGCACATGAAGGACATGCTGCCACGACTCCGTACCCAGCTGAAATGTTATTGTGATGGTGCCGAGTGTATCTAGCAATTGTCCATTCACAGCACGGGCTGACACATAGTCCTTTTTCAATGGACGATTACGAAGTGTTGGAACTGACATACGGAAGTCTGCACTCATGAGAGATACACTGGAACCGGAGACGACTAACATTTGAACCTCCACACCTTCAATAACCCATCTCACATACGACACTAGCCCATCCCGGCCAGTGTCCGCAATCACATTAACGTCTTTTGAAATGGAGTCAGTATCATCAACATTGTCTATATTAAGGCCCGCAGGCAGCATAGCTGGTGTTTGGGCCGCAACATCAGCTAAAATCCGTTTCCCGGCCCACTGCGGCACTCTGATCCGCCAGGAGACATGAAACGCACACCCCGCTTTCTGGAGTCATTCTCATAGCTGTTCCATCTGCGAGGACTGGGGCTAGGGCTGCGTTTAGCAGTGGACCGAGCAGAGTATGAGTCTTTATAACCACGATCATCCATACCTGATGTGTGCTCATCATGCTGTTGGAACGATTTTCTCTCAGGCGAACGACCCCTCCGTGCGGCAAAGACACGTGACTGGCATCCACGACCCCCGCAGACACACTGGCACATTCCACTAGACTGAGAGCGATCTCCACTCCACTCATCCATTGCTCTAGGACTCGCTCTGGCTTTCAGTCTTTGGTTCTCGTCACCCAAGCGCATCAGTTCCATTCTTATGTCTCTCATTTCTTCTGTTAATCTATCCACTGCCCTATATAGCCCTCCATTATCAGTCACAGAGTGAACAGCAGCCACTGCTCCTCCCTCATTATTACCGTAGGCAGCATTAACAGACATGTAATCAGTCTTTATTGAGTCTCTAGCATTTTCGCACCGACCTGCGATAATTACGGCCCTCCTCCAAATCTGTTGCTCCTTGTTCATGACATTTAGCTCTGAGCACAGGATCCAGACCAGCCAAGAAACGACGAAACTTCTCTTCTCTTTGGGCCTTGTCACCATACTCAGGAAAAGCCTCGTCCACTAATCTGCTGATCTCTGCCGCATACACTTCCAGACTTTCGCGCGGGAACGAGGGCGGGCTGATAAACTGGCTCGAAAGCGATCCATAAACTGTCTCTGCCCGAAAGCCTCTTTTAGTCTTTCCTTCACAGTCTTATAGTCAGCCTGAACGGTAGCAGGAAGACTGTCCCACAGAAGAAACGCCGCGCCGGCCAAACGTGTCGGCAGAATCCTCACCAGCTCATAATTAACTGACGCAGCGCCGTCTCCCTCTGTGATCGCTCTGAGGGCAACCTCGAACTGCCGCGTCCAGCATAGAAAGCTCTGCTTCTCATCACCGAAGAACAGCGGAGGCAGCTCGTGTTTCACGTGTCTGTTGACCTTTTCGCGGTCCCGTCTCGAATAAAAATCATCCTCGTCTTTGTACCACATGATGGCCGTCAATGTTGGACCCGCGCGTGCTAACTTGACTAAGAACTTTTAACTGCAAACTAACTAGTTAAACACATGCCGTAACACTGAGCCACGTAAAGCAAATGAAACAAAACAAAACTGCTGCCACCAATGTGACCGAGCGTTCGTGCAGGGTTCGCCTAAAATACTTAGGAATAAGAAAACAATCAACGACAGTTGTCCGAACTTTGCTTCACTTTATTCACTGTCACATGTGTAATATTCAGCTTCAAAAACCTGCGACACTCCAGTACCAAAAGTGCGCATGCACCAACCTATATACGGCAAGCCCCGAGGGGAAAAATACATTGCACACACATATACACAACGAGCGCCAGAACGTACCAAATCAATACATCATGACAGGATCAAATAAAGTCTGTTACATATATATATATTACTATTAAACTCTTACGACAATCATGTCTTCTAATACCAGCGGACACATTAAACAACTTTACTTCCATTGTGTGAGCTGTCTCTTTAATACCGCGTGGTTTATATACATTTTGCCGCTGATTGGGCTGACATTTTTGAAACACCCACCAAACGAGATCAAACGCATCTCAAACCCGTTGCACACTGTTTCCAGGAAACATGACGTTCAACCGGAAACCATAGCAAAACGTTGCGCACCGGTTTGAACTTTGAAAGTGCCCCAGATCAGTGGCGGTGCAAGGGGGGGGCTAGGTGGTGCTGCAGCTCCCCCTATAATAGCCATAGCACCTGCCCAGCACCCCCAAGAAATGTCTGTAATTTTTTTATATTTATATTTTATGTTATGTTTGAATATTCTTTTTCATGTTTTTGAAATAGAAATTTAATAATTATTTAAAATTATATATATTTTAGTCTAAAATAACATGAGGCCCAAACAGGTGATCTTCTTTGGCCAATGGGCTCGGCGCCCGCGAACCTCTGACCGTAACTCATTTCAGCTTGTTTTTGATAGCGAGTTTTAGCAAAGTAAAATAACGTTACACCAAAATGGATCATTTTTTGCTCCCTAAACGTCCACGTTCTGAGTCACATCCTGAAACGAGAAACGAGACTGTGAAGGTGCAGACACACTCGTCGGCACAGAGCTTCGGGAACAAGAAAATCCTGGGGATGAACTTGAAGATGGAGAATCGGCGGCGGCGGTTTCCATTGAAGATGCTAACGTTACGGTTTGTGCTGCAGGTTTTGTTGCACCCGTCCCGTAAAATATGGAATCGTCCCGTATTTACAAGCAAAATGACGCGTCCTGTATCAAACCAATACGGAATGCAAATTGTCCCATATTTTACATAGGTCCACACATAGTTCAATTAACATACAGATTTTGCAGTGTGGAGAATACTGATAGCAAATATAAAGAAATCAATTTCACAATAAGTACAGGAGCTCATTTATGCGTGATTGCGTTTTAGCGGCTTTGTTGCCATAGCGGCGGAGTCTCGAGAACATGCGCTGCGCCGTGTGTCTGTAAACTTGCGCGTTTTTTAAAAACATGTCGAGCTCGCGTCGCGTCCACCGTTTGAACGCAAGATCTCCAGATATAGAACTGAATATCAAAAAGGTATCAATGGGTCTGTCCAGTAACTCATGATGAACATCAGGCCAACTGCACACTTTATGAGAAGCATTTCAGTGTCTCAGACTGACTGACTTAAAGCAGCAGCGCTGACAGATCGGTCTATGTGACACACACCTCCGTGTGCTTCTAAAGGTATAGGCCTATAGTTTTTTTTAATGGATAATATATAATATAATATTCCATACATTATCAGAGCTTGGCAGACAGAATTATTAATTTTTTAGACAGGGTAATTAATAGATTATAGCCTAATAAATGTTATTATTAATTTATTATTTAGGTAGGCTATATTAATCATACATAATAAATAATCCTGCATATAAAGTTTATGACATTTAAAAAATATTTAGATAAAAATGGGACAAATAATTACTTGATAATATTGTCATAATTTAAGTAAATTAATAAAAAAAGAAACATTTGAAAATCAAAAAAGTGATTACTGGTTCAGAATGGCTGCTTAAAGGGACAGTTCACCCAAAAATGAAAATTCTGTCATCATTTACTCACCCTCAAGTTGTTCCAAACATGTTTACATTTCTTTATGTTGAACACACAGGAAGATTCATTCCTACTATGGAAGTCAATGGTGCCCCCAAAGCAGCCTGAGTACAAACTTTCTTCTAAATATCTTCTTTTGTGTTCAGCAGAACAAAGAAACTCATACAGGTTTGGACATCATGAGGGCGAGTAAATTATGACAGAATTTTCCAGAATTGTTTGTGCACCAAATAGGCTCTAAAGAGTTCTTTAGAAATAAATGAATGGGTGTCCCTTATTTGGCCACACTAATGGTGGCAACCCTAGGTCAGACTAGTGTGTTGGTAACTGGCTGTGTGATTTCGTGATCTGAGCATTTTAGGCCGAAGCGTGTGTCTGTTGCTGCTCCGTTGTATTCAGGGCTCGACTGACATAATTGTGTGAAATAATATTTTCAGAGGTTTACATTGGCAGGCTTATGTATGTTATATCTATAGCCCTTGCGTTGAATACTTAGGCCTATTATAAATATATATATATATATATATATATATATAGTTGCGGAACGAATATAGTTAATGCGGGCGTGTACGCATTAATTTATACCAGGGTGGTCCAATGCGACTCCATAATGCCATAATGACGCCGCAAAATTCAAAGCACCTTCTCTTAAGTGTTGAGCATCCCCATAGCACCTGCAACAGAAAATCTCTGGAGCCGCCACTGCACCTGATGTACTCGTTACATCATCAGAAGAATGGCATCTACGCTAATGATAGTCTCTCTGTTTTATCCCGAGGTTTACTGCAGTCAGCCGGATCCGGGCCTTGACTGAGCCTGGTTTCTCCCAAGGTTTATTTTTCTCCATTAGGTCAACTGATGCCACCTGATGTCCTTGCCACTGTCGCCTTTGGCTTGGCTTGCTCAGTTGGGGACACTAAAATGTTAACTAAATATCCAAATAAATCTAATTAGTAAATTAAATTAACCATATAAACTAAATTACTGATCTGCCCACATTGTCACTGTTTGATAATTGAAATGATCTGATGACATCACCGTTCTGTTGCATTATTTTCCTGTTTAACACTGTGAAGCTGCTTTGAAACAATCTGCATTGTGAAAAGTGCTATATAAATAAAGTTGACTTGACTTTATTGCTTATAAATTTCCAAGATTTTCTGTATCAGGGGTTTTGCTTTACTTTTTAATGGCAAGGATCCCTAAACAATCCCCTTGTGAGATCAATTCTTTATTAGGCTTACAATATATAATATAATTATAACAGCCTATAATATAATATAACAACTAATTGAAGTATTTAAACTGATATATTGCCTCTAATATTGAGCTATTTGGACCGCAAACATGACTCACTGCCGCTAACACATGATAATTCTCTCTATGAAACCTGTAAACCGCATTCGCCGGTTCTAACACTATACACGCGATACTAATTGCGGTTGACCAGAGCACTGCAATTATTTCTCATTTAAACTACAATCAAATGGATTTCTCCCTGCATTTTGCGTCTGTCTGCACGCGCGCAGCTTAGAGGGAACATTGGTCGTCAGTTAGCGCGCAAATGACGTCAATCACACGGGTCCCAGTGCTGCACTGCCTGCACTGTCTGAAGTTAGGCCCTTGGGTTGGTTTTAATAACAACTAACAATCATGGATTTTTTTTTTTCCCATGCCTTCATTGTTTATTTTTTAGCTACTTTTCAAAAGCCTTTATATATTGTTTTACTGACTTTATGTTTAGTGTGTGCCGCTTCTAACAATCAGCAATTGTATAAACTGTGATAATAACTTGATATTTGCCACTGTTGTCATAAAAAATTAAGGAACTAAACAAAACTACACATAATATTCTAAAAGTTTCTCTACACTGTTTTCATCAGGGATGAATCCGGAACTGTTTCATATTCATGATTCAACATTTCTGACATGAATAAGGAGATCAAATATGAAATGTGTCGAGATGCGCTGCTAAAATTCGCGCCTCATCAGCTTCTGTGTGACCATAAAGCCCACCTACTCTGATTTGATTGGGTTTCTCAAATATTTTGACATTGACGAGTGGTGACAGACCAATGAGGCTCAGATGAACACACACACACCTCTGCTTCTGGGAGAGACCCAGAGGTGAACTGTTACCCGCGCCCACTCCCCCCTTCTCACACACACAACCAAAGTGCACGGCAGCTTCTCAGCCAGCAGGGGCGCCTGCAGCTGCAGTCTGTGCAGAGGGCGTCAATTTACCAATTCCCCACTCAGTGAAATGATAGATAGAAAACCGCTTCGCGGCCCAGAGGATTATTTATTTTTTTAACTGCTCGTGCCGCCCCCCCATGTGTCATGAAAAAATGCCGCCCTGGGCAACTGCCCGGTTCGCCCGTGCCCAAAACTAGATATATCCAGCTGCAGCCCCGCAGCACACCAGTTTCAGAACACCAGTTTCAGAACCCCAGTTTCAGAACCCCAGTTTCAGAACACCAGTTTCAGAACACCAGTTTCAGCACACCAGTTTCAGAACCCCAGTTTCAGAACACCAGTTTCAGAACACCAGTTTCAGAACACCAGTTTCAGAACACCAGTTTCAGAACACCAGTTTCAGAACACCAGTTTCAGAACACCAGTTTCAGAACACCAGTTTCAGAACACCAGTTTCAGAACACCAGTTTCAGAACACCAGTTTCAGAACCCCATCCACAGAACCGGAAGTGGAGGGCGGGGCTACCCACACACGTTGTTTTCATATGGATTTTAAAGTTACTTTTCTACTCATATCCTTGATCAAGAGAAACATGCATTTAAGCCAGTGAGATGTGAACAGAAGCATGAAGGAGAATATGTTGAGTTGTGTGTGATATTTCTGTCATTATACATGTGGTGGTGAACGAAATATTGAGTCTTTCACATTTTATCATTAAAGCTTTTTTTTGCATTTGTCAAAAGATATTATTTGTCTTAATATTAAATAATTTTTAATTAATAAAACATTAATTTTGTTTTCAGGGATGAAAAGACTTTCATCTTTTCACGTCTTTCACATTTTATCAATAAAGCTTTTTTGCATTTGTCAAAAGATAGTATTTGTCTTAATATTAAATGATTATTCATTAATAAAACACATTCATTTCGTTTTCAAAGATGAAAACACTTTCATCTTTTCAAGTATTTCTGCAGAAATGCCATGATATGGGCTTAAGAGTCACAAGTTTTTGTCTTTTTTTGCATGTTTTTATTTTTTATTATGTGCCGTTTAAATTAGTTTTAAACCTATTATTTTAGAAATATTTTATATATGTCCTATTTGTTTTCTTTCAGAGAAACACGTTTCACTTTAAAGCCTTGTATTAAATGGTTATTTTTATTTGACATTTTAAAAATAGAAATGTCTCATTCTCTGTCTATTATATCTATCTGAATTATTAAAACGATTGAATATAGAGTCAAATGGGAAACACTTTATAACATGTTACAAATATATTAGGCCTAATATATTTTTTAAATAATAAAAAAAAGTTGTAGTATTGTTAAAGTAACAATAAACTACAGTGTTTGTGTCCATTAACATTAAATCTCATAGGCTATTTTCTGTCAGTATTATTTGTAACAACATGAATGTGAACGAAATAATACTAATATATCTATAGTCAAATGGGAAACACTTTACAACATGTTATACATGTATTAATATTTTTTAAATAAAAACTGTATAGTTTTAGCCTGTTTCCATGAAGTATAAACTACTGTCTTTGTATTCATTGATCTAAGCATGATCAATAGGCTATATGTTTTAAAATGTTGATCATTGTACATTATGACATGCATATTATATGAACAGAAAAGTGACTTTATTTAAAAGTATTGTTATTAAATATTGTAGACATCGATCAGATCAAAATCCATGTGAAAACAGCTTATATTTAACAAAAGAAAATTACATGTATGGATAGCGCAACTATGACTGTTTAAGCCCCGCCCAGTTCTGTGGATGGGGTTCTGAAACTGGTGTTCTGAATCTGGTGTGCTGCGGGGCTGCAGCTGGATACTATTACCCAAAACCGCTACTGTGGGCGGAGCTCTATGACATCACTGCATGTGTGTGAAGACTTCAGTGAAAGTGAAACTGAACAGATGAACCTGAAGCTTCTTCACAACAACATTCAGAAACTCTGAAATCAACGATCAGATCTGATATTCACTCACAGGTGAGGAAATGCAAGTTCACTAGTTTATGTCATGATACAATATAAGAACGTTGGTCAAATTAAGGGTGTTTTCACACTGGCTGTTTAGCTCAGAAGCCAGATAGAAAGCACAGTTGGTCGACATGGGTGAAAAGAAAAACGGTCCAGATCCCTGCCGACTGTGCATAACACATCTGGCTGACAGACGTCTTTTTCTGTATGGGCCAGCTTCTGTCATTTTCAGCTGAAAAACAACGAGTAATTTAATTAATTTATTGTTCTAGTGTTGTCTGATGTTTTAATTGTCAAGATAACATTTTTTTTTATTTTTTTTTATATATAGATGGTTTGCGTAACGTCAGTCAGAAGACCATGCGGCCCCGATACGGAGTGTTGATGAAGACATACAGTCTCTTTTTAGGATAACATTTATTAGAAAAATCGCTGAGCTGTATCCAGTGCATTGTAATGTTGGCTAATGTATGAAATGATATAGAGTTATATTCCATTTTGTTAATCCATTTTGACAATCTGAGGATTACAAGACGTTTTGAAGGGCCAAGCAGTGGAAAAACAGTCTCTGCATCGCCTTCCTTGTGATCACAACATTAAGAAAGCGTGGATGAACTTTATTTTTTTGATATTCCATTTTGTTTGCAAAAATTAAGTCAGTCATTTCATCTTTTTCAACAAGTGATTAGTTATTGAATCATTATGAGTCGGACTATGCTTTTGCCGCCATAGTTATCTATACTAGCAACAGGCGGCTCTCAAAAGAGTCATTTGCTTGTGAATCGAACTACACTGACCACCACGCCACGCTGTTGGTACATAACACACGCGGAGACAGCTCATATCGGTGCAATGTGAAATTCAATATAAGATTTATTTTGTTGTAACACTGCTGTGGGGAGCTCCGAAACGGAAAAGCACGATAGATACGTAAGGGAAGCTGCAAAATAAGTGCAGCAACGTAAAGTGACAGTTGACTTGATGATGTAAAAAAGCCAATGGTTAAAGTTCATGTTTTTGTCCTTCAAAATACTATAATAGTTAAAAGACATAGCTAAAATTGTGTATCATGATGCTGTATTATTTTGCTTGTTAAATGTATTATGCAGTAACTTTCAATATTTCTCTGTGCATGTGACAGCGATTCATGTGTCGGTCAGCGTTCGTAGTTCATAGAGCTTTATTCAGTCCATTCAAATTCTGATTTTGTCCGCCTCTGAAATGGTTAACCATAGACAGGATTTCATCTGACATACCGGTATGAACAAAGGGTTTTTTTATGTAACACTATAAAGTAAAGTATAGCCTAACTATTTATCACCTTTCAGAGCATCAGTGAGAGCAATGGCACCGCAGAATGAGTAAAGTACTCCATCTCTAGACGTTTTAAACGTTATGATGTGTGTATTTTATTTCCTGATTGAGCAGCATCTATTTCAGACTCTTAAAGACAGTTTCCATATGAGTAAAGTATTAATATGTATACGCTATATGTTGTTTAATTAATTATTAATTTAACCATAGTTTAAATCATTAACTGCTTTGAAATGCATGCTGTTAACGAAATCATTGTTGAAAAATTTGCAGTTAGCCTACGGTATGAATAAACATTTACATTTATGCATTTGGCAGACGGTTTTATCCAAAGTGACTTACATTGCATTCAGGGCATTCTAGGTACACATTTTACAATGTATTAACAACATACTACACTACAGTATTGTAAAAACAATACTACATAAATACACAAACACAACAGTACAAGGCCATTTCAGGACACACGGCATAGGGGAGAGCGGGGCACAACCTAATGCTTTTTGACTGTCTCAGTTTGTGTAAATCCACTTGGGGTTCAGAGTATTTATTTGTTCCCACATTCATTTCACACGTCTAGTACAATTATGTGGTTTTTGTTTCATTAACACAGTGTATACATTTTTCTTGATTTACCCCAAACGAATGGAAGTGAAATGTGACAACATGCCCCATAGGTGGGGTACATTTTAGCATGAGCATATGACAGCTTAACATGTTATCTGATTGAAGACAAACTAAAATATTTTGTCAATAAAATACAATTATTAACTTTTTTAAATAAAATAATGGCATTGTTTTAATAATTAAAAATGTACTAATTTTTGAGTTTGACAAAAAACACCTCAAAACACAGCTATACAGCATAGTTCTAAACATAATAATGAATCATTTCTGAACATTGACTCTCAGTCTTTATTCATCTTTCTCTCATGGTTTTCAACAGAATTCATAAAAGTATAGAATATAATATCATATTTCTAATAGGGGCTCATTGTCGAGGCAACGCCCCTGTTATGCGTGCGGAGATCGCCACCCTACTGGCGAAGGGTGCGGTCGAGATTGTCCCTCCAGCCGAGATGAAGTCTGGCTTTTACAGCCCCTACTTCATTGTACCCAAGTAAAATGGTGGGTTTACGACCGATCCTGGACCTGCGCGTCTTGAACCGAACCCTTCACAGGCTTCCATTCAAGATGTTGACAGCCAAACGCATTTTCGAATGTGTTCGTCCATCGGATTGGTTTGCACCGATCGACCTGAAGGACGCGTACTTTCATGTCTCCATTCTTCCTCGACATAGACCGTTTCTACGGTTTGCCTTCGAGGGGCAGGCATATCAGTATACGGTTCTTACACCATTCGAGTTAGCCCTGTCCCCTCGGGTCTTCACGAAAGTCATCGAGGCATCCCTTGTGCCACTCAGGCAACACGGGGTTCGCATCCTGAATTATCTGACTGTCACTCTCGAGACCAGCTTTGCGAACACAGGGGCCTGGTGCTCCAGCACCTAGCCCGTCTGGGCCTTCGGGTCAACTGGGAAAAGAGCAAACTCTCCCCAGTGCAGAGGATCTCTTTTCTCGGTATGGAAATCGACTCGGCCGCCATTTATGCCCAGCTTACAGGCGAGCGAGCGCAGTCACTGCTGACTTGTCTTCGCCAATTCGAGGGCAAGAGTGCAGTTCCACTGAAATACTTTCAGAGGCTCCTGGGCACATGGCATCCGCAGCCGCGGTCACGCCGCTTGGTTTGCTTCATATGAGACAGCTTCAGCACTGGCTTCGCGATCGAGTCCCGAGGTGGGCATGACAACAGGGCACGCTCCGGGTCCCAGTGACTCGGGCCTGCCGTCAGACCTTCACTCCGTGGTCGAACCTCAGCTTTCTATGGGCAGGAGTTCCCCTAGAACGAGTTTCCAGGCATGTTGTTGTATCAAGCCACGGGCTGGGGTGCCATGTGCAATGGACATGCTGCCTATGGCATGTCAATTGCCTCGAGTTGCTGGCCGTACGTCTTGCCCTGCACTGCTTCCGAGCCCTGCTCAAGGATAAGCATGTACTGGTTTGTTCAGACAACACGGCGACAGTAGTGTACATCAACGGACAAGGTGGTCTATGTTCCCACCGGATGTCGCAACTCGCCTGCCACCTCCTCTTATGGAGTCAGAAGCATCTGAGGTCGCTTCGTGCCGTTCACATCTCGGGAGAACTGAATCGTGTGGCCGACAAGCTGTCATGTTTTCAGACGCTGCCGGGGGAATGGAGACTCCATCCCCAGATGGTCCAGATGAACCTACATGTGTGGGACCTGGATGGGACGTGGTAGGTTAGAGTACCCTGCCACCTCAGGAGGCGGCTACCATCACTTCCGCTAGGGCCTTGTCTACCAGAAGGAAGTGGAACCTCTTCGTCACCTGGTGCTCTTCTCGGTGAGAAAACCCCAGGAAATGCCTGATCGGGTCCGTGCTCTCCTTCCTCCAAGAAGGGTTGGAGCGAAGGCTGTCTCCCTCCACCCTGAAGATTTATGTGGCCGCTATATCGGCTCACAACGACCTGGTGGACTCTAAAATGGTTGGACAGCACGACCTGGTCAGCAGGTTCCTTAGGGGGGCGAGGAGATTAAATCCCCCTCACCCTCCTCAGACGCCCTCTTGGGATCTTGCAGTGGTACTATCTGCCCTACAGAAAGCTCCCTTTGAGCCCCTGCAATCCATAGAGTTGAAGTTGCTTTCAATGAAAGTGGCGCTCTTGATTGCCCTGGCTTCCATCAAGAGGGTAGGGGACCTGCAGGCATTTTCAGTTGACGAAGCGTGCCTGGAATTTGGGCCGGCTAACTCTCACGTGATCTTGAGACCCGGCCCTGGATACGTGCCCAAGGAGGAGGCAGACTCAGCCTTGGCACTGCTCTGTCCAGTACGCGCCCTTTGCGCTTACATAGACCGGACTTAGTGCTTGAGGACCTCAGACCAGCTCTTTGTCTGTTACGGAGGGTAGCAGAAAGGGAAGGCTCTCTCCAAGCATAGGTTGTCTCACTGGATAGTGAACGCCATTGTCCTGGCATACCAGGTTCAAGGCATGCCATGCCCCCTTGGGGTAAGAGCACAATCCCAGGTTAGTTCCTCTTGGACTTAAGCACATGGTGCCTCGCTGACAGACATTTGTAGAGCTGCAGGCTGGGCGACACCCAACACATTCGCCAGGTTTTATAACCTCCGAGTGGAGCCTGTGTCCGCTCGTGTACTCGCCCCAAATGGCCAGTAACTGGACAGGCTCAGGTGTCATCGCTTGCTGCGCCATTCTAGTCCTCGGACTGGATGCGTGCGCATCTCCACTCATTTGAGCTTCTCAGCAGGCCCTGAGTTTCTCCAGCACTGATGATACAACACCAGAGTGCATGCCCGATTGGTCAGCCCTCGTGTTCCGTCTAGGTGCCTCCATGTGCATGGAGCCCACATGTGTATTTCCACGGTAAGTCTCCTCGAGCAGGTGTCTTCCCTTGGCAAGACACCTTGCCACCCCTGGGGTTGAAATATTTCCACCTGCGGCTGGATACCCCAGTGTGTTCCGTATGCAGTCCCTACGGGGGTCATATGTGTATTCTTAAGCCCTCCCTTCGGGCAGGCATTGTGTTGCATTTCTCCACATGGGATATGCTTCCCACTGTACCTTGGTATTGGCGTTGAGCCCAGTCCCTCGTTCGTGCTCAGACTCACGTCAGGGATCTCGGGTCAGCGCAGGACGCTGGAAGACAGCCGTCTTGGCGAGGTTGAATTGGGACTCCCATTTTGTCAGTAACTGACGTAACTTGTAGTGTACTGACTGAAAGGGAACGTCTCGGTTACGTATGTAACCCTCGTTCCCTGAAGGAAAGGAATGGAGACGTTACGTCCCCATGCCACTACCGCTGTACCGCTGGAATGGCCAGGCGCTCATGCCTCGGCTCTTCAGCAGGTAAACATAATGCGAGTGTGCAATGCAACGCCCTTTATACCCATGCGGTGGGACGGGGTTGCATTATGCAAATTCCGCAGACCCATGGCATTTTCATGCCATTGGCTCGTTTTGTAGATCTCAAAGGCGATTGGCTTCTGCGAAACCCCCCAGAAACTTCCTTCAGGGAACGATGGTTACATACGTAACCGAGACGTTCTGTACATGTAACAGACATACCATGAGCCTCAAACACCATTGTTTCCTCCTTCATATGTAAATCTTGCGCTTGAAAAAGACCACTGAAAAATGGGCGATTCCCAACATAACACCGACTGTGACGTAACAGTCGAGATCATTAATATTTATGCCTATTTGGGGGGGTGGAAGAGGAGCGCTTGAGTGTTCCTGCTAGAGGTTGTCAGATTTCAGTTATTTAAATCCCCCAATCAGAGCTTTTCTGTTAAAGGGTTAGTTCACCCAAAAATGAAAATTCTGTCATTAATTACTTACCCTCATGTCGTTCGACACCCGTAAGACCTCCGTTCATCTTCAGAACACAAATAAAGATATTTTAGTTGAAATCTGATGGCTCTGAAAGGCCTCCATTGGCACAATGCACGGTACACTCTCAAGACCCTTAAAAGGTACTAAAGACGTCGTTACAAAGTCCATCTCACTACAGTGGTTCTACAATAACTTTATGGACTGATGAGAATAGTTTTTGTGCGCAAAAAAAACCTAAATAACGACTTATATAGTGATGACGATTTCAAAACACGGCATCGTGAAGCTTCGAAGCGCTATGAATCAGTGAGTCGAATCATGATTCGGATCGCGTGTCAAACCGCCAAACTGCTGAAATTTGGCGATCCAAACTGCTGAATTGACTCACTGATTCATAACGCTTCGAAGCTTCATGATGCCGTGTTTTGAAATCGTCATCACTATATAAATCGTTATTTAGGGTTTTTTTACGCACAAAAACTATTCTAGTCACTCCATAAAGTTATTGTAGAACCACTGTAATGAGATGGACTTTGTAACGACGTCTTTAGTACCTTTTAAGGGTCTTGAGAGTGTACCGTGCATTGTGCCAATGGAGGCCTTTCAGAGCCATCAGATCTGAAGATGAACAGAGGTCTTACGGGTGTCGAACGACATGAGGGTAATTAATGACAGAATTTTCATTTTTGGGTGAACTAACCCTTTAAAAGAAAACGTATTCTATAGTGGGTTTTACCTAACCATGTGCACACAAGTAGATTATCTGAAAACACCAATAAAAAAGTAAGGTGCACTTCAGCAATCTCCACTTGAGATTTTCTGCTCAAAGTGTCATTAAGTCGGTCTGTGTTCTGTCGCTTGTGTCCAAATAAGGCAAAAACAGACCATATCATTCTAATGACAATTTCTAGGGTTGTAAATGGACCTGTAAAACCGTATCTGGACGATTTTCGCCCTAAAATAAGAAACATACCCTCTATGTAGGTATCAGAGAACAATTTAAAATATTGTTTCAACTCATTCTAGGGCACCTTTAAGAAAACATGTGCTTTTTACTCCCGTAGTGTGTGATTGTTTTAATTGAACATTGATGGAGCAACATATTGTATGTGAAAATAAATCATAAAAGTGGTATATTTTGTCTTATTATTGTCTTATTTATTTCATATTAAGTCTCATAAATGTATGAGGTGATGAGGGGACTTTTACACCACAGACACATGGAAACCAGCACAGGGCAAAAGACACAATGTATTTATACAAGTACTTCAGCTATGTTTTTAATAATGTCCAAATTAATAAATGCTCAAAATAATCACTTAAGCAAAGTTTGCACAATATTCGGTTTATTTTGATAAATAAAAGATATTTTTGTTCAATAAATATACTGTCATTAAAATATTCATTTTAAAAATACAGAAACAAAATTATTTAAAAAAGTAAATATTAAATTAAATAGATGAAAGCATTAAATCCTATAATAATTATATAAAGCTTAACAGTAGTAACAAATGCCATACTTTTACACAATTGTGGCGAGGTGGGCGAGTGAGAGACGTGGGAGGAGCGAGGACCAGGCCTGGATTTACTTTGTGTTTTGTTTACATTTTGTTACTGTATGTGTGTGTGCGGCAGTCCTTCGTGAGGGGCTGCAACTTTTACTTTCAGTTTTTGTTTGTTTTATTATTAAAGTCTTGGAAATGTTTGCCGGTTCCCGCCTCCTTCTTCCCATATCTACGAACTACATTACAACAATATTCTGTTATTGAAAAACTGTTTCTTTAATTACCTTGAACATATATTTTTCTCAAAATATAGACATTAATTTTAATCGATTCTCATATATCTTCAAACTTTTTAAAATTTATAAAATATTCGATGAAATTAATGCAGAATCAGCTTTGCGTTGCAAAAGCGGTTGTTAAGAAAAGTGCTGAGCTGAAGTTATGCCATCTAGTAGTTTAAAAGAGAATAAAGTCAAATGCGCCTTTGACCCTGTTGTGCCTTTAACCCTGTTGTACCCTACTAGCAATTTACTCTCCACACCTGTGGTGGTAGTTGTTGAAGAACTGTAGTCAGCCAAACTCATATCAGCCAGCAATATTTTAGTGCAATTTATAAGTATTATCCACACACATTGTTCAATTAAGTACTGTAGATGATATATTGTCATTGCTTATCTTTTCAGTCATGGCGTCCTCCAGTGGTCCAGCACTAAATGAGGAGCTCAGGTGCTCCATCTGTGTGAAAGTGTTCACTGATCCAGTCACCACTCCATGTGGACACAACTTCTGCAGATCCTGCCTGAGCAAGTGCTGGACGGACACACATCCCTGCTTCTGTCCACTCTGTAAAGAAAGATTCAGCAAAAGACCTGATCTCAAGATTAATACAATATTCGGAAAGCTTGTGCAACACTTTAAGAAGTTTAATCAAGAACCTGAGGTGTTCTGTGACGCCTGTGGTGAAAGAAAGCAGAAAGCTGTGAAGACCTGCCTTACGTGTCCAAGCTCTTACTGTGAGACTCATCTGGAGCCTCATCTCAGAGTCCCACGTCTAAAGAAACACAAACTCATCAATGCTGTGGAAAATCTGGAGGATTATATATGCCAGAAACACGAGAGACCTCTGGAGCTGTTCTGCAGAGATGATCAGACGCGTGTGTGTCTGTTCTGCACTGAAGCTGAACACAGGACTCACAACACTGTTCCCATAGAGGAGGAGAGTCGAGAGAAGAAGGTAAAGAGTTACAGACAAAACTGGACTAAAAGCAGGAGAATTCACGAGGTTTTACATTATTCAAATAAGATTTTTTTTTGTCAGAAGATTGATCGTTAAATTCAGTGATAAATGTGTGCGTGCTTTTCTCTGTATGTACAGGCAGGCGTGCAGCAGAAGAAGATTCAAGAGATCGAACACTCAATGCTGAGGAAAGTGAGTGATGATTAAAATCATTCGGCTTCTTGTACTTTGAGCCACAACTTGTGATCTTGCTTCGACAAGTGTTCCTTTAACTGAATCTTCCTCTTTTTGCAGACTCTCTCCAGTTTCCTTACTTCATCTCGAACCGTCCACATTTCAACTGGGATGATTATTGGTCTGGGTATCCTGTTGTTAGCAGTATTGATCATCTTGCCTAAACAATATACCGTGAGTGCATTGGTTTAAGGGTGTGTGGGGGTTTGGTGTGAAGAGCTGCTTCTTGAACAATGCGATGATCTCAGCAGTTCGGGTGGAGGTTAAAATAAATAAATAAAGGATTTTAATGGATTTAGGGGAAAAGAAAAAGTAAAAAGAACAGTAAAATAATAAAAAAAAATTTGTAACCGTTTATAAGTAATACTTTTTTTTTTTTAAACATGCACCCATACCTAATATGTTGAAAATGCAAAATGGAAAAATGCTTCTTGTCTCGTCAGTCAATGAATTACATAAATCAAGTAAATGAAAATTGTATTATTTCAAAACAACAAAATTTTAATATATTAAATATTAAAAATAAAGTTTAATTTGCATCACTTGATATTACTGTTGGTCGTTCTTGGATTAAGAATAAAAAGATCTGGCACTGCTATTCTCTCATCTTGTCATGGTGAGTGTGCGGTAAGCTCTTCTATCCATGAGTTGTTTTGTGCGCGGAGCGTGGTGTTTGAATTCCGACACTTCAGTCTAGTTTGGTTTCGGTTCTATGTTGGGGTTTGGACATTCATGATCCATGTGTTTGTCTTCTGTTGTGAGCGCATGGGATGAGCATTTGCTCATTCTCTGTGCGCTCTGTCTTGTTGTGTGAGCTCTGCAGTTTTGAGTTCGCTCGGGCCATATGCTCTTCTGTCCGCATGTGTTGTGTTCTGTGTAGTAAATAATAATTATTTAATCGACACATCATCCTCAATAAACCCGTCTCCGGCGTGCTGCCGCCAATCTTTCGAATATTCCAATCTATTATGACCTCTGACTTGTAAAGTTGCCAGACTAATAATCATATGCTGTTTGTTAATTGGCCAGAGGAGAACTGGCACCCCGACTGAGCCTTGTTTCTCCCAAGGTTTAATTTTCTCCATTAGGTCTCCTGATGGGGTTTTAGTTTCCTTGCCACTGTTGCCTCTAGCTTGGCTTGCTCAGTTGGGGACATTTTTCAACTAAATATCCAAATAAATCTAATTATTAAACTAAATTAACCATATAAACTAAATTACTGATATAATTACTGTTCTAATGCCCACATTGTCACTGTATGATAATTGAAATGAGCTGATGACATCACCGTTTTCTCCAGAACGGCTATACGGCTGAATAAAATTCTGTTGCATTATTTTCCTGTTTAACACTGTGAAGCTGCTTTGAAACAATCAATTTGTTAAAAGCGCTATATAAATAAAGTTGAGTTGACTTGACTTGTAGCACGCGGTTCGTGTTTACATCTGCTGGGGTGGCTCAGACTGGTTACGGTTAGACTACACCTGGCAGAGACGAGACACAGGCTTCCATTTAGAGCTAAGCCATGGAAGAATACACATATGGGATCCCCTCTGGGACACTACATATGGACACCCAGCCTAGCACTGGTGCTCATGAATACAACAGATGTAGGCCTGACACCAGAAGCTCAGTCACGTCCGACTGCCGAGGGTGATGGAGGAACTCAACAGGGAACTCTCTGGAGCAATATGAGTGCATGTCTTGGCGCAGCAAGCCTACACTAAGTCGGGGCCTCTCTGTGTCTTTTACCCATTTGAGGTGAGAACACAGGAGATTCGATATACTTCTACACAAAGGTTTAAGAATCTAGTGAACGTGTTGGATGTCTCCCAGCCTGCAGCTCTACCTTGGGCATATAGCCAGGCCGGGGTCTCAATACCACGTGGGTGTTACCTGGCCCGAAAAATGCCTGCTGGTAGCCCTACCCTCTTGAAAGAGGCCAATGTGATCAGCAGTTACGTCTTCATAGACAGAATTTTGTCAAAATGATCAAATGGGGCATTCTGAAGTGTAAGACCCAGAGTAAGGTCCCAGGAGGGTTTGGAAGGAGGACGAGGAGGATTTAATTGTCTCACCTCCATAAGGAACTGACGACCAGGTCATGCTTCCCAACCAACTCACCTCCTATGGGGTTATGATTTGCAGATATTGCGGCAGCATACACTTTGAGGGTGGAGGGAGACAGCCTTCACTCCGACCCTTGCTGTAGGAAGGAAAGCACAGCACTGATCGAACATCTTCAGGGGTCAGGAAGAACACCACTCGATGAACAGGTTCCATTTTAAGGGGTAAGCATGTCTCGTAGATGGTGCTCGAGCCAAAGTGATGGTGTTAACTACCTCTTGGGGTAAGTCAGCTAGAACCTCCACGTCCTGTCCAGGGACCAGACATGGAGTTTCCAGAGGTCTGGACGCGGGTTCCGCAGGGTGCCCCATTTCTGAGAAAGTAGATCCTTCCTAAGAGAAATCCACCAGGGAGGGGCTGTCGCGAGAAGCATCAGTTCTGGGAACCAGGTCTGGTTGGGCCAATAGGATGTAACTAGCAAGACCTGCTCCTCGGTCTTCCAGGGTCTGTGCGAGTAGGCTCAATAAGGTGAATGCATATTTGCACAGGCCCTGGGACCAGCTGTGTGTTCCCTCAGTCAGGAACTAAAACTGCTGGCAGTGAGACGTTTCTGGAGATGAAAACCGGTCAACCTGAGCCACTCCACCTGGGGGTGGAGTCACCACTCTCCAGGGAGCACAGCTCGTGAGAGCTCGTCGGCCACACGGTTGAGCACACCGGGAAAATTAATTGCTTGAAGCGACCTCAGATGCTTCTGACTCCAGAGGAGTAGATGGCGGGTGAGTTGTGACATGCGACCGGAGCGTAGACCACCTTGTCAGTTGATGTACACAACGGTTGCAGTGTTGTCTGTATGGACCAATACGTCTTTGCCCTGTAGTGGCTTCTTTAGGCGGCTCAATGCATGACGTACTTCTAGCAACTCGAGGCAATTGATGTGCCATTGCAGTTGGGGACCCGTCCAAACCCCTGAGACTGCATGACTCGGCCGTGTGCTGAAGAGGTTTCATATGAAGCATATGAACTGAGTGGTGTTACCGCCGCTACGCGGCTGCCATATGCCAAAGAAGAATTTCAAGCAGTTCAACACCAACTGAACACATCCCTCTGTGAGGCACTGTTTGACTGAATCCAGCTCCATACCAAGAAAAGAGATCCTCTGCACAGCGAGAGTTTGTTTTTTCCCAGTTGACCCGTTACGTCCCTAATTCTGTTACGTCCCTAGTCAGTCTAGGGTTAAAAGGAACTTATAACAGAATAGGATTGGTGTGATGTGTGGAAGCAGCAAGGTTCAGTTCTCAACCCTAATGCTTCAACAGAACAACTGCAAACAACTCACTGTAACAATTAAGATCTTTTATTGTAGTATGGGAGGATTGAGGCTTCAAGAGGGGGCAAGGCCAAAACAACAAACATAAAACCTCAAACTACTATTAGGGAGAAACTAACTAAACTACCAAAGAAAAGAAAAACAAATACAATACAAATACACTAACTCCCTAGCTAGCCTAAACAGGAGAAAACAGAATACAAAGAAAATGGCACCCACCTCTCTACTAATCCTTTCCCCAAATAGTTAACAATATAAACGTAATAGATAACAAATTATAACAAAAGTAGGTACAAACAGAATAACTTAAGGGTTCTCTTGTCGCAGGCGCCAGTTACCACAAGAACATTAAAACAATGAAAAACTCAATCAACAAGGGTTCTCTTTAAAGAAAAGAAAGAAAACTAATAACATTAAAGTTGAGAAGCGAAGCCTCACAGAGCAGCCTTCCACACACACTGCTCAGTGGAAAGGTGCTGCTTAAATCCCCACAGTCTCCTCTTCTACTCCAATCACAGCAGATCAATCACTTATTGGAGTCAGGTGACAGCCATTACTTCCTGCTTACAGGACATAGAGAGAAAATAGGAGAAGGGGAAGAAAACACAAAAACAAATACAAATACGTCCTTGGACGTAAACCTTGGGTTTTTTCCCAGTTGACCCGAAGGCCCAACCGGCTGAGGTGACTGAGCACCAGGTCCCTGTTTTAGAATAACTGATACTGGGCAGTACTAGTATGATAGTTGAGAATACAAACAAGGGGGGAACAAGGGCCAGTCAGGGACAGGGCCAGTCCGAAGGTCAGGACCTTGTACTGATATGCTCGACCCTCAAACGCAAAGCGCAGAAACGGGCTGTGTTGAGGGAAGAATCGAGACATGAATGCACATGTTCGTCATGTCTATTGCTGCAAACCTATCTCAGCAATCTTCTCTTCCCGGCCCTCCTCCGGAAAAGAGCAGCTCCATCCATCCATCTCCGAGTCACATGTCACAAGGGTGATGCCTCGCTATCCATTTAAAGAATTTAACAGTGGCTGAGACAGGTGTTGTCGTTTTCCTGCGGGGGTCACGGCTGAGCTGGCTGCCCCAAAGCTTTCTGCAGGAGAATGGACATCCTTGGCAACGAGCAAACTGAGGGGCAGCTCATAATGGCCTCGTAGCACTTCAGAGCAGGCTCTTGATTGCCTCAGCCCGCTGGACTGCCGAGAACTGCTGGTCACACTCGCATCTGGATCCTTACCTGGAGCGGCGGGTGACACGCTGAGATGCCGTGACAACCCGCACTGTCAGCCGGCAGCTCAATGGCACACGACCCGCTGAGGAGCGGGAGGTCTGTCCGGGGTTTGTCCGGCGGATAAGCTCCCGCTGAGATCCTCGATCTCCCAGAGTGTCAAGTATTGTGACCGGCATGCCAACATGGTCATGTTCTCAAGGGCGAAAATATGAACCACCCATGAACGCCATCTCAGCACATCTTATGCTTATGCACAGGCATGTGAGACAGTAATAGTGGCTGTCAGATGAGGACAGGAACGATTGCATACAGAAACACAGGTGGAATGACATCTTTGAAAAGACACTGTCACACCAGTGTAAGCACTTTTAGGGAAATTAGCTCTCTCAGCTGCTGAAACACATTGGGGAAACAAACACGGCACGACTGACAGGAATATAGTGCAGCCCTCTGTGTGCACTCACACTCTTTTTGAAGACGTGGATCAGGTACTGCCTGCTGAGTCACACACACACACACACACTCTTAGAAGGCACAGCAACACAAGCAGAGACAGTGCAGTCAGCTGTGCATACTCACTCTGTGAAAACAGCTGTTTGAGCACAGCTAAAGCGTCGTCACACCAACACTCACTGCAGAGGCTTCTTTCCCGAAGAACAGACTCGAAAGAACACTCTTAATAAACTTGCAGGGAATAAACAGTAGAACTGTGAACTGAACTAAAGATGCATTACACCTGCTGCTCATATACCTGCAGCACTGCAGGGTGTGGCAGCAGATGCAAAGATTAGTTACACTCGAAGTAGACTGGCCTCTCTGGCAAGATTCCTATTCGTTGTTCAGTCCGGCGTGGCATCGAATGTGACCGACTGAAAGGGAAGCCCATTTCTCGCCTCATCCCTTACTTGAACCCTGACAAACAAATACTTGTCAAATACTAGCATTAAATGTTTAGGTACTTACATCTTACTCCCCACTCTTTCCCCATTATAAACTGAAGCTCCTTGCTTACATTTGTGCTCAGATTCTGTGAGCAGTGAAGCCTGCCTTCTTTGATTTGACTGTCCATCTCAGTCCTTTTCACATTGATGAGCGCTGTTAGAATGCAAACCAACTTAAAAATTTAACTTAATAATGTAACTTTGCCCAGTTGGGGGGCGGGGAACACAGATAAAGAGAAATCATTCAGTGTTGAGCTCTTCACTAATCTGATCCAATCCATTTAGAGATGTCAGTCTGAGCAGCTGAAGATGATGGAGGAACAGCAGAAAGCAGCAGAGAAACAGGCTGAAGATCTTAATAAAGAGCTGCAGCAGGATATCACTGAGCTGAAGAGGAGAAACACTGAGCTGGAGCAGGACAACACTGAGCTGGAGAGGAGAAACACTGAGCTGGAGCAGGACAACATTGAGCTGAAGAGGAGAAACACTGAGCTGGAGAGGAGAAACACTGAGCTGGAGCAGGACAACATTGAGCTGAAGAGGAGAAACACTGAGCTGGAGCAGGACAACATTGAGCTGAAGAGGAGAAACACTGAGCTGCAGCAGGACAACACTGAGATGAAGAGGAGAAACACTGAGCTGGAGCAGGACAACATTGAGCTGAAGAGGAGAAACACTGAGCTGAAGAGGAGAAACACTGAGCTGGAGCAGGACAACATTGAGCTGAAGAGGAAAATCACTGAGCTGAAGCAGGACAACACTGAGCTGAAGAGGAGAAACACTGAGCTGAAGAGGAGAAACACTGAGCTGAAGAGGAGAAACACTGAGCTGAAGAGGAGAAACACTGAGCTGGAGCAGCTCTCACACACTGACGATCATCTCCACCTCCTACAGGTCTGTCAACATCCGTCTCATCGGCAATAATGTGGAATATAATTAATATTTAATAGTCTTCTCTCTCCTGCTGTAGATGTACTCATCCCTATATAGCCTTTCTCACACCAAGAACTGGATTGAGATCAGTAGTGACTCTGATGTGGACGTGTTCACTCTGAAAAGAGCTCTGGCTCTACTGAAGGAACAGCTAAATGAAAAACTCACTGAAACTGGTATGTTAATATCCAATACAATACAGTTAAGCATCTGTGATGTGCTGGTGATTACCACATTATAAAATCACTTAAAGTTATATCTTCAACTCATGTCATAACCAGTTAAAGAAGTATCATGTGAACTTTAGTGACATGTTCGACGAAACTATCCCTGTGCAAACTCTGTTTGAATTTGAATATCTTTATTGTTCACTGGAGTGGAAATTTGTCTTTGGCTCACCAACACAAAACATCTACAGAGAAACTAACAGGAGAAGGGGCTCTATAGCGCCTCCCAGATTTCAACGGCTCAAACTGGCTGAAGAGAGGATGGGAGATATCTGTCAGAAAACTCCTCGCCTTCTTCCTTGCCCTTTCTGTGAAAAGTTGTGTTAAGGACTTCTGTGGTTTAGTAACTATTTTACTTGCCATTGACACAATTCTAGAAAGTTTATTCTTAAATCTACAATTTATGTGACAATACCAGGCAGGGAGATGAAAGGTTAACTTTTAACAATAGATTTACACACATGTTCTAAGATATGCTCAATAATACCAAGACCGCTGAGCTCAGTCCATCTTTACACCGGTCAGAACACACCTCTATTTGCTTGGTGACAGGATTCATTCTCTTCATTACAACGAACACACACAGCCCTCCAATGTATTTAAGTGAGCTATGCTCGCCTCTGTCTGCTCGTGTTGTTGCATACCCTGTTAGGCACAAGGTGTCATGATGTCCTTAGAGCCAAGTTTTCTGTTGGGCAAATGAGGTTGCTCTGTCTGAATTCACAATCAAGTTCAGCTCTTGGCATAAGTTCATCTAGTTTGTTACTTACCGAACGCACGTTTGACAGGGTAATGACGTGTAAAGGAAACCTGAGTGGTAGAGTATATCCATAGTGGTATGAAGTTCATGACAGAATACAGGGTGAAATAACATTTCCAGCAAGTGTAATCCACATCAGATGAAAAGAACTGTTCAAAACAAACCCCACCCTTTGCAGCTCTAACAGCTTCAGCTCTTCTGGGAAAGCTTTCCTCAAGGTTTAGGAGTGTGTTTATGGGGATTCTTCTAGAAGTGCATTTGTGAGGTCAGGCACTGATGTTGGACGAGAAGGCCTGGCTCTCAGTCTCCGCTCTAATTCATCCCAAAGGTGTTCTATCGGGTTGAGGTCAGGACTCTGTGCAGGCCAGTCAAGTTCCCCCACACCAAACTCGCTCATCCATGTCTTTATGGAGCGACGCATTGCACTGGAGCGCAGTCATGTTGGGACAGGAAGGGCCCATCCCCAAACTGTTCCCACAAAGTTGGGAGCATGAAATTGTCCAAAATGTCTTGGAATTCTGAAGCATTAAGAGTTCCTTTCACTGGAACTAACGGGCCAAGCCCAACCCCTGAAAAACAACCGCACATCATAATCCCCACCCCATAATCGCCCCTCCACCAAACTTTGTCTGGCAATCTGATGGAATCTGCATTGTGCCAAGTGTAGAGAAGCGTGATTGGTCACTCAGAGAACACATCTCCACTGCTCTAGAGTCCAGTGGTGGCGTGCTTTACCCCACTGCATCCCAAACTTTGCACTTGGTGATGTAAGGCTTGGATGAGCTGCTCAGCCATGGAAACCCATTCCATGAAGCTCTACACACTGTTCTTGAGCTCATCTGAAGGCCACAGAAGTTTGGACGTCTGGAGCTCTTGACTCTGCAGAGAGTTGGCGACTTCTGCGCACTGAGAAGTGAGGAAATGTCCCGAATGGAATTATTGCACAGGTGGCAACCGATTACGGTACCACGCTTGAGTTCACTGAGCTCCTGAGAGCGACCCATTCTTTCACAAATGTGTGTAGAAGCGTCTGCATGCCTAGAGCTTGATTTATACACCTGTGGCCATGAAGTGATTGAACACCTGAACTTACTGATTTGGAGGAGCATCCCAATACTTTTAGCAATATAGTGTAGCATTACATTTCACGTTCCTTGCAGCTAATTCATTACGGTGACATAAAGTGTGATCAAACGTACAGTTAATACAAAAACTAATTCATTACCTCATCCGTGAACATGATTCGTGAATTCCACACATCTCCTATCGTTCCACTCTCCTTCATAGCGTCATCAAACTTCTCCCATGTTGTTGGTTTGAAAATGCGCCCTCTGGCGGTGAAACTTACATATTGTGCCTTTAACAGCAAAAATATATATATATTTTTACATTGAATAATTATTATTACAGCTTTAATATAAGCTTGACATTTCTGCTTTTAGCCCCTCTGGTCGGATTGTCTCAGACCTTCATTGTAAGAGTATTTATGTTAAACACATTCTGCATTCTGTGTTACAAACGGATGAACAAACAACATTTACACACCACTGATGCTGCCAATAGAGAGAAACTCACTATTAACCTGAAATTATTCCTATAAATAATTCATCATTATATTGTCATCTGTGTTCACAGGGTTGAAGTGGGCTCAGACGTTTGCAGGTACAGTGTGACTGACACCATTCTCTCACAAAACTTCTGTTTATAATCTGTATTATATACAGGGTTGCACATAACTGGTGCGCATGCGCGGTAAAAATAAACAATGCGCAGCAGATCACGTGGAGGAAAGCGCTTTTGCGTACCAACGTTTTTGAGGACAGGAACATGTTTACTTACTGGAGTAGGATTTGTCTCCATCTCTGGTAAGATAGCAATCGTGATTATATGCGTGTTCATTATTTATTAGTTAAATGTCTTTCTGGTTGGCTTTTTCTAGGGACCTATAATTTCCGTGACGCAGAAAACGCGGACGAAATTGCGGAATCCAGTCATAAAAACGGAATTTACTGTATAACGTGGAAATTTGCGGAATGTGTCCAATTTTTTGATGAATAAATAAAAAGCAGGTCAGTACACTTTAATCAAATCATGATATAGACTAGTGTCTATGAATATTAAACCACAAAAAGACTATTTAAATACAAATCCTGCATGTTCTGCGTACAGAGGTGGGTAGTAAAGTATTTTTTTGGAAAAAAAAATTACTTTTAAGAGTAGATTAAAATGTGGTTACTTTTACTTTAACTTGAGTACATTTCTACTGAAAAAAACTGTACTTTTACTTTGTTACACTGGGACACGTTCCTCTCGTTACTTTAGTTTAATGCAATACAACTCTTTCCCCACCAAACACGGAATTCTCTCAGCTTTTTGTTGAATAAAACTTTTTTGTTCAAAAGCAGAGAGTCTCTTTCTTTTGATATATTGCATGCTCAGATATTCATACTACAAAATATTCTATGGGTCATTACATTTTTGTGAAAACGATCAAAAACCCTAGTGGTGGCTGGCAACTTTTTTTAAAAACGCTGGCGCGGAAAGATTTAAGAAATACGTCGTTATTCCAAGCGCGCGCTGTCTCTTTTCTGGGGCATGAGTGATGCCCCATTCACAAATGAATCACTCTTTTGAGTCGATTCTTTTCAAAGACTTAAACAAGTTGGCAAATCCATAGATATACATTATAAAGGCTCGATGTCTTACGGCGGAGTCTCTAACGTCATCACCGGCGGCCATCTTGTCACAGGCAAGCTTTCTGGCGGGCTCTGTGGTACCTGATGTAAGGCGAGTGATCTGAACACAAATACTTTTATCTCGCTGAAATCTTGACGGATTTACAAATGGTTTGGTTTCTTACAAAAGTTATTAACGTGGCAATAATTCTGAACAAATTATGAATAATTATTCATAAGTATGCAGTGTCATAACTACATCTCTGACGTTTATAACAAACCAAACAGTTCGGTAAAATCGGTAGAAAAATCGGTAGAAAATTTAGCAAGTTATGGTATTTTAATTTAAAAACTTCATGCACCACTAAAACACAATGTTACGAGTGAGCGAGCTGACTGTGACAAGATGGCCGTCAGGTACAGACGTTGACCTCCATTGGCCAGCAGCGGACGAGACGTCTAGCCTTTATTATGTATATCTAGGGGCAAAACTGTCTAAATTGGTTTGCAAATCAGTTTGAATGATTTGTTCAGTTCCCTGCGCACACTGAATCGTTTCTCACTCGTAACAGGAAATGTAAGAACATCAAGAGCGTTGGATGAAGTGTTTGTAGTCCTAATGTTAGTCAATTGAAAGCAAATCTTCACATGTATTCTATTGTTTGCCAGCGATGAACAGCTTTATTGGTTACAAATCTGTGTATGCTGTTTGTGAATGCGCTACCTTCAATTCAATTCACTCAGTTCAATTCCCTCAGATAATACATATTACAACCAAACATATTATTACGCCACGATACCACTACTACAAAGATGAATGAACACCCACCTTCCCACGGTAATTTGTGAGTATTGCGCAGTGGCTGTGATCTGATCGTCCTGAAAATGAATGTCTTTGCTTAGACTATGGTTGCCAACCGTTACGTATAATACGGAATCGTCCCGTATTTGACACTTAAATGTCTTGTTCTGTATTGAACTGATACGGAACGCACTTTGTTCCGTATTTTTGAGAATCAATTTAGTGCAAATCCATGACAGACATTTTCACAGTTTTTTACCATTACAATCACAGTCATTTTTTGCAGTGTGCGGTAGATATGCCTACTAATTTCTCCCCGTTTGTCTATGATCAGCATAGCGTTTTTAACATCTTGGAACATCATTAGAGAATGCCCTTTTAATTGGTCGTTTCAGTCATTGCGAGTCACGTATCGTAACGATGACGACAAGTGACAGCGGGAAATGTAAAAATGACTACCTCCGAGCAGCCGGCGAAAAAGAGAAGAGCACAAAAATATGGAATTGAATGGGAAAATGACTACCCGTGGCTGGAATGTGTGAGGGACAATGAATACAAGGCCAATTGTACCATATGCCGTCGCGTTTTTTCTGTTTGTCACGGCGGAGTGTGTGATATTAAGCAGCACACATCAGGCGATAATCACAAGAGGAGCGAGAGGCTGCGGGCACAGGAGGGAGCGATGTCAAGTTTCCTTGTCCGTCAGACGACTCCAGAGGCTGATATGGTAGGCTATGTAATCATGTGGATTTTTAAAACTCAAATATAGTTGATAAGAAAGTGATTATATTAAAAGAGATAGTAGAGGTTTAGCCTAACATTCCATATAGGGGAGCGCGGGGCACTAATCAATTAGTTTCTTTCATATTTGATACATTTAGATAAATATATTTTATACATTATAGCATATTATAATACGACTTATTAGGCCGATATATTTATAGAATAGCAAAGTAGGCCTAATCAATATACAAGACTGAACCACATAGATGTGAAATATAAAGACTATCATGATAGTTTTGCCAACAATGAACCATGGATTTGTTTAGTTTATAATACGTTTTATTTTTAACTAAACATATACAACATATAACATTCAAAACTCATCGGCTTAGACTGCATTTGAAGAAAAATAAACACAACAGTTTTCTGTAGCGTTGTGCAAACTTATTCAATAGAATTAGACTTCTAGAATGTTCTTTCCAGTGCGAAAAATAATATTTTTAATTTAATTAGACAACATTTTAAGAAAGTGTAGTGCAAATAACTTTATATAATTATACTTCCATTATAGTTAACTTTCTTTCCAGTGCAAAACAATAATACATAAAAAAACAGCTAACGCAAAACTCTGAAGGTTCACTTTATTTTCAACATTGTCTAATAGTCCAAAATGTTAATATTATGCAAAGCAAAGGACGTGCAATGATTTTTGGGCTACAGATGCCAGAAATAATGCTTGTCTATTCTGTGTTTGTTGCAAAGATACTGTATATAATTATGATAATAATGATTTAAATTCAATATCTATCTTAACATGTTATTGTATTGTTGTTATATAGGCTGATATATGATACAAAGTATATGAATCAATAATTCTTTTTTTAAGGAATAAAACATTTTCCTCCATGTTTTAATTTGAACAGTAAAGCTCATTGTGCAGAACAGTTTGTTTAATTTCATATGATTAAAAGATCAACTAAAAGACTAATCTTCATTTGATTACAAGAAAATACACAACACAGAATTTGAGGATGAAAAAAAAAAAAGCATTTCATTGAAATTGTTGTCTTTATGAATTGAATTAATTAGACATGCTTTTTGATTATTACAATTTATCTACACCGTCCAGAAATCTTAAAACAGAATTTGGTCAAAATGAAGCTGAGTGAGTGAGTGAGTGAGAGAGTGAGAGAGTGAGAGAGTGAGAGAGTGAGAGAGTGAGAGAGTGAGAGAGTGAGAGAGTGAGAGAGAGAGAGAGAGAGAGAAAAGAAGACAGTTGTTACGAACCGCTCAGACACTTTGAAAGGTTGGAGATCCAAATGCAGCTTTAATCAGAGGGACAATTCAGACACGTAATCCAAAGTACAGGCAAAAGGTCAATATCCAGGCAGGCAATCCAAACAATGATTGGCATCTCCCCTTGAGAACCAGACCAAACGAGTTATGTGCACCCCTGAATATATACTGTACATCTGAACATGTTTGTTCTGAAGTTGATTGATAATATCTGATCTCTCTCAGTGGATGTGACTCTGGATCCTGATACAGCGAATCCATATCTCATCCTGTCTGAGGATGGAAAACAAGTCAGTGATGGAGACATTAAGCGGAACGTCCCAGAAAACCCAAAGAGATTTGATAAGAGTCTTTGTGTTCTGGCAAAGCAGGGATTCAGTTCAGGGAGATTTTACTATGAGGTGCAGGTGAAGGGAAAGACTGAGTGGGATTTAGGAGTGGTCAGAGAATCCATTAAGAGGAAGAAGATAATCACACTGAGTCCTGAGTATGGATTCTGGACTGTGATTCTGAGGAATGAGAATGAATATTCAGCTTGTGAACGTACACGTGTCTCTTTATCTCTGAGAGTGAAACCTGAGAAGGTGGGTGTGTTTGTGAATTATAAGGAGGGTCTGGTCTCTTTTTATGATGTGGAGTCCAGATCTCATCTCTACTCTTTCACTGGCCAGACTTTCACTGACAAACTCTATCCATATTTCAGCCCATGCCGTAATGCTAAAGGTAAAAACTCAAAACCACTGATCATCTCACCTTCATTCAGTTAATTTCTGAAGAATGCCGGCATAAATATGGTAACCTTTTTTTTAAATTGTAAAACTGAATTTAAAAGAGCACCCAAATTGGAGTAAATTGATAAAAATGGTCTAATTTTACAGAAAACACTCAAAATTTTAACAGTGGTGGAATATTGCATATATTCAATTGTATTTTTGCACATTTTACACATATAAAAAGTCATTTTTTTAAAATATTTTTTAATTAATTTCTTATTTGAATTTCTGTAATTTTGAACCTGTTTTGGTCTGTCCCTTCAGAAAGTTCAGAAAGATTCCACTATATGGCAGTAAACAGGGGAAAATAATCTTCTTGATATCTCCTTCTAAAAAAAGTTATTGAGATTAATCTGTCCAAACTATACAACTAACTCAGTAGTAACTCCTACTCATCTGCATTGATTAAAGCCAGCAGCAAAGTCGAAAAGAAGGCCCCGCCTCCTCAACTTTGTAAAGGGAGATCTCAGGCTTTGATTGGTTTAAAAGCATGATCAACGTGTCTATCCGGTTGTTAAGTCTTCCGGGTCTAAACACTCTCATACCACAAGAAAAACAACAAACGGTGCTAATATACACACACAATGTGGTGTAATACTACAAAAAAAATTATAATCATAACCTTTATCTCCATACCAAAATTCCAGATGGCCAGACAGTGATTCATCTTTTATAAATCGTTAAAATATTAATGTCTGTGACGCTGTGAGCACAGAGACTGTTGTGTAGACTGTAAGTATTCAAAATATTTTAACTTTTTAAAATGTGTGATGTTTAATATGAGTAAATAGCGCTCATAAACGGCTGTCGATGGCATTCTCAAGTGAAACGAGTTGAGGCTTGGACCCAGAAACGGCTTTCCTTATGTCACGACTTAACAAGTGGATAGAGAGCTGAGATACTCCGCTTTTTTGACGTATGATACAATATGTGATGACGTCACCAACAATCGTGGCTAACAAAGATGATCAAGGAGCCGGCGGAAGTCTGAGTCAAATATCATCAAATTCATGGCAGCCAAGTCAAATAATTAAAAAAGTAGGAATACTAAATCTCGAGAAATCGAACTGGGAATGGATCAGAGACTCTAAGAATGGAAGATAAAGGTGAAGAGGAGGATGATATGGAGGTAGGATGGACACAGGTCAGAACAGAAAAGAAGGTTAATAAAAAGAGGAAAAAAGGTCAGAAAGTAGTTTGATAGCTAGTGAGGAAGATCGAAATAAGAGTGAACTTAGGATAATAATGACATTTAAGTGTAATAAATATTCAGAGGAAAGAAGATTATTGAAGAATTTCAGAAGAAAGGTGATCAACAACTAGGGCTGGGACAGTTACCGCATTACCTCAATACCGCGGTCACGTGACGCCTACCACGGGTCTGAGATCGTCACCGCCATCATTCCAAAAATAAATAAATAAATAAATAAATAAACATTGGCCTGCACATGTGTGCACATTGTGTCTAATTCCATGGCTTCATTGATTCTAATGACATGGATTGTGTCTAATGACATGCGTGTCTTATATGGATTCAAGGTTTTCTAAACAAAACTTAATCAAAAGATGGAGCAAATTCGACCTTTCGCGAGTTGGGGAGCACAATTTTCCATTATAACATTCCATTTTGTGCCTGTGTAATGTCTTGTAGCCTATAATTTGAATTTAATTTTACTAAAGCATAAAATACAGGAGCATAAGCAGGACCTCAGTTTTTAATTGCACGTGCTTAACACAATTCTCTCACATGGTTGCGCAGCCGACAATAGCGGGTAGGTAGATAGAAGTCATGAAAGCAGAAAAACACGTGGGTTTGTGTCGAACGCTGGTGATCGCTTTCTCCCATAGCTGGCAAAAAAAAACAACGGCTTCAGAAAGAACAAACTGAGCTGGACCTGCCTCAGCACTCTTTAGTACTGGTAAGTTTTAACTCTCTTCCAACTCTGTTTGGGAAAGATTGACTACAAATAAGCTGGGCCTGCAAAATTTCATTCAATATAATCAATAAATAATCTATTGTAGGCAATTAAATATAGGTAAATAAAAAGGCTATCGAAAAAGATATCCATCTGGCAGAATTACAAGCACAGTAGTGTGCGACACTTTGTTAAATTAAATAGCCTTCGTTAAATATTTGAACCACTGAGACAAAAGCGTACACGAGATAGGCATATAGCCTATATAAATTAATATAAATACAGGGAGTGCAGAATTATTAGGCACGTTGATTTTCTGATCATATTTTTTTTCCAGGCACATTTGACCAATTCCAAACCACAGTAATCCTAATAACTACTATTGATTTAGTATTTAATAATGTATAAGTGATATATAATTGTTCATGAAGGCTGGAAATGAAAATCACCTTATATTCAGGTGTGCAGAATTATTAGGCATGTTTTCTTTTACAGATAAATTGAGCCAAAAAAGAGATTTAACTCAGACTGAAAAGTATAAGTATTAAATGCCCATGAGAAGGATGCAATACTAATGCAATACTAGACATTGCAGTTAAGGCATGACCATTGGACAGTGAAATGCTCGTTGGGCCAGCAGGATCTGACAAAAACAGGTGGTGAAGAAAAGACACCTGTTAACTGCAAAAGAATTAAGAATTAAGGTGAAGAATTAAGGGTGAAACCATCAGGAACCCTTTAAGTCTCCAGCGCCACCATTTTCCAGAGCTGCAACCTACATGAAGAAGGTTTTTTTATAGGCTTTATGGACAGATAGGTTGAGAGTGACTCTTGAAGGACCAGCACCACATCCTCTAGTACCACTGTTTGAAGAATTCATCTTCCAGAATCTGGCAGTACGTTTTGGGAGTTCATTTTTAGTCCATCTCTGCAAAACGGACTTCAGGATGGACTAAAATGAACTCCCAAAACGTACTGCCAGATTCTGGAAGATGAATTCTTCAAACAGTGGTACTAGAGGATGTGGTGCTGGTCCTTCAAGAGTCACTCTCAACCTATCTGTCCATAAAGCCTATAAAAAAACCTTCTTCATGTATTTTACAACACTTCAGCTTGTGATTCTTATCTAGAGGGGGTCATTTTTTAGGATTGTTTACCTAACTGAAGTCTCTGAGATCCTGACACCTTGCACTTCTGGAGACTCCAGGTAGGTTGCAGCTTTGGAAAATGGTGGCGCTGGAGACTAAAGGGTTCCTGATGGTTTCACCCTTAATTCTTCACCTTAATTCTTAATTCTTTTGCAGTTAACAGGTGTCTTTTCTTCACCACCTGTTTTTGTCAGATCCTGCTGACCCAACGAGCATTTCACTGTCCAATGGTCACGCCTTAACTGCAATGTCTAGTATTGCATTAGTATTGCATCCTTCTCATGGGCATTTAATACTTTTTGACTTTTCAGTCTGAGTTAAATCTCTTTTTTGGCTCAATTTATCTGTAAAAGAAAACATGCCTAATAATTCTGCACACCTGAATATAAGGTGATTTTCATTTCCAGCCTTCATGAACAATTATATATCACTTATACATTATTAAATACTAAATCAATAGTAGTTATTAGGATTACTGTGGTTTGGAATTGGTCAAATGTGCCTGGAAAAAAAATATGATCAGAAAATCAACGTGCCTAATAATTCTGCACTCCCTGTATGTAAAAATAGGCCTAATATAATAATATAATATGTAAAAATTATTTATGTAATATAAATAACAAATATAAATAATTATATATCATTATATTTATATAAGTAATATACAATCATTAGCCTAAATAGCCTTGTTAAATTAGCCTAAAAAGTCTTCGTTAAATAGCCTTGATCCACTGAGACAAAAGCGGACACCACACGAGATATGTAAAATATATGTAAATGTTATAAAATATAAAAAATAAATATAAATAATAAAAGTAGCATAATATACAATCACGGTAGTGTGAGCAGCGAGTGACGACACTGTTAAATGAAATAGCCTTGAGCCTTCGTTAAAAAGTCTTCATTAACCACTGAGACAAAAGCGCACACGAGATGTAATTGTAAATGTAAATTAATAGCCTGAATATGTAAAAATCTGTAAAATAAAAATATAAATACTATAAATATAAATAATATATTATATTATATGGGCGGGTGTGCGCGAAAGTCGTTATAGTTTAAGTGATTGTTTGATGACGACGACTGTAATCTGAAAGTAAAAATATGGGAAATAAATAAACATGAACAAATAAATAAATATATATTACTGATCGATACCGATAAATAAAAATGTGTTTGTTTGTCTTTGTTTATGCTGTTCCATCTTCAGATCTCTCAGTCGTGATCTGATCTGCTCTCTCAGCAAAAAATATGAAGGCTGGGATGTAAACCATAGCCTAGTCTATATTTCGTTTTGCCAGCATTTTTTTTTCAGATATCATTCCATTTCTGTTCTAATTGTTCCTGTTCTAAACGTGAAAAATAAATGTAAAATAAACATGCTCCTTATTATGTTCAATTGCCTGCGCTGGGGTGTGCGTGTGCGGCTGTGCGCGAAAGTCGAGCGGGAGCCGTTTAAAGCGGTTTACCGCTGAACCGCGGGAATTTCTTGCTTTTCAACCGCGGTAAGAAAAAATCCATACCGTCCCAGCCCTATCAACAACTAACATTAAAGAAGCTTTTAAACTCAGTGGAAGGGGGTACTTTAATAATACAGTTTTTAAATAGAACACATTTGATTTATAGAATATAGATAGATTATTATTTTATCATTATTATTATTATTATCCCTCTCTGGGATGTGATGACTTGGGCTGTAGATGGAGGAGCTGAACACGCAGCAACACAAAGCATGAGTCCTGATTGTTCTGGGAGTAGGGATATAATGTCTCTGATCCAGGACAGTAGATGGCGATAATGCTCTTTTTAAGAATGCGAACCGACAATAAGCCCAAATAACAAACAGAAGAAAGACGAGCAAAACTAGGGATAATAAGAGTATTTCTATCACATGTTTTGATCTGGACATCGATGACATATTACAGTGTTTCTTGGCCATGCTTGCTCACAGACCTGTGAAAATAGTCTAATTTTGAAGAAAACAACATAAGGAGCGAGCTGATATAGCGTTTGAGGCTAGTAGTTCCCCACGGACGGATTGATCCGAGCAGGAATATGACTCATGTGTATGCTTGTTCAAAAGAGTCATTTCCATCTTCATGATTCTTTTGATAATAACGTTACTGTAAAGTGTAGGATCTGCGAAATAATCTACATAGTGATATTCTTGAGAGTGAGAGCTTTCATTTGATATATGACTTGTCTATTTTTGGTGAGTTTGAGTTATATAAATATGAAATTTAATATAATTTATATGATTTTCTCAAGTGGGGTCATTACGGGAGAGGGTCGAATTCAGACCTTATTATCTTCTTCTATGTAAAAAAAAAAATGGATTAGAAAATGTGAATGAAAACCAAAAAGGAATTTGCACAAACCAGAGTCAAGTAGATTTTACTTATAATTATTAAGAAATGAATATGTGTTGGACAACATGTGTACAAGTGCAAAAATAAACAGGCCCTTAAAAAAAAAATCAGTCACTGACAAAACATCAAATATAATGAAATATTTGTGAGTTATATGTTGTTTGAAAAAAAAAATGTGAACACAAAGATTTGTTTGCGTTTCTCTTTCATTTATACTTTGCTTTTGCTTCTCAAACCTACTATGAAATTCTACATAATATGCTTTTCCGTTTCTATTGTTATTTTGTGAGGAAATTTCTGAAGTCATTTTCTCTTTCTTTTCTCTCCAGCTGTTTATATTGAATGTCTTGTGAAATGTTGAGGTTCTTGGTTTATATTGTAATAACTGCAGCATCTGAATAAAGATTGTGAATGAAAACACTAATATTATCATTCAGTGTAGATGACTCTTCAATCTAGTGCATATTCTTCTAGAGAAGCGAGAGCATTAGAAGCTTCACAATGACAGTGTTTTTGACTTTGGTTTGAGCTCAATATCAGTGAATGCGTGCACCTGAGTGAGCTGACGGCAGTCCATCGATGCCAGGAGCTTCTGAGAGCCGGAGACGGTGGGAACAAACTTCTCCATCAGTGTAACCGTCGCAAGCTTCTCCACATCACTGACACACAGAAAGACAATATCAACTCTCTGGAAGATGTTCACTCTTTAAATATCATATTTAATGCAGTACAATCTATGTTTCTGAACCAATCTAAAGTGCATGAACACGTCACAGCTGAAATTAAACTGCTGTTAAACACTGAAAGTCTTACCCATACGGGATCTTCCTGACGCTCTGCATTCCCAATCCCTCTATACGGAACAAAACGTTCCTCAACACTTGTGACAGCGGGTTCAGGAACGGGATCTTGACTGTCAACTCTTTCCCCACCACAGCGTCCTCTAGAGGCTGAAACAGCACAAACAATCAATGATGGAGAGTTTCTTTATGATGAACTGAATCCAAAATACGACGCCTTTAGATGTTTCACCAGGTTGAGCATCAACACTAAACGCAATGGATTCTCACACGTGACGTAACCCAACACACCGTGACAGATTGAATGTGCAAAATAGAGAATGAGATTTAAAGAGAATAAACTGAGTTTATTAACTGAGTGTTCCTCTTATAGTCTGGACTGTGTGGGGAAACCGGAGCACCCGGAGCAAACACACGCTGACACGAGGAGATGTTTCGTGTTTCTTGAGCACCAAATCAGTTCTGAAGGATCTTGTGACGCTTAAGCTGCTCTTTTAAACCAATAATCAGAACAAAAGGCAGATGGAGGACGACGTGTTTAATTCAAATATTTCTCTCTGATAGAACTCATTTGTCTGCATTAGAATCGTTGTGGTTCATATAAAGTGCTGTGCAAAAGTCTTAGACACTGTTTAGGCCAGTTCTTTATATCTTTTGCTGTAGTGTCTCAGTAGGAAATATCAGTTTACATTTACAAACATTTCTTTTGCCATTAATTGTAATAATCATCTAGTGAGATTTGTGTCTGACAACAGTCGGTATGATCTGATCTCACCATCATTGACTGTTTCTGTGATTACATGAAGAAACTGAGACAGACTAAATCCAGAAGAACTGCGACGTCTCCAAGACGCTTGAAGAAACCGACCTGCCACCGGCTGACTGCTCCTTCCATCAGTTTGATCTTGTCCTCTAATTTCCAAAGTCATGAGAAAACCTTGGGGAACATCGTCTTGTTACTTCTCTCCAGGTTTGTGTGAGTTGGCTACTTGTTACAGAAACTGTAAACTTTAGATCGCAGGCAGTCCCAGCAGTCCTTTTACCCTTTTGCAGGCATGAGCTGAACATAAAAAAAACACGGGAAAGACAATCTTGGGTCCTTACAGTACAGAAAGTGATGGCGTCATGGCTTTTTCAGCTGAACACACAGACGCTGGAATAACTGTAACTCTTGCACCTGTATGTAGTTTAAAGGTGATCCGCTCTTTATTCACTAGGATATTCTCTTGTCACATTTTCACTTGGTTTAAGTTCTGGATTGCTCCCAAGAAAACTGACTCACATGAGCTGTCGACTATTGCTTCTGGTCTTTGAGCTAACCAACATAATGTCTTTGTCAGCATCTTCTGCCTTCTGATTCTCTGTTTGGACACATTTTCCACGAGTGCTGAGGACTTTTCCCACATCTCTTAAAGGATTCCCTGTATTTTATTTTCTGAGCTGTATTATAAGAGCTGTGCGCTCTCAGATCTGTCCTCTCTACTCTCTGCGATGCCGTTTTTGCTTTAGACAAACTCTTTGTCATGACTCCATCGACGTTCACTTCTTTCACTTCACACTTTTCTCTTGTTGTTGAATTTCCCCCAGGTAGTCCAGAGCACAAGGGCTTGTTTAATCCTTTCATCAATATAATATTTTAGTTTAATATTTCATCAATAGTTATTAAGGATGTGGCACTGTCTGATCATTTCTGTATTTTCTTTGATATATCAATCTCTCCTGCCATTGAAACTAGATCTGTCTCTATCAAAAAGAGATGCTTAAATGAGAACACTAGTGTGCTGTTTATGAAGGCTATATCTCTAACACCAAGCATATCTGCAGACTCTGTTGATTTTCTCCTTGACTCTTTTAACTCAAAAAGTTAAGGGTGTAATTGATGATATTGCTCCTGTAAAAGCCAGGAAAAAGAGTGGCAAACAAAGCACCTTGGAGAAACTCAACAGAAGTGCAATTAATGAAAAGACAATGCAGGAAATCTGAACGCATGTGGCGAAAGACAAAACTTGTAGTCCATTATAAGATCTATAAAGACAGTCTTCGTGCTTTCAATGTGGAACTAGGCAAAGCTAGACAGACCTTCTTTTCAAATATTATAAACAGAAACATAAACAACACGCGCACTCTTTTTGCTACTGTAGAGAGACTAACAAACCCTCCGAGTCACATTCCCAGTGAAATGCTCTCAGACAGCAAATGTAGTGAGTTTGCTTTCTTCTTAGAGAAAATCAATAATATCAGAAATGCGATCAGCACATCCTTGAGTTTCTCTGGTGTGAATCAGATCAGACCACAGCCTCAGAAAGTTACTATGACTGATTTCGAAGCAATTGATGGTAAAATTTTAGAAGAAACGGTACAGCACCTTAAAACATCAACCTGCGCCCTTGACACACTCCCCACTTCTTTTTTCAAAAGTGTGTTTAACTGTTTAGAAGCAGATCTCCTAGAAGTGGTAAACGCCTCACTTCTTTCTGGGACTTTTCCAAACTCCCTAAAAACCGCAGTAGTTAAGCCTCTCCTTAAAAAGAGAAATCTGGATAACTCCATATTGAGCAACTACAGACCAATCTCAAATCTCCCCTTCATAGGCAAGATCATTGAAAAAGTTGTTTTCAGTCAGCTGAACAAATTCTTAAGCTCAAACGGATACTTTGACAATTTTCAATCTGGTTTCCGACCGCATCACAGCACAGAGACGGCCCTCATTAAGATAATAAATGATATTCGCCTCAATACAGATACAGGCAAAACATCAATTTTGGTACTACTGGACCTCAGTGCTGCATTCGACACTGACCACAAAATACTTCTTGACAGGCTAGAAAATTGGGTTGGGCTTTCTGGAATGGTCCTCAAATGGTTCAGGTCATACTTAGAAGGGAGAGGTTATTATGTGAGTATAGGTGACCATAAGTCTGAGTGGACATCCATGACATGCGGAGTCCCACAAGGGTCAATTCTTGCACCACTCCTTTTCAATCTGTATCTGCTGCCACTCAGCCAAATAATGAAAAATAACAAAATGGCTTACCACAGCTATGCTGACGAAACCCAGATCTACTTAGCCCTATCACCTAATGACTACAGCCCCATTGACTCTCTATGTAAATGCATTGATGAAGTTAACAGTTGGATGTGCCAAAACTTTCTTCAGTTAAACAAAGACAAAACTGAAATTACTACATTTGGAAACAAAGATGAAATTCTCAAGGTGAATGCATATCTTGAGGCTAAAGGCCAGAAATCAAAAAATCAAGTCAGGAATCTTGGTGTGATTTTGGAGTCAGACCTGAGTTTCAATAGTCATGTCAAAGCAATAACTAAATCAGCTTACTATCATCTCAAAAATATATCAAGAATTAGATGCTTTGTTTCCAGGCAAGACTTAGAGAAACTCGTTCATGCTTTTATCACCAGCAGGGTGGATTATTGTAATGGTCTCCTCACCGGCCTTCCCAAAAAGACCATTAGACAGCTGCAGCTCATACAGAACGCTGCTGCCAGGATCCTGAGCAGAACCAGAAAATATGACCATATCACACCAGTCCTCAGATCTTTACACTGGCTTCCAGTTACATTTAGGATCGATTTTAAAGTGCTATTACTTGTATATAAATCACTCAATGACCTAGGACCTCAATACATTGCAGATATGCTGATTAAATACAAACCCAACAGATCACTCAGATCATCAGGATCAAGTCAATTAGAAATACCAAGGGTTCACTCAAAGCAAGGAGAGTCTGCTTTTAGCTATTATGCCAGCCGTAGCTGGAACCAGCTTCCTGAACAGATCAGATGTGCTCCAACAGTAGCCACTTTCAAATCCAGACTCAAAACACATCTGTTCAGCTGTGCATTTACTGAATGAGCACTGTGCCACTGTACGTGCTTTGTCCGAACTGCTTGCATTTTAATTTATATGCTTAAATTTAACCCTGTTTTTATTTTTATTTTTAATTATACTCTTTATTTTTATCTTTCAAGATTTTCTTTATTTTTTATTTCTTTTAATTCCTATTATAACTAATATTTTTATTTCACTTCTGTGTAAAGCACTTTGAATTGCCACTGTGTATGAAATGTGCTATACAAATAAACTTGCCTTGCCTTGCCTAATCCATGTCTAAAAATGTATTTTAAAGCCACGTCATTAAAATCAACCAGGTGACAGTTCAATGAAGTCCTGGACATAATCCTCCAGGAGACGATTCCCCTGGCGTAAACACAGGATGGCTACTGCTGGGGTCATTCTGGAGGTCTAGTACTCTGTAACGAAGGGATCCACTGGGAGGCCAGTTGCAGAACCGCAGTTTATTTAACACACATCCTAACATAAACCCAAACATAAACAAACTTGACTTGAACTAAACTTGAAACATGACATCAACAAAAACATAAACCTGGACTTGACTTAACACTCACCAAACAGCAGGTTACACAAACAATACTAGACAAAGACACATGGCAAACACGAGGGCTTACATACACAGAGACTAATGACTAACAAGACACACCTGTGAACAATCAAGACAATGAACCAATGACAGAACTGAACTGAGAACCCACATGACTAAATCAACCAATACCAACACCTTCCTTTGCAGGTTGTCGAAACCGTTTCTGACACCATGTAACAGAAAGTTAAATCTTAAAGCTACACTGTGTGATATTTTCCCCCATCTAGCGGTGAAAAGGTATATGACCATCCAGCGAATTTTAATTTTCTGTTCTCTCAATTCCGATTTCGTTTTAACTCCTACGGTGGCCGATTTAGTCCAAGATTAACATGGCTTCCAGTTCGACTTCGTCCACATTCGACACGGTGCCATCGAGTGTTAAAACACGAAAGGCGAAGCTTGAATTCACGGGTATGTCCCTCTTTGGCTAATGTACTTTCGAGATGGAGGGGCAACATGGCGACCCGCATTCGAACCCCTCACCCGTTTGTATTTTCAATGGCATATTATAAACTTACGAGAATACTTTATTATTTGAAAGAAGTAAATATACATTAATGAGCACATATATTTTTGAAAGAACTAAGTGTTTTTAGCTAAGAATAAACTAAAAAAGTTACACAGTGTAGCTTTAAAAACTCTGAGGGGAGACATCAGGACAAGCACACAGCTCAGTTACTAAACATCCATTTATTGTTATTCTCTCCATATACACGTCTTTCTGAACTAGAGCGCCCTCTTTTTGTCACAATGGGTTCCTCTACAGTTTCCAAACAACGTCCCAAACTATCCAGAATAAGGAAAGATATAAACCCTATATATATATTTTGTAAGTGTAATATATTTCACACACTATGTCAAAAAACTAAAATATGTACGCTTCATGAATGTCGAGACACTCGTACAAGTTCCTGAAACTGAAAACTTTATATTTCAAGGGCTGGATATTTAAACTAAAAAAAAAAAAAAAATTATATATATATATATATATATATATATATATATATATATATATATATATATATATATATATATATATATATATATATATATATATATATATATATATATATATATATATATATATATATATATATATATATTTATTTATTCATTCATTTATTTATTTATTTATTTTTTATTTTATTTTTTGATAATGTGATGTCACAAACTTTTTCTTGGAAACGTTATACCATGCCTTCATCAAGCTTTTGTGTAAAATTCTGCAAAAGTGTGAAAATATGATTAACTTTACTTTATGCTTTTAGGACAGGCTACATAAAATGCTTGTTATGAAATTAGCCTTAACATGATTGCATTTATGTGCTACACCTGCCCTTTTCAAAATGTACCAAATTAAGTACTAAAATAATTGTTACATTAAAGGGTAACTTCAGTGATTTAGCATTAGGCTTTGTATCAGTAGAAACCCGGTAGTATATTCAAATGATGGTACATTTCCCCTTCATATCCCCCTGAGACGAGATAATTATGCATTTTATTTCTGGAAAAATTCCTCCGATGACGCAAATATCGCCATTTTGCGTCATCTGAGGATTTTTTGGCCAGAGGCTAAAGACTACAGCCACTAGATGGCGCTGTTCCGCATGTTATCAACCCGCCCATAGGGGAAAGATCTCACGCACAGAATGTAAGACACAGACGGCCGCACGGACAATCATAATAATGGAGCGCGGTGCAGAGTAAAGTAGGTGTTTCAACGTTTTGCAGACTTTTTGCCAGGTTTGAAGACCCCCACGGTGGAGCAGACGACCACCACAACAGCAGAGACAGGTTTGAAGACCCCAACAGTGGAGCAGACGACCACCACAGCAGCAGAGACAGGTTTGAAGAACCCCACGGCGGAGCAGACGACCACCACAGCAGCAGAGACAGGTTTGAAGACCCCAACGGTGGAGCAGACGACCACCACAACAGCAGAGACAGGTTTGAAGACCCCAACGGCGGAGCAGACGACCACCACAGCAGCAGAGACAGGTTTGAAGACCCCCACGGCGGAGCAGACGACCACCACAGCAGCAGAGACAGGTTTGAAGACCCCCACGGTGGAGCAGACGACCACGACAGCAGCAGAGACAGGTTTGAAGACCCCCACCACGGAGCAGACGACCACCACAGCAGCAGAGACAGGTTTGAAGACCCCCACGGTGGAGCAGACGACCACCACAGCAGCAGAGACAGGTTTGAAGACCCCCAGGGCGGAGCAGACGACCACCACAGCAGCAGAGACAGGTTTGAAGACCCCAACGGTGGAGCAGACAATCACCACAGCAGCAGAGACAGGTTTGAAGACCCCCACGGTGGAGCAGACGACCACCACAGCAGCAGAGACAGGTTTGAAGACCCCAACGGTGGAGCAGACGACCACCACAGCAGCAGAGACAGGTTTGAAGACCCCAACGGTGGAGCAGACGACCACCACAGCAGCAGAGACAGGTTTGAAGACCCCCACCACGGAGCAGACGACCACCACAGCAGCAGAGACAGGTTTGAAGACCCCCACGGTGGAGCAGACGACCACCACAGCAGCAGAGACAGGTTTGAAGACACCCACTGCGGAGCAGACGACCACCACAGCAGCAGAGACAGGTTTGAAGACACCCACTGCGGAGCAGACGACCACCACAGCAGCAAAGACAGGTTTGAAGACCCCAACGGTGGAGCAGACGACCACCACAGCAGCAGAGACAGGTTTGAAGACCCCCACGGTGGAGCAGACGACCACCACAGCAGCAGAGACAGGTTTGAAGACCCCAACGGTGGAGCAGACGACCACCACAGCAGCAGAGACAGGTTTGAAGACCCCAACGGTGGAGCAGATGACCACCACAGCAGCAGAGACAGGTTTGAAGACCCCAACGGTGGAGCAGACGACCACCACAGCAGCAGAGACAGGTTTGAAGACCCCCATGGCGGAGCAGACGACCACCACAGCAGCAGAGACAGGTTTGAAGACCCCAATGGCGAAGCAGACGACCACCACAGCAGCAGAGACAGGTTTGAAGACCCCCACCACAGAGCAGACGACCACCACAGCAGCAGAGACAGGTTTGAAGACCCCCACGGTGGAGCAGACGACCACCACAGCAGCAGAGACAGATTTGAAGAACCCCACAGCGGAGCAGACGACCACCACAGCAGCAGAGACAGATTTGAAGAACCCCACGGCGGAGCAGACGACCACCACAGCAGCAGAGACAGGTTTGAACAATGGCGAAGCAGACGACCACCACAGCAGCAGAGACAGGTTTGAAGACCCCCACCACGGAGCAGACGACCACCACAGCAGCAGAGACAGGTTTGAAGAACCCCACGGCGGAGCAGACGACCACCACAGCAGCAGAGACAGGTTTGAAGAACCCCACGGCGGAGCAGACGACCACCACAGCAGCAGAGACAGGTTTGAAGACCGCAACGGTGGAGCAGACGACCACCACAGCAGCAGAGACAGGTTTGAAGACCCCCACGGTGGAGCAGACAACCACCACAGCAGCAGAGACAGATTTGAAGAACCCCACGGCGGAGCAGACGACCACCACAGCAGCAGAGACAGGTTTGAAGACCCCAATGGCGAAGCAGACGACCACCACAGCAGCAGAGACAGGTTTGAAGACCCCAATGGCGGAGCAGACGACCACCACAGCAGCAGACACAGGTTTGAAGACCCCCACGGTGGAGCAGATGACAACCACAGCAGCAGAGACAGGTTTGAAGACCCCAACGGCGGAGCAGACGACCACCACAGCAGCAGAGACAGGTTTGAAGACCCCAACGGTGGAGCAGACGACCACCACAGCAGCAGAGACAGGTTTGAAGACCCCAACGGTGGAGCAGACGACCACCACAGCAGCAGAGACAGATTTGAAGAACCCCACGGCGGAGCAGACGACCACCACAGCAGCAGAGACAGGTTTGAAGACCCCAATGGCGAAGCAGACGACCACCACAGCAGCAGAGACAGGTTTGAAGACCCCAATGGCGGAGCAGACGACCACCACAGCAGCAGAGACAGGTTTGAAGACCCCCACGGTGGAGCAGATGACCACCACAGCAGCAGAGACAGGTTTGAAGACCCCAACGGCGGAGCAGACGACCACCACAGCAGCAGAGACAGGTTTGAAGACCCCAACGGTGGAGCAGACGACCACCACAGCAGCAGAGACAGGTTTGAAGACCCCAACGGTGGAGCAGGCGACCACCACAGCAGCAGAGACAGGTTTGAAGACCCCAACGGTGGAGCAGACGACCACCACAGCAGCAGAGACAGGTTTGAAGACCCCAACGGTGGAGCAGACGACCACCAGAGCAGCAGAGACAGGTTTGAAGACCCCAACGGTGGAGCAGACGACCACCACAGCAGCAGAGACAGGTTTGAAGACCCCCACGGTGGAGCAGATGACCACCACAGCAGCAGAGACAGGTTTGAAGACCCCCACGGTGGAGCAGACGACCACCACAGCAGCAGAGACAGATTTGAAGACCCCAATGGCGGAGCAGACGACCACCACAGCAGCAGAGACAGACTTGAAGACCCCCACGGCGGAGCAGACGACCACCAAAGCAGCAGAGACAGATTTGAAGACCCCCACGGCGGAGCAGACGACCACCACAGCAGCAGAGACAGATTTGAAGAACTCCACGGCGGAGCAGACGACCACCACAGCAGCAGAGACAGGTTTGAAGACCCCAATGGCGAAGCAGACGACCACCACAGCAGCAGAGACAGGTTTGAAGACCCCCACGGTGGAGCAGACGACCACCAAAGCAGCAGAGACAGATTTGAAGAACCCCACCACGGAGCAGACGACCACAGCAGCAGAGACTGGTTTGAAGACCCCAATGGCGAAGCAGGCGACCACCACAGCAGCAGAGACAGGTTTGAAGACCCCCACGGCGGAGCAGACGACCACCACATCAGCAGAGACAGGTTTGAAGACCCCAATGGCGAAGCAGACGACCACCACAGCAGCAGAGACAGGTTTGAAGAACCCCACGGCGGAGCAGACGACCACCACAGCAGCAGAGACAGGTTTGAAGACCCCCACGGTGGAGCAGACGACCACCACAGCAGCAGAGACAGGTTTGAAGACCCCAACGGCGGAGCAGACGACCACCACAGCAGCAGAGACTGGTTTGAAGACCCCAATGGCGAAGCAGACGACCACCACAGCAGCAGAGACAGGTTTGAAGACCCCCACGGCGGAGCAGACGACCACCACAGCAGCAGAGACAGGTTTGAAGACCCCAATGGCGAAGCAGACGACCACCACAGCAGCAGAGACAGGTTTGAAGAACCCCACAGCGGAGCAGACGACCACCACAGCAGCAGAGACAGGTTTGAAGACCCCCACGGTGGAGCAGACGACCACCACAGCAGCAGAGACAGCTTTGAAGAACCCCACGGCGGAGCAGACGACCACCACAGCAGCAGAGACAGGTTTGAAGAACCCCACGGCGGAGCAGACGACCACCACAGCAGCAGAGACAGGTTTGAAGACCCCCACCACGGAGCAGACGACCACCACAGCAGCAGAGACAGGTTTGAAGACCCCCACGGTGGAGCAGACGACCACCACAGCAGCAGAGACAGGTTTGAAGACCCCCACGGTGGAGCAGACGACCACCACAGCAGCAGAGACAGGTTTGAAGACCCCAACGGTGGAGCAGACGACCACCACAGCAGCAGAGACAGGTTTGAAGACCCCCACGGTGGAGCAGACGACCACCACAGCAGCAGAGACAGGTTTGAAGACCCCAACGGTGGAGCAGATGACCACCACAGCAGCAGAGACAGGTTTGAAGACCCCCACGGTGGAGCAGACGACCACCACAGCAGCAGAAACAGGTTTGAAGACCCCAGCGGTGGAGCAGACGACCACCACAGCAGCAGAGACAGGTTTTAAGACCCCAACGGTGGAGCAGACGACCACCACAGCAGCAGAGACCGGTTTGAAGACCCCCACGGCGGAGCAGACGATCACCACAGCAGCAGAGACAGGTTTGAAGACCCCCACGGCGGAGCAGACGACCACCACAGCAGCAGAGACAGGTTTGAAGACCCCCACGGTGGAGCAGACGACCACCACAGCAGCAGAGACAGATTTGAAGACCCCAATGGCGGAGCAGACGACCACCACAGCAGCAGAGACAGACTTGAAGACCCCCACGGCGGAGCAGACGACCACCACAGCAGCAGAGACAGATTTGAAGAACCCCACGGCGGAGCAGACGACCACCACAGCAGTAGAGACAGGTTTGAAGACCCCCACGGCGGAGCAGACGACCACCACAGCAGCAGAGACAGGTTTGAAGACCCCCACGGCGGAGCAGACGACCACCACAGCAGCAGAGACAGATTTGAAGAACCCCACGGCGGAGCAGACGACCACCACAGCAGCAGAGACAGGTTTGAAGACCCCCACGGCGGAGCAGACGACCACCACAGCAGCAGAGACAGATTTGAAGAACCCCACGGCGGAGCAGACGACCACCACAGCAGCAGAGACAAGTTTGAAGACCCCAACGGTGGAGCAGACGACCACCACAGCAGCAGAGACAGGTTTGAAGACCCCAACGGTGGAGCAGACGACCACCACAGCAGCAGAGACAGGTTTGAAGACCCCAACGGTGGAGCAGACGACCACCACAGCAGCAGAGACAGGTTTGAAGACCCCAACGGTGGAGCAGACGACCACCACAGCAGCAGAGACAGGTTTGAAGACCCCAACGGTGGAGCAGACGACCACCACAGCAGCAGAGACAGATTTGAAGACCCCCACGGTGGAGCAGACGACCACCACAGCAGCAGAGACAGGTTTGAAGACCCCCACGGTGGAGCAGACGACCACCACAGCAGCAGAGACGGGTTTGGTAATATGAGAGCATCTGCTTATATGAGATCGCTCGGTTCTGTTTCTTCTTCTCTTTTGTTTTGATCAGGAGATTCTGTACTCATTCAGGAGATGCATACTAGCGCCCCCTACCGTATATAACAGTGAAAACATGGAAAGCCTTGTCAGTGTTTTCTCATAAAAGACGAGATCAACAAAGAAAAAAAAATATCACTCCGTGCTCTTGACTGAATAACTTAAATAAGAGTTAATCTATAATTATACAGTGGAGACTATGCAGTGATATTTCACGTTGGATTACTATTTCTGTACCTGGAAATCTAGTTTAGACCTACATGAAAAACCTGAAAATAACTTTTTCATTTGTATGTTTGTTCTGTTGTATTTGTGCTGTTGCTCGTAATTTTATTATTTGTTCTAATTTTATTACTAACCGGCCCAATGAAGTGACGTAACATAACATAAACATTAATTATTTAAGAACATTATTATGTGTAAGTGTTATGTGTAACAAAATAGACCTGAATTGTAAATTCCAGATTTCAACAACGAAATTACAATTTAGTTACTAGTAAAACTGCTATGCCCAAATAATTTTTTAATGAACAGAATCAAATCTTAAATGTGATTTTATGCGCACTGTAGTGACCAATCTGCAGGTAACAGAGCAATTCAAACACTGCAGTCCCTACTGAACGTTTCCTAGCGATATAACACCAAATATTGAACATTATTCACCACACGAACGCGCTAATCCACAAGAAACTGCAACGTATTAAACTCTGAACGCCGGACACTGACGTCACTGCCATTACACGATAGGCTGAGGTGCCTCATGTGATCCAAGTTTCTCCAATGGTACGACCCTCTCATCTTCACAATAATAAGACAATCTCTGCGGTCAACTGCATACTTCTGTCATTCGCCATATTCATAAATAAAGGAAAGAAGCACGGGCTATAAGCAGTGGAAGGTGTCTAGCAGCTCAAAAACAGTTAGGAAACAGTGTGAAATAAAACATGAATCAACATTAAATAGCTTCACATAAGCAGTGCATCAGCAATAATCAAAAGAGCAATGTTTATGTTGGTAACAACGGCAAACTCTAAACCAGCTCATTTGCCTATGAATAGCCTTCTCAAGTTATAGTTCCCACAGTTATTCTCTGATATAAACAACAATAATTATGTCTGTCAGCCCTGCCAAACTTCTGTAACGTCAAATTCAACACAAAACAATTGTTTTCACAAGTCAAACCAGCAGCAGAATATAAGTTAAGCCACTTACCTGCTCATAAGAAGTATTTGCGGATGTCTTTCTGTCGTTATTGGGGCAGTTGTGATGTTGTTCGGGACATTAGCTCTCATGAGCGCTTCAGATTCATCCGCGGGGAGCCGAAGCACAACTCACATAAATGACCAAAACAATGTTCCTCCGCAGATTACATGTAGTTTATGCTTCATCCGCTAGAGGGCCAAAGGCTACATAGTGTTGCTTCTAGTAAATGTTAAAATGCAATACAATCCAAACTGTTTAAATGCACTTTGACTTTTAAATCTGTGTAGATTCATTATAATTTGGATGCAAATGTGACCAATAGGCCAATATAGACACTTTATAGCTCAAATAACATTATTCAAATTACACATTACCACTCAGTCAAGCACATTTCACAAACACTGCAGTCCTACTGAACGTTTCTACTTATATAACACCAAATATTGAACATTATTCACCACACGAACGCGCTAATCCACAAGAAACTGCAACGTATTAAACTCTGAACGCCGGACACTGACGTCACTGCCATTACACGATAGGCTGTGGTGCCTCATGTGATCCAAGTTTCTCCAATGGTACGACCCTCTCATCTACACAATAATAAGACAATCTCTGCGGTCAACTGCACATACTTCTGTCATTCGCCATATTCATAAATAAAGGAAAGAAGCACGGGCTATAAGCAGTGGAAGGTGTCTAGCAGCTCAAAAACCAAAAACAGTTTGGAAACAGTGTGAAATAAAACATGAATCAACATTAAATAGCTTCACATTAGCAGTGCATCAGCAATAATCAAAAGAGCAATGTTTATGTTGGTAACAACGCCAAACTCTAAACCAGCTCATTTGCCTATGAATAGTCTTCTCAAGTTATAGTTCCCACAGTTATTCTCTGATATGAATAACAATCATTATGTCTGTCAGCGCTGACAAACTTCTGCAACATCATATTCAACACATAATTGTTTTCACAAGTCAAACCAGCAGCAGAATATAAGTTAAGCCACTTACCTGCTTTCTGTCGTTATTGGGGCAGTTGTGATGTTGTTCGGGACATTCGCTCTCATGAGCGCTTCAGATTCATCCACGGGGAGCCGAAGCACAACTCACATAATGACCAAAACAATGTTCCTCCGCAGATTACATGTAGTTTTATGCTTAGTCCAATATAGACACTTTATAGCTTGAATAACTTTTTTTTTGTTCAAAATGATTAAAATAAGTACATTAACTTCACATTTCCTCATTCAAACCCTCCAGCATGTCCACTGTAAGTGCTTTAGTGTAGACATAATTGATTGGTTGGTTTAATAAAATGAGCAATGAAAATCATTTCTGTGATGTTTGACAGCATGTCACTGATGCTTTCGATATAAAACTAGTCCTGCAGAGCAATCCCTGCTCTTTCAACGCTCAGTCAAGCACATTTCACAAACACTGCAGTCCTACTGAACACTTACTAGTGATATAACACCAAATATTGAACATTATTCACCACACAAATGCGCTAATCCACAATAAACTGTGTAACAAAATGTAACTGACTGTCATAAAACTCAATATCACTGAAGTCACTGCCATCACACGATAGGCTGAGGTGCCTCACTAGCCGTTATTGTTGAACCGTAAACAGAGCGAGAAAAAGTGCGAAATAAAACATGAATCAACATTAAATAGCTTCACATTAGTGCATCGACAAGAATCACAGAGCTATGTTTATGTTGGTAACAATGCCAAACTCTAAACCAGCTCATTTGCCTATGAATATCCTTCTCAAGTTATAGTTCCCACAGTTATTCTCTGATATGAACAAAAATCATTATGTCTGTCAGCGCTGCCAAACTTCTGTAACATCATTTTCCACACAAAACAATTGTTTTCACAAGTCAAACCAGCAGCAGAATATAAATTAAGCCACTTACCTGCTCATAAGAAGTATTTTCGGATGTCTTTCTGTCATTATTGGGGCAGTTGTGATGTTGTTCAGGACATTCGCTCTCATGAGCGCTTCAGATTCGTCCGCGCGGAGCCGAAGCACAACTCGCATAATGACCAAAACAATGTTCCTCCGCAGGTTACATGTAGTTTATGCTTCATCCGCTAGAGGGCCAAAGGCTACATAGTGTTGCTTCTAGTAAATGTTAAAATGTAGGGGTGTAACGATTCGTTTTAACAACGATTCGATTCGTATCACGATTTGAGGTTGTCGATACGATTCAAGGACGATATTGGTTCATTTAGAACGATACGATCCGAAACGATTCAGTGACTTGAAATCGATTCAGTAACTTTTTAGCCAAAAATTGTGTGACTGAAATAAATATCTGGATACTGGTCAGTGCAGGTGAAGTTTCCAAGATTCCTGTTGTTTCTTGTAAGGGAATCAGGTATCAATTAATTATGGATATAAACAAACAAGTAAACAACAATTAATGGCAAATTTATTCAGATTTTATTTGAATAAAGTGCAACAGTTTAGGTTGTTTAATTAACAGGAAGTTAACCTTTTCTGCTCTCATTTTCAATATTCAATACATTTTCAATAAAAGCACAGTAAGTGCAACCAACATTTCAACAGTAGGTTAACCTGCTACTTCTGCTTTTGTTTTCCAACATAACAATATTACAATATTAATATAAAAAATAAAGTGCAACTAACTTCTCTTCAGGTTTAATTAATAGTAGGTTTACCTGCTACTTTTGCTGTTGTTTTTCAACATTAAAATAATACAAATACAATATTAATTTCAAAAATAAAGTGCAACTAACTTCTCTTCAGGTTGAATAAACTGGCTGAAGCTGCTACTACTCTCAGTTTAATAAACAAACAATATTTAACAAAAGATAAAATGTAACCAACTACTCTTCAATGACTCTACAGATTTCTTTTTCAAAAATATCAACTGATCAACATGATCTGACCGCAGAACACTTCTCTGTGCGTTCACTATGTCTCCAGCAGTACTAAAACTCGCTCTGCAGGCGCACTGGTGTCAGGAATGCACAGGTAACATTTAGCGAGGGTTGAAAGTACAGGTAGCTCTTTCTCGGCTTGATAGGCTTGATAATTTCTCGCACGTTGGCTTCTCCTCTGCCATCCGCCATGCTATGTTTTGTTTTCTTAGCGCTGCTGCTGGTGCGAGGCGATGATGTCACAGATAGGCAGACTGAATCGAGTAACGTTTAACGCCTTTATCATTAAAAGTGCTAAGAAAAAACATCCATAAGTCTGACGTGCTTAAATCCAATGCGTTATTTCCGATGATCGATACAATCGATTGATTACCTTTTAAAACGATGTTAGATCGATATATGTCGTCAGGAAGGCCAACTTGCCGAGCACAGATCGATGTAGTTAGATCATAGGAAAATAAATCGATACATCGATGTAGTAGATGAATCGTTACACCCCTATTAAAATTCAATACAATCCAAATTGTTTAAATGCACTTTTGACTTTTGAACCCGTGTAGGCCAATATAGACACTTTATAGCTCAAATAACATTATTCAAATAACACATTACCGCTCAGTCAAGCACATTTCACAAACACTGCAGTCCTACTGAACATTTCCTAGCGATATAACACCAAATATTGAACATTATTCACCACACGAACGCGCTAATCCACAAGAAACTGCAACGCATTAAACTCTGAACGCCGGACACTGACGTCACTGCCATTACACGATAGGCTGAGGTGCCTCATGTGATCCAAGTTTCTCCAATGGTACGACCCTCTCATCTTCACAATAATAAGACAATCTCTGCGGTCAACTGCACATACTTCTGTCATTCGCCATATTCATAAATAAAGGAAAGAAGCACGGGCTATAAGCAGTGGAAGGTGTCTAGCAGCTCAAAAACCAAAAACAGTTTGGAAACAGTGTGAAATAAAACTTGAATCAACATTAAATAGCTTCACATTAGCAGTGCATCAGCAATAATCAGAGAGCAATGTTTATGTTGGTAACAACGGCAAACTCTAAACCAGTTGCTCATTTGCCTATGAATAGCCTTCTCAAGTTATAGTTCCCACCGTTATTCTCTGATATGAATAACAATCATTATGTCTGTCAGCGCTGCCAAACTTCTGTAACGTCATATTCAACACATAATTGTTTTCACAAGTCAAACCAGCAGCAGAATATAAGTTAAGTCACTTACCTGCTTTCTGTCGTTATTGGGGCAGTTGTGATGTTGTTTGGGACATTCGCTCTCATGAGTGCTTCAGATTCATCCGCGCGGAGCCGAAGCACAACTCACATAATGACCAAAACAATGTTCCTCTGCAGGTTACATGTAGTTTTATGCTTAGTCCAATATAGACACTTTATAGCTTGAATAACTTTTTTTTTGTTCAAAATGATTAAAATAAGTACATTAACTTCACATTTCCTCATTCAAACCCTCCAGCATGTCCACTGTAAGTGCTTTAGTGTAGACATAATTGATTGGTTGGTTTAATAAAATGAGCAATGAAAATCATTTCTGTGATGTTTGACAGCATGTCACTGATGCTTTCGATATAAAACTAGTCCTGCAGAGCAATCCCTGCTCTTTCAACGCTCAGTCAAGCACATTTCACAAACACTGCAGTCCTACTGAACACTTACTAGTGATATAACACCAAATATTGAACATTATTCACCACACAAACGCGCTAATCCACAATAAACTGTGTAACAAAATGTAACTGACTGTCATAAAACTCTAAATATCACTGACGTCACACGATAGGCTGAGGTGCCTCACTAGCCGTTATTGTTGAACCGTAAACAGAGCGAGAAAAAGTGCGAAATAAAACATGAATCAACATTAAATAGCTTCACATTAGTGCATCGACAAGAATCACAGAGCTATGTTTATGTTGGTAACAACGCCAAACTCTAAACCAGCTCATTTGCCTATGAATAGCCTTCTCAAGTTATAGTTCCCACAGTTATTCTCTGATATGAACAACAATCATTATGTCTGTCAGCGCTGCCAAACTTCTGTAACATCATATTCAACACAAAACGATAACAACTCCAAACAGCAGCAGAATATAACTTAAGCCACTTACCTGCTCATAAGACGTACTTTCGGATGTCTTTCTGTTGTTACTGGGGCAGTTTTGATGTCATTCGCTCTGATGAGGCGATCATCTGTAACGCATTTGATTCATCCGCGCAGTTCCTCATTCAAACCCTCCAGCATGTCCACTGGAAGTCCTGTATCGTAAACATAATTGATTGCTTTTATAAAATGAGTAATGAAAATCTTCTCTGTGATGTTTGATAGCATGCAAAGTAGTGCTGGGCGGTATGACCAAAAATGTATATCACGGTATTTTTCTAAATTATATCGGTTTCACGGTATCTGACGGTATTTTTTTCCCCTATGCATGACAAGGTGTTAATCACATTTTCTACTGATTGAGACAGTAAATAATGCAGTAGATTAACTAGAATGCCCTATTTTACTGTCATGACGAGTGAATATTGTAGAAAAATTACACACTAGAGTTAATACAGGTTTACAAAGCCCCACAAAATGATGCTGTGGAGAGACAACAACCAATAAAACACAGAACTGCAACACGCTCAGAGTCATACTTACAGACACCTGAATATTAAAAGTTGAGTTGAGGGCACCTTAAGCATTTTAAAAATCTAACCCTATAACAACAAACTGCCCAAACGAGGAGAAACGCAGTTTCTTAATACATTAAGAGCACTCTCTGAACGAATGACACACATCAGTTAAACACAGAAAGAATAAAGCAGTTACTTTTTTGCCCATTCTTCTTTGAATTGTCAGTTTATTTATTAACTTACATCATTCATTGTCTTTTGTGTAGCAGAATAATCCATCGTGTCAGCGCGTTCGTGATCAGACATACGGTTGTATCAGTGTAATCCAGTGCATACATTTCATTTTAGTAAGACGTGATGAAATATGCGCGCATACACGCTTCTGGTTCATGTCTAGAGCACTACAGTTTATGAAATATAAAAAATTTAAACGCGCTCGCTCCGGTCTATATCAGTGCTATATGATCCATGTGGTGAGCGTTGTTATCACGGCGCTCCGCGCGGAAACCGCCCTCTCTCGCGCACCGCGTGTAATTTGAATTCTCCATGGTAATCAAGGGCTGAATACAAAATTACCCCCTATAACCTCAAATAGCAACCTCAATGGCATTATTTGGAGGGGACAGCGCTTTGTAGCGGTGTCCTAAACCCTATTGGACGTTATGAGTGCACTTATTCTATCCCATTGCACCGCAATAACGAGTGTACAGCCGATGTATACACAACGCTGTCAGACTTCACGCACGTTTTCAATCACTCCTTCAAATAAAGTGATAACTTAGGGAATAGTGAATGAGAGTATAGGATTCAGCCATAGGCTGTGCTGTAATGCGATCTCAACTGTGCTCTGACTGCTCTTACTACAGTGCATCAATGAAATGGGTCCCCTCTCAAACAATGACGCGCTGCGCCGCGTTCCGAACGTTGTTTAAGCGACATATACCGGTATTGCGGTATCATCAAAATTCATATCATAAAATAAATAAATACCGGTATTCGGTATGAACCCAGCACTAATGCAAAGAGCAATCCGCGCTCTTTTTACCGGTCATGGTGCGTTCACACCAGACACAAATGAAGCGTTAACCGCGAGTGATTTACATGTTAAGTCAATGCAAAGACGCAAGACATTCTGCGTTCGACATTCTGCGGCGCGATTGGCACGAATGGGGCCGCACAAATTGAGCATTTCGGGCGTTTGATGCGCGGAACGTGTGATTCGCACGAATCGTGCAAGTTGAAAAATCTGAACTTTGGCGGATATTCGCGCCGCGTTAACCAATCAGGAGTTTGCTCTAGTAGTGACAACAATGAGGACAGAATCATATGTGGATACCCGGAGTTGTACGACATCTTTGTACTTTATAGAAAAAGGAATAAAAAGGATCTTGCTTGGAAGAAAGTGAGTGAGGAGGTCTGACAGTCTGACAGGGTTTCTGCAGGGTTTAATCAGTCCAATTTAAGACTTTTTAAGACCATTTTATGACCATTATGATTTGAATTAATGACCTACACGAATTACGATAAATAACTTCAGACATTAAAATTCCTTTCAAAAGTCTTTATTATTGACTTTCATTGAAAGTAACAAGTTTTATTATTTAAAGAGTAATTCTATTATTGACTTTCATTGAAAGTAACAAGTTTTATTATTTAAAGAGTAATTCTATTATTTCTTACTTAAGATTAAGAAACTGGAGCCTTCGCCTTCTTTTTCTTGAGTATCAAGAACACAGGAACACTTAACAATTGTAACATTGTAAATTAACAATTATTTTATGGCATTACTTTCAAAAATAACACGGAGTGTGGCACTGGATGCGACAGAAACGGAATCCTGCGCTGTTCTTGGACCGGGTAACGTTAGTGACGGAGCCGAACAAAACTGACGGATCGCCTGCACCCGCTGCAGGCCTTTTACAGCAACGATATGCTTTTCCGACTTTGCATGCGACTTCAAGGCTTTTATGCCTAAACTAGACAGCTCCAACGTCTTCTTACACAGAGTGCAATAGGCTTGATACCGAATGTTAGCGACGGGCTTGAGCCAGCTACTAAACGCACCGTCTTCGAGCCATAGATCGTTAAAAGGTACATTCACATTGTGATAGCCAGGATGATTTCAATTAAACTAAGCAGTGACTCAGTATGATACAGTATGTTCGGAGTTCACGCGGGTTTTTGTGAAAATCTTTCCGACAAGTCTGTATACCTTGTAGTTCTGGAACGCTGTGATACCACCCAGATTTCTCATACAGAACTACAACAGGCAAAACGAATGAATGCCAGCATTTTATATATATATATATATTTATGCATTTGGCAGACGCTTTTATCCAAAGCGACTTACAGTGCCCTTATTACAGGGACAATCCCCCTGGAGCAACGTGGAGTAAAGTGCCTTGCTCAAGGACACACTGGTGGTGATCGCTGGGATCGAACCAGCAACCTTCTGCATATCAGTTCCATGGTTTAACCCACTGGACCACCATATCACATCGCATTTTGATGGAAGAACAAATTAATGGATGAGCATATCAATTTAAGACGTGGCTAAATGTTTTTTATGACCTTGTATGGAAAATCCGGACGTTTTTATGACTTTTTATGGCCTTAAATTCTTATTGTTAAATTTATGACTTTTTATGACCCCGCGAAAACCCTGGTCTGATGAGTTGTAAAAAGCGCTCTTTACTCAATGTGAGCTGTACATTATATATATACAGGGAGTGCAGAATTATTAGGCACGTTGATTTTCTGATCATATTTTTTTTCCAGGCACATTTGACCAATTCCAAACCACAGTAATCCTAATAACTACTATTGATTTAGTATTTAATAATGTATAAGTGATATATAATTGTTCATGAAGGCTGGAAATGAAAATCACCTTATATTCAGGTGTGCAGAATTATTAGGCATGTTTTCTTTTACAGATAAATTGAGCCAAATTTTTTTTTAACTCAGACTGAAAAGTCAAAAAGTATTAAATGCCCATGAGAAGGATGCAATACTAATGCAATACTAGACATTGCAGTTAAGGCATGACCATTGGACAGTGAAATGCTCGTTGGGTCAGCAGGATCTGACAAAAACAAGTTGCGGAGAAAAGACACCTGTTAACCGCAAAATAATTAAGAATTAAGGTGAAGAATTAAGGGTGAAACCATCAGGAACCCTTTAGTCTCCAGCGCCACCATTTTCCAGAGCTGCAACCGACCTGGAGTCTCCAGAAGTGCAAGGTGTCAGGATCTCAGAGACTTCAGTTAGGTAAAGAATCCTAAAAAATGACCCCCACTAGATAAGAATCACAAGCTGAAGTGTTGTAAAATACATGAAGAAGGTTTTTTTATAGGCTTAATGGACAGATAGGTTGAGAGTGACTCTTGAAGGACCAGCACCACATCCTCTAGTACCACTGTTTGAAGAATTCATCTTCCAGAATCTGGCAGTACGTTTTTGGAGTTCATTTTAGTCCATCCTGAAGTCCGTTTTGCAGAGATGGACTAAAAATGAACTCCCAAAACGTACTGCCAGATTCTGGAAGATGAATTCTTCAAACAGTGGTACTAGAGGATGTGGTGCTGGTCCTTCAAGAGTCACTCTCAACCTATCTGTCTATAAAGCCTATAAAAAAACTTTCTTCATGTATTTTACAACACTTCAGCTTGTGATTCTTATCTAGTGGGGGTCATTTTTTAGGATTCTTTACCTAACTGAAGTCTCTGAGATCCTGACACCTTGCACTTCTGGAGACTCCAGGTAGGTTGCAGCTCTGGAAAATGGTGGCGCTGGAGACTAAAGGGTTCCTGATGGTTTCACCCTTAATTCTTCACCTTAATTCTTAATTCTTTTGCAGTTAACAGGTGTCTTTTCTCCGCCACCTGTTTTTGTCAGATCCTGCTGACCCAACGAGCATTTCACTGTCCAATGGTCATGCCTTAACTGCAATGTCTAGTATTGCATTAGTATTGCATCCTTCTCATGGGCATTTAATACTTTTTGACTTTTCAGTCTGAGTTAAAAAAAAATTTGGCTCAATTTATCTGTAAAAGAAAACATGCCTAATAATTCTGCACACCTGAATATAAGGTGATTTTCATTTCCAGCCTTCATGAACAATTATATATCACTTATACATTATTAAATACTAAATCAATAGTAGTTATTAGGATTACTGTGGTTTGGAATTGGTCAAATGTGCCTGGAAAAAAAATATGATCAGAAAATCAACGTGCCTAATAATTCTGCACTCCCTGTATATATACATACACAGGGCTCCAAACTGCGACTAAAACGGTCGCATTTGCGACCAAAAATATTAATTTGCGAGTGATATTTTTGCTGAGATCGCCATTGGCGACCAGTCTTGTTGTGTGTTGACATAATAAAATGAGACGACGCGCAGCAAAACAGAGGAAAAAACCCTCGCTGAGTCGGAGCGCCAAAATACGCGTCAGAAACGGATGTCAAAACGGAAAATATCATGCTTTTTCAAAGCCCTCATCTCTATCAAGCAACAGCACTGACGGCTGTGCCAGCCGGAGAGAGAGAGAAAGCGACAGAGACGTGTCAATGAATGAATATCCAGTACCCTACTCTACTTGTAAAAGTGCAGGAAGGCTGTGTGGACGCCAACTAATCAGTAACAATTCTCGTTTTTATCTGATACTGATTTCTCAATATATTTTACTCTTATTAAACTTTCCTGTTACTGCCTTAACTTCACAGGAATACGCAAAACGTATCACCGCCCTGCCCGACGGGCTATTTTAAATAGTGAATAAAATCAGTGACCGGGACTCTTATTTTGAAATGTCTGCGTCTTTTCATTCAAGTTCAGATGCAGGAGATAAAATATGCATTGTTACAACCGTCTAAATCATATTTTTATATAAACATCGTACGGTAAACATTGACATTATCCCTCAGCATTAGTTCATAAACATTATCTATCATAAATGTGTGTTATTCATTGATTGAGCCGTTCTGAAGCGCTGTCGCGTGAGCCTGTAGATTAGCTCAACAGAGCTTTTTTCCCGCCGTTAGATCCGCATCGTACAGTTCAAATGTGCGCATCCGTTACACAGGACATCAGTTCTGACAGGATCACTTTTTTTACAACTCCAAACAGCAGCAGAATATAACTTAAGCCGCTTACCTGCTCAGAAGACGAACTCTCGGATGTAGTTTTGATGACGTTACTGGCATTCGCTCTGATGAGGCGATCATCATCACCTGCGTCAGATTCATCCGCGCGTATAACTCACGTAATGACCAAAACAATGTTCCTCCGCGGGTTACATGTAGTTTTTAGCTCAAATAACTTTTTTTTTGTTCAAAATAATTAAAATAAGAGTCAAACCCTCCAGAATGTCCATTGTAAGTGCAATAGTGTAAACATATTTTATATATCGAGCATTGAAAATCATTATCTGTTATGATTGACAGCCACTTTCCATATAGACCCGCTTTGAAGCCAGAGTTGTTGCTGATGGTTATGTGATTGTAAAGTAGACACTTTTGTTTCAAACTCATTCGATCTTGTTGTACATTAATCACAAAGCCTCAAACTGTGCATCTGATTGTAGGTTTCTCCGTTTTGGCAATGAGCTGAATGGTGCATGAAACTGTGATTTGCTCCAAAATGTAAATAGCAGTGTAGTTTGTGATTAAATGATAGTTCCCCAATAGGCCTGTTACGCTGCACAGCCTCAAGCGTGCATCTGTGGTCTGGAGGATGTCCAAACAGCATCTCAGCGCTGGCAGACACTTTCACATTTCTTCAAATGCTCATTAGAAGAGTCCATTTATATGCCTGAGTGTTGCTACTTGCACTTAGTTCCTCCCAAACACTGGAAAATTATCTCATTTTTAAAAAGCAGCATTTGATAGCCATAATTTGCCTTCAAATTTCAATTTGAACAGACGTTGAACTTGAGCATGAGTCTATTTGTTTGCCAGTTTTCATCCTGAAATATGCATGAAAGATGTGACTGTAACACATTTAAAAACAATAAAATATCATAAATGTGATCGGACCCCCTCATTATATTACAGACCGTTTTGTGTGGATGTAAATGTGACTTTTAGAAGATATTTAGTGTGCAACATAAAATGTTACAAAATATTATATTTCAAATAAATACAGTTCTTTTTAGAAATTTCTATTCATCAAAGAATCCTGAAAAATAAAATTGTACATAACTGTTTTCAACACTGATAATAATCAAAAATGTGTCTTGAGCATCAAATCCTCATATGAGAATGATTAGTGAAGGGTCATGTGACACTGAAGACTGGAGTAATGATGATAAATTCAGCTTTGATCACAGGAATAAATTACATTTTACTGTATATTCACAAAGAGAACAGCTGATTTACACTGGAGGAATATTTCACTATTTTTAATGTATTTTTGATTAAATAAATGCAGCCTATGTGTGCAAAAGAGACTTCTTTTAAAAACATAAAAAAATCTTAGACCTAAACTTCAGTCGTGTGTTTATGATCTTACATATGAGCTTAAGAAGTTAACCTAAAAGTTAAGCAATGTTTTTTATTTACACCTAACAGTATTTCAGTGTACGACTGATTTGCAAAACTAGACATGTGATGAACTTCTGATGAACGTCTACGATGCTTCAATGTTGTCGGTATTTGGTGAGTGCGTTTTCTATACATTCAAAGGGTTACTTCACCCAAAAATTAAAATTATCCTATAATTTTCTCACCCTCAAGTCATCTTAGGTGTATATGACATTCGTCCTTCAGCCAAACACAATTGGACTTATATTACAAAATATCCTGGCTCTTCCATGCCTTATAATGGCAGTGAATGGTACCTGAGATTTTGACATCCATCCATCATAAAAGAGCATCTCCCCATCATAAAAGTGCATCCATCCATTATAAAAGTGCATCCATCCATCACAAAAGTGCATCCATCCATCATAGAAGAGCATCCATCTATCATTAAAGTGCATCTATCTATCATAAAAGAGCATCCATCCATCATAAAAGAGCAACCATCTATCATTAAAGTGCATCTATCCATCATAAAAGAGCATCCATCCATCATAAAAGAGCAACCATCCATCATTAAAGTGCATCTATCCATCATAAAAGAGCATCCATCCATCATAAAAGAGCAACCATCTATCATTAAAGTGCATCCATCCATCATAAAAGAGCATTTCCCCATCATAAAAGTGCATCTATGCATCATAAGAGTGCATCCATCCATCATAGAAGAGCATCCATCTATCATTAAAGTGCATCTATCCATCATAAAAGAGCATCCATCCATCATAAAAGAGCAACCATCCATCATAAAAGAGCATCCATCCATCATAAAAGAGCAACCATCCATCATAAAAGAGCAACCATCCATCATAAAAGTGCATCCATCCATCCATCATAAAAGTGCATCCATCCATCCATCCATCCATCATAAAAGTGCATTTTTCCATCCTAAAAGAGCAACAATCCATCATAAAAGTGCATTTATCCATCATAAAAGAGCAACCATCCATCATAAAAGTGCATTTATCCATCATAAAAGTGCAACCATCCATCATAAAAGTGCATTTATCCATCATAAAAGAGCAACCATCCATCATAAAAGAGCATCCATCCATCATAAAAGTGCATCCATCCATCATAAAAGTGCATTTATCCATCATAAAAGAGCAACCATCCATCATAAAAGTGCAACCATCCATCATAAAAGTGCATTTATCCATCATAAAAGAGCAACCATCCATCATAAAAGTGCATCCATCCATCATCAAAGTGCATCCATCCATCATAAAAGTGCATCCATCCATCCATTATAAAAATAAAAGTGCATTTATCCATCATAAAAGAGCAACCATCCATCATAAAAGTGCATTTATCCATCATAAAAGAGCAACCATCCATCATAAAAGTGCATTTATCCATCATAAAAGAGCAACCATCCATCATAAAAGTGCATCCATCCATCATAAAAGTGCATTTATCCATCATAAAAGTGCATTTATCCATCATAAAAGTGCATTTATCCATCATAAAAGAGCAACCATCCATCATAAAAGAGCAACCATCCATCATAAAAGTGCATCTATCCATCATAAAAGTGCATTTATCCATCATAAAAGTGCATCTATCCATCATAAAAGTGCATTTATCCATCATAAAAGTGCATTTATCCATCATAAAAGAGCAACCATCCATCATAAAAGTGCATCTATCTAATAGAATAAAATATTTAAAAGTAATCATTAAAAAAATAGAAAATAAAATATTTATATATATATATATATATATATATATATATATATATATATATATATATATATATATATATATATATATATATATATATATATATATATATATATATATATATATATATATATATATATATATATATATATATATATATATATATATATATATATATATGCACAGTGTATAAGTGTAAGAGTGGACTCCTGTAGATGGTTCAATCTACAGGGTTGCCAGAGACTAAAAAACGTTATCAGAAAGATGGAATAAAACTGTACATTTCTTGTCTATTTCCACCCACTGCAACTCATACCAACGACGGAGATAAGCGCAGTTACAATAGCAAAATATGTGGGAGAGCGTTGCTATAATATGACTATATTGTATTGCAATAGGGAGCACTTCAAAGTCAATACTAAATCAAAACTAGTTAGCACAGTATTTGTAATAGAAAGGATTTAATGACAAAATCTGGTTATGGTTACACTTAAGATAGTTTCAAAATGGATAAATGAGATGATAAACTTATACCATTAATCGTACACAGCATGAATACAATGTTACCTGAGAGATAGAGAGAGAGAGAGAGAGAGAGAGAGAGAGAGTGAGTGAGAGGGGGGGAGAGAGAGTGGGGGAGAGAGAAGAAGAGAGCAAAGACAAGAAGCCCAGATGACTTCAAGAGCCAGAGGAAAAGAGCGAGAGCCACAGTTCCAATCTTCTTTTATATATTCCTTGACCATGTGACTGAAACCAAATGTATTCTTTTAAACTGACCAATCAGACCCAACTCACACATAACATTCAAACTGACCAAACTTCCCCCACTGTAAAAGGTGTGGCACCCCCTGCGGCCTACAGGCCTGCCTTTTGTTTTCCAGGTCCTTCAGATAAGCAAATGTGTTGACAACAGTAAAGCAAATTTCTTTGTTGGATTTCAAATATCAAATATCAAATATCTTTGATTATTTTCAATCCTTTCAGTCCCCCCTTGGCACATTTGGCCACATTCATAAAATGTCCAGAGGTGACACAGTCAACAAAGACATGCTTTCCGTTGTGTAGATGTCATCTTCAGACTTGTCGTCCAGGCATGTTGGAAAAGCAGTCTGTCAGTCCTTACACCTGCTTGAGAACTTCATCAAATGGTGTGGTGCAATCTCTTTGATCATTGATATGCAAAACGTCCATTGAATACCTCACACCTCAAGAACAGTCACTGAAGATGAGAACAAACGCTTGTCTCTCTTTCTGAGGCAGAACACAGGAGGTGAACTCGAGCAGCAGGAATCTGTAACAAATAGCCCAACAAACAGCAAAATAGCATACACTTTTGTCATTTGTCATTTGGTCATTGGCATTTGTCATTGGTCAGAAGTTTGATATGGTCAGATTAAAATATTCTCTGGCAATAAGCCTTTAAATCGATGTACTTAATAAAGTGGTCAAGGTTTAGAATAAAAAGAAGATCTCACAAGCTCTTACATTATTTCTAGAAACCTTTAAATAATCTGCATCATAACAAAACAACAATCACATTGTTGGGTTTACACCCCTCTTTCATTAAGAGTTTCAGCAAAATATTGTGTAACCAAATACAGAAATTCAATTGAATTCATGTCCAAAACCATTGTTACATTGTAAAATGGACAAAATACAAAGACTCAGAACTCAAAATCAAAATCAACAAAATTCAAAATCAAATGCATTTTTACAATACACTGATTAAATATTTTTCACTAGGTAAGGATGAGAAATACCCTTTTGATATTTAAATTGGTGAGACAAATAATACCTGAGTTAGTAAATCAAAAGAAAGAAACAAAACAAACAATAACTTGAAGAAATTCACAGTAGTAATACAGTCTAGATGTAAAGACATTTTGTGAGGCAGATAGAGATTTGACTTTGTGTGAAAATCAAATTTATGTGACTGAATTTAGCTGTGGCTATGTGTAAATCATGTCCAAACACTGGTGAGGAGGGTTAATAATTGTGATGCAAATTTAGCCCTGTTGTAAAACAGGCAGCCAGTATGTGAATGTGAGTATGAGATGTGACCTGGCTCAAAATTCCTCTCACACCAATGTTTTTGTTAAGGAGCATGATAAAATGCAAAGTTTGGAGTTCCTGAATCCTGCGCTGTGATGAAAACATTCTCATGGTTAATGCAATTGTAATTCACACTGTAGCCACATGGCAATTCTATGCTCCTGTACTTGGTTTAACTGCAGCTATATCGGGAATAGCAGAGTTTCCAATTTGGAGACTAACAAATTCAACATAGACACACATGCAACTTGAAATTGCTGTACAATTCCAGTATTAACGTTATTCCAATTTACACAAGATACATGGCCTAGAATGCACAGCATCTACAGCCTTTATCCTAAGTGTTTCATCACTTACAGTAAAGCAATCCTGTGTTTTAAAGAATAAACTTGACTAGTCTATGTGTATCTTGTAACACAAACAACCATACTATGTAATCAATGCGTACAATGTGTTATACAATTACAAATTCGAAAATACAGACAGGATCATTGCAATCTGAATGTTTTACTATTAAACTCCTTGCTAAGAGGCTGCTAGCCCGCTCGCAAGTGAAGTTAATAGCTGAAGGCCTTGCATGAACACTGCAGTTAGCTCACTGAGAGTCTTACCTGCAAATGAGCGCTGATCTTTTGCCTTAGAAAGTAATTTCCTATTTTTCAGAAAATACGGAGGAGGCCGACCTCGACCCAGCGACCAGCATTTCAAATCGCCATGCCCTATTTTCTGACAGGATCGGCAAAACCTGTTCTTTTGGTCATGGGGTTGTTTGCTAGGTTCTCCTGGAGTATGAGGATAATGACCTTCTAATGCTTGCAAACCATGCGTTCTGGTACACGACACTGCGCTATTCCGTTGCTGCACCCGCTTAAGAACTGCAATAGGTACACTTTCTTGGGCATTTTCTGAACTAAACGTTTCAGATTCATTAGAGCAAGTCACCTCATCCATGAAGTGAACATGCTTTTTAATCCCATCGCTGTTAAGCATTATGGGAGGCATGCGCTTTTTAGCATTTAGCTTAGCCTTGAGATCTGCAATGGTTTCTTTGTGCTTTTTACACTTTTCAGTCAGGGCTAACTGCTCAGCTAGTAAGCTATCTAGCTGCGTTTGAAGATCTTGAATCTTTGCCTCAGACTTTTCTGCTTCTTCATTTTTAGAATCCACTTCTTTACATTTCGCATCTATACTTGAAAATAGATGTGTTGTCACATCACGTAGCCTTTTACAACTTATGAAGTTTAAAGCCTCAATTATTTCACCATGTTTTGATTTCTTTTGATGTCTGCCATTTAATTCCCAATATCTGAACATTTCATCATCTGAACTTTTAATTCCAATATACTCTTTCTTGAGTTTGGACAAGGTAGGCTCAACTTTTTCACTCCATAAAGCAAACAATATGTCACTAGAAATTTTCCCTTCCATCCCGAGGAGATTATCTGAGTATTCACTGATTGTACAGTAATGGGACTATTGAAGCTATTTAAAACCTTCTAAATTCTGTTTCATGCAATTCCTTCAACCATTAAACAATGAAAACAGACTTACCCAAAGAAGGTCAGCTTTAATCCATTCACAAGATCAACTGTGAAAAAATGTCCTCATTCTTACACAGATCAAAGTAAATTTCAGAAAATTCACTGCAAGGGATCCCGGGTTTCGGCACCATCTGTAAGAGTGGACTCCTGTAGATGGTTCAATCTACAGGGTTGCCAGAGACTAAAAAACGTTATCAGAAAGATGGAATAAAACTGTACATTTCTTGTCTATTTCCACCCACTGCAACTCATACCAACGACGGAGATAAGCGCAGTTACAATAGCAAAATATGTGGGAGAGCGTTGCTATAATATGACTATATTGTATTGCAATAGGGAGCACTTCAAAGTCAATACTAAATCAAAACTAGTTAGCACAGTATTTGTAATAGAAAGGATTTAATGACAAAATCTGGTTATGGTTACACTTAAGATAGTTTCAAAATGGATAAATGAGATGATAAACTTATACCATTAATCGTACACAGCATGAATACAATGTTACCTGAGAGATAGAGAGAGAGAGAGAGAGAGAGGGGGGGGGGGGGGGGAGTGGGGGGAGAGAGAAGAAAAGAGCCAAGACAAGAAGCCCAGATGACTTCAAGAGCCAGAGGAAAAGAGAGAGAGCCACAGTTCCAATCTTCTTTTATATATTCCTTGACCATGTGACTGAAACCAAATGTATTCTTTTAAACTGACCAATCAGACCCAACTCACACATAACATTCAAACTGACCAAACTTCCCCCACTGTAAAAGGTGTGGCACCCCCTGCGGCCTACAGGCCTGCCTTTTGTTTTCCAGGTCCTTCAGATAAGCAAATGTGTTGACAACAGTAAAGCAAATTTCTTTGTTGGATTTCAAATATCAAATATCAAATATCTTTGATTATTTTCAATCCTTTCAAAGTTTTATTATTATTATTATTGTGAAATATGTATGTATTGTATAAATAATGTAAAAAATAAATCATAAAACTCTTGTATGTAGACGGTGTCGTGAGAAGAGCAGCAGCAGGAGATCACAGGCACGAACACGGGGTCACGCTCACCGTCTGAACGCTTTCACAGCTTCCTGCCCAACACAGACCTGACATCAGGAGAGGACGGCGAGGAGCATCAGACCTCTGGCTTCCATTAGCTCACTTTGACCTTTGACCCTGAAGCCCCTCTGACCCCGCTGCCATTCAATGAGGCGTTCGCACGGGACGCCTTCATGTGTTCAATAACAAGTAAAAGGTTACGCTAAGTAGTCATTTAGCACCACTAGCGTGACTCTGAACATTAACCCTGACAATGAGGCATTACATTTAAGATTTATGCATTTGCATTTATTACTATAAATGATTTTATAAATGTATGATTTGTTAACTCATTAGTGGTGATTCTAATGCATGTGATGAAACCTCCAGCAGTGAGTATTAAAGGGACAGTTCACCCAAAAATTTAAATTATCCAATGATTTACTCACCCTCAAGTGACACTTTTATGATGGATGGATGATGGATACAGGCGTGTTGTATATCTGTACATGTGCAGTACAGGTGTGTTGTGTGTCTGTACATGTGCGGTACAGGCGTGTTGTATATCTGTACATGTGCGGTACAGGCGTGTTGTATATCTGTACATGTGCGGTACAGGCGTGTTGTGTGTCTGTACATGTGCGGTACAGGCGTGTTGTATATCTGTACATGTGCAGTACAGGCGTGTTGTGTGTCTGTACATGTGCGGTACAGGCGTGTTGTGTGTCTGTACATGTGCGGTACAGGCGTGTTGTATATCTGTACATGTGCGGTACAGGCGTGTTGTATATCTGTACATGTGCAGTACAGGCGTGTTGTATATCTGTACATGTGCGGTACAGGCGTGTTGTGTGTCTGTACATGTGCGGTACAGGCGTGTTGTATATCTGTACATGTGCAGTACAGGCGTGTTGTGTGTCTGTACATGTGCGGTACAGGCGTGTTGTGTGTCTGTACATGTGCGGTACAGGCGTGTTGTATATCTGTACATGTGCGTTACAGGCGTGTTGTATATCTGTACATGTGCAGTACAGGCGTGTTGTATATCTGTACATGTGCGGTACAGGCGTGTTGTGTGTCTGTACATGTGCGGTACAGGCGTGTTGTGTGTCTGTACATGTGCGGTACAGGCGTGTTGTGTGTCTGTACATGTGCGTTACAGGCGTGTTGTATATCTGTACATGTGCGGTACAGGCGTGTTGTGTGTCTGTACATGTGCAGTACAGGCGTGTTGTATATCTGTACATGTGCAGTACAGGCGTGTTGTATATCTGTACATGTGCGGTACAGGCGTGTTGCGTGTCTGTACATGTGCAGTACAGGCGTGTTGTATATCTGTACATGTGCAGTACAGGCGTGTTGTATATCTGTACATGTGCGGTACAGTCGTGTTGCGTGTCTGTACATGTGCGGTACAGGCGTGTTGTATATCTGTACATGTGCAGTACAGGCGTGTTGTATATCTGTACATGTGCGGTACAGGCGTGTTGTGTGTCTGTACATGTGCGGTACAGGCGTGTTGTATATCTGTACATGTGCGGTACAGGCGTGTTGTGTGTCTGTACATGTGCAGTACAGGCGTGTTGTGTGTCTGTACATGTGCGGTACAGGCGTGTTGTGTGTCTGTACATGTGCAGTACAGGCGTGTTGTATATCTGTACATGTGCGGTACAGGCGTGTTGTATATCTGTACATGTGCGGTACTGGCGTGTTGTATATCTGTACATGTGCGGTACAGGCGTGTTGTGTGTCTGTACATGTGCGGTACTGGCGTGTTGTATATCTGTACATGTGCAGTACAGGCGTGTTGTATATCTGTACATGTGCGGTACAGGCGTGTTGTGTGTCTGTACATGTGCGGTACAGGCGTGTTTGTGTCTGTACATGTGCAGTACAGGCGTGTTGTGTGTCTGTACATGTGCAGTACAGGCGTGTTGTGTGTCTGTACATGTGCGGTACAGGCGTGTTGTGTGTCTGTACATGTGCGGTACAGGCGTGTTGTGTGTCTGTACATGTGCGGTACAGGCGTGTTGTGTGTCTGTACATGTGCGGTACAGGCGTGTTGTATATCTGTACATGTGCAGTACAGGCGTGTTGTATATCTGTACATGTGCGGTACAGGCGTGTTGTGTGTCTGTACATGTGCAGTACAGGCGTGTTGTATATCTGTACATGTGCGGTACAGGCGTGTTGTGTGTCTGTACATGTGCAGTACAGGCGTGTTGTGTGTCTGTACATGTGCAGTACAGGGGTGTTGTGTGTCTGTACATGTGCGGTACAGGCGTGTGTGTGTCTGTACATGTGCGGTACAGGCGTGTGTGTGTGTCTGTACATGTGCGGTACAGGCGTGTTGTGTGTCTGTACATGTGCGGTACAGGCGTGTTGTGTGTCTGTACATGTGCGGTACAGGCGTGTTGTGTGTCTGTACATGTGCGGTACAGGCGTGTTGTGTGTCTGTACATGTGCAGTACAGGCGTGTTGTGTGTCTGTACATGTGCAGTACAGGCGTGTTGTGTGTCTGTACATGTGCGGTACAGGCGTGTGTGTGTGTCTGTACATGTGCGGTACAGGCGTGTTGTGTGTCTGTACATGTGCGGTACAGGCGTGTTGTGTGTCTGTACATGTGCGGTACAGGCGTGTGTGTGTCTGTACATGTGCGGTACAGGCGTGTGTGTGTGTCTGTACATGTGCGGTACAGGCGTGTTGTGTGTCTGTACATGTGCGGTACAGGCGTGTTGTGTGTCTGTACATGTGCGGTACAGGCGTGTGTGTGTCTGTATATGCATTACAGATAGATCTCAACTCTTAAAGGGTTAGTTCACCCAAAAATGAAAATTCTGTCATTAATTACTTACCCTCATGTCGTGCGACACCCATAAAACCTCCGTTCATCTTCAGAATACAAATGAAGATATTTTAGTTGAAATCTGATGGCTCTGAAAGTCCTCCATTGGCACAATGCACTCTACACTCTCAAGACCCTTAAAAGGTACTAAAGACGTTGTTACAAAGTCCATCTCACTACAGTGGTAATAACTTTATGGAGTGACGAGAATAGTTTTTGTGCGCAAAAAAACCCTAAATAACGACTTATATAGTGATGACGATTTCAAAACACGGCATCATGAAGCTTCGAAGCATTATGAATCAGTGAGTCGATTCATGATTCGGAACGCGTGTCAAACCGCCAAACTGCTGAATCGACTCACTGATTCATAACGCTTCGAAGCTTCATGATGCCGTGTTTTGAAATCGTCATCACTATATAAGTCGTTATTTAGGGTTTTTTTTCGCACAAAAACTATTCTCGTCACTCCATAAATTATTGTAGAACCACTGTAGTGAGATGGACTTTGTAACGACGTCTTTAGTACCTTTTAAGGGTCTTGAGAGTGTAAAGTGCATTGTGCCAATGGAGGCCTTTCAGAGCATCAGATTTCAACTAAAATATCTTCATTTGTGTTCCGAAGATGAACGGAGGTTTTACGGGTGTCGCACGACATGAGGGTAAGTCATTAATGACAGAATTTTCATTTTTTGGTGAACTAACCCTTTAAATAACAGATATAAGATTAAAATAATATCAGATTTGTCTTTTTTTGAATAAACACAAAAAACAGAGATGAAAAATAAACTTTATATAAATAATATAATATAATATAAACTTACTATGGTTAAATAAATGTTCAGTAATAATATAATAATACATTTTTATTTTGGTACAATTTTTTCTCTAAATAATGTTGATATGGCAACTAGATAAAATAAATAAGTAAATACACTAAGTTTCATCACCCTGGCATGTGTGTTACAATAACCCAGCGTTAGGTTGTGCCCCGTGCTCCCCTACAACAGACAGACAGGCTAAAATAAAAACGGGGAGAATCTTTGTTGTTGAATTACATTAGTTGTGAATGGAAATACTAATATTATAATTTAGTGTAAATGACTCTTCAATCTAGTGCATATTCTTCAGGAGAAGCGAGAGCATTAGAAGCTTCACAATGACAGTGTTTTTGACTTTGGTTTGAGCTCAATATCAGTGAATCCGTGCACCTGAGTGAGCTGACGGCAGTCCATCGATGCCAGGAGCTTCTGAGAGCCGGAGACGGTGGGAACAAACTTCTCCATCAGTGTAACCGTCGCAAGCTTCTCCACATCACTGACAGACAGAAAGACAATATCAACTCTCTGGAAGCGGTTCACTCTTTAAATATCATATTTAATGCAGTACAATCTATGTTTCTGAACCAATCTAAAGTGCATCATTATATGCTCTGACCTGAACATTTCTGGGATGAATCTGAATCAGGCGTCATCATCAAGTGATTTTTAAGAAGTGCAACTACTAACTGAGACATTCTGGGCCACAATTATCAGAGAAAAGTCAGTGTAATAGTCAAACTCACTCACTCTCTTGTGGTTTGAGGTGGACAGGAATCCGGTCCTTCTTCACGGTGTCTTTCATCGCTCCGGTGTAGTTCATGACCAGCTCCTCATACAGCAGACTGGCCGTGCGCTGCTTTGAGCTCTTGTTCTTCAGGACGATGGAGAGTTTGGCGTCTCCACCGATACAAGGTCCTGCCCCGTCCATGACGATCTCAACGCTCACGTCGCTGTCGCTGGACGACGGATACAGAGTCGGCTTGGAGCCGAAGCGACCGGCCATTTTAGGACAGTATTAAATGCAGTTCACAACCCTGACTTGTGCGAATACTGTCATTTTATATCGATAGACATTAAATACGCATCAAAATAAATGCTCAAAAGATGAAATAGTCTACAGTCTTCTCATTTGCACAGATTCTCAAAGTTTTACTGCTCAGTTTAAATGACTTTACTCCAGAGTGAATTCAGAGATGATGATCTTTGACAGTCTCTGCCCGAGTGAAACTCTTTCCACACTCGTGACATGAATACGGTTTCTCTCCAGTGGGAATATTTATATGCATTTCAAGGTTTCCTCTTTGTGAGAAACTCCTCCCACACTGAGGGCATTTGTACGGTTTGTGATGTTAATACCTTTCTGAATTAAACTCTTTCCACGTTGATGGCCTTTGAAAGACTTTTCTTCAGTTCTGAGATCATGAGGTTTCTGACGTTGATGTTTCTCCTCCACTTCGCTCAGTTTTTCACATCCATCGAGTCTAAAAATAACCACAGTAAATTGTCAAAAATCAATTATATTGTGGAAAATGTAAAGCAAAAAGAAATGGAAGGGAACCAGAAAAAAAGAGAACCAGAAAACCAAAAACTATTTGTTTTTACATGCTTAAGGTCAATTCTGTCATGTTTATACAATCAAATATAGTAGAAAACTGGTCAACTGTATCAAAAACCGAGGTTAGGTCTAACAGTATTAGGATCGCCATCTTTATTCCCTTCAAGATGGCGCCGCGGATGGCAGCCTCGGTATAGAGCTCTTCAGCTATTGTGTTGTTTTTGTTCGTTTGTTCTGCGTTTAGTCATTCTTTTCCGATCAGTTTCACCAAAGACGAACTACTGGACATTAGGAAACACACACCAGACAACATTTCTGCAGTTTTTGATTATTCTGACGTTTTGTTTGATTTTCTCGTCGGAGCCGCAGCTGTGTGTTTAAAACGCGCGGCCAGACGCACACGGGGGAAGCGAGCATGCACGCTAGTGAAACTCCGTGCGCGCGGCCTCCGAACTGCACTCACTAGTATTCATCTTGCGAATCTCCGATCACTTCCTAACAAAACGGACAAACTTCTTCTCCTCACCCGCATTAACAAGGATTTTTCAAACTCTGCTGCACTGTGCTTCACTGAAACTTGGCTGAGTGAAGCCATCCCGGACAACGCACTATATCTGCCGGGCTTCCAGCTGTTCCGAGCGGATCGCATTGCGGAAATAACAGGGAAAACGAGAGGTGGTGGATTGTGTTTCTACATTAACGAAAGTTGGTGTTCAGATGTAACAACGCTGAAGAAGATGTGCTCTCCTAATCTAGAGGCACACTTCATAAACTGTAAACCCTTCTACTCTCCGCGCAAGTTTTCCTCGTTCATTCTCGTGAATGTGTACATCGCTCCAGACGCGTGTGTGAGCGCGGCGTTACAACAGCTGGCTGAGCAAATAACTGAGACTGAACAAAGGTACCCAGACTCTCTTTTAATCATTCTTGGGGATTTTAATAAAGCAAATCTCTCCCGTGAACTACCAAAATACAGACAGCACATTACATGTCCCACCAGAGACAGTAATATACTGGACCACTGTTACACCACAATAAAGAATGCATATCACTCCATCCCACGGGCAGCTTTGGGGCTCTCTGATCACTGTGTGGTTCATCTTATACCGACCTACAGGCAGAAACTGAAATCAGTTAAACCTGTAATAAAGACTGTAAAAAGATGGACTAATGAAGCAAAGCTGGACTTACAAGCCTGCTTCGATTGCACTGATTGGACTGTTTTTGAAGCTGCTACCACCGATCTGGACGAGCTCACAGAGTCTGTTACATCATACATCAGTTTCTGTGAGGATACATGCATTCCTACCAGGACATTCTTATCATTCACTAATGATAAACCATGGTTTACTGGGAAACTCAAACAGCTTCATCATGCCAAAGAGGATGCTTACAGAAGTGGGGATAAAGTCTTGTATAACCATGCCAGAAACAGACTGACAAAGGAGATCAGAGTTGCTAAAAGAAGCTACTCTGAAAAGCTGAGAAACCAGTTTTCTTCCAACGACCCTGCCTCAGTCTGGACAGGCTTGAAGAATATCACCAATTACAAGTCACCATCCCCCCGATCTGCTGAGAATCAACACCTGGCCGATGAGCTGAATGCTTTTTACTGCAGATTTGAAAAGCCCAGTCTCACACCACACACCCGCTCTGATCTGCAATTCACACGTCCCCCATCACCTCCTGCACCCCCTCCTGCCATCCAACCTGAGCTTAAGGTCTGTGTGGAGGATGTGAGCCGAGTCTTCAAAAAACAGAAGACTAGGAAAGCTTCAGGCCCAGACGGCATCTCATCTGCCTGTTTGAAAGCCTGCGCTGACCAACTGGCCCCAGTCTTCACGCAGATCTTCAACAGATCATTGGAGCAGTGTGAAGTTCCCTGCTGCTTCAAACGCTCCACTATCATTCCCGTCCCCAAAAAAACCCAAATCACTGGACTTAATGACTACATACCTGTTTCTCTCACGTCTGTGGTCATGAAGTCGTTTGAAAGACTGGTTCTGGCCCACCTGAAGGACATCACTGGACCCTTGCTCGATCCTCTTCAATTTGCCTACAGAGCAAACAGGTCTGTGGATGATGCAGTCAGCATGGGACTGCATTATATCCTGCAACATCTCGACAGACCTGGGACTTATGCAAAGATCTTATTTGTGGACTTCAGTTCGGCCTTCAATACCATCATGCCTGATCTTCTCTCAGCTAAACTGACCCAGCTCTCCATGCCATCCTCAATCTGTCAGTGGATCTCCAGCTTCCTGACAGACCGACAACAGCGAGTGAGACTGGGGAAACTCACATCCAGGACTCTCACTACCAGCACTGGCGCCCCCAGGGGTGTGTTCTCTCCCCACTGCTCTTCTCCCTGTACACCAATGACTGCACTTCTAAAGACCCCTCTGTGAAGCTCCTGAAATTTGCAGACGACACCACTGTCATCGGCCTCATCCACAACGGGGACGAGTCTGCTTACAGACTGGAGGTTGAACAGCTGGCTGTCTGGTGCAGTTATAACAATCTTGAGCTCAACATGCTCAAAACGGTGGAGATGATAGTGGACTTCAGGAGGAACAGCCCAGCTCTCCCCCGACTCACCATCATGAACAGCACTGTGGAAGCAGTGGAGTCATTCAGGTTCCTGGGCACTACCATCTCTCAGGACCTGAAGTGGGACAATCACATTGACTCCATTGTGAAAAAGGCCCAGCAGAGACTGTACTTCCTTCGTCAGCTGAGGAAGTTCAACCTCCCACAGGAACTGCTGATTCAGTTCTACTCGTCTGTCATTGAGTCTGTGTTATGCACTTCCATCACTGTCTGGTTTGGTTCAGCTACCAAATCTGACATCAAGAGACTACAACGCACAATCCGGACTGCGGAGAGGATTATTGGTGCTCCCCTGCCAACCCTCCAGGACCTGAACTCTTGCAGAGTGAGGAAGAGAGCAGGGAAAATCATCCCAGACTCCGCTCACTCTGGACACCTCCTGTTTGAACTGTTACCATCAGGACGGCGACTCCGATCTCTGGCCACCAGAACATCTAGGCACAGGAACAGTTTCTTCCCACAGGCCATTTCCCTCTTGAACAGTTAAATACACCCCCCCTTCCCTAAGTGCAATACTCTGACTGTTTAGTGCAATCTTCTAAACTCAGGAGATTATTTATATTTATATATTCATACTACTCAAATACTGTAAATATGTTCATAATCTGTAAATGTTTAATCTGACTAAACGTAACTGTGACCTTATATTTTTTATACTATATTTCATATTTTATTCTTAGAATTTGTATTACTATGTTCTTGTTGTGTTTGTTTTGTATATGTGCACTGGAAGCTTCAGCACCAAGAAAAATTCCTTGTGTATGCAAGCACACTTGGCAATAAAGCTCTTTCTGATTCTGATTCTGATCACAGAGTCACCATAGTCAATCGCTAACAGTATATCATTAAAAACCTGTAATAAAGCCGACTCCGTGCTGTGCAGAGGCTAAAAACCAGACTGGAATGTTTCAAATTTTTGATTTGAGCTAAGGAAAGACTGAAGTTGAATGAGAACAGTTTTCTCCAATCTTTTGATAATAAAAGGAAGTGTTGAGATGGGTTGAAAATTATTAAAATCTTTATCATCAGGTGAAGGTTTCTTGAGGAGTGGTGTAACTGTAGCTTGTTTAAGGCTATCAGGGATAGTCCATGAGCACAAGCATTTATTCATAAAAGACACAAGCAGGTCACAAGTCATAAAAGACACCAAACTGAGTCAAAAACTAGTGTCAGAATACGGGGAGGAAGAACGTCATGAGAGCAAAAGGAAGGTTTTAAATGTTCAATAATTTCTCTGAGAGACAGAAGAGAAACTGGGTCAAAAACACTCCATATGGCTGAAGAACAACAAAGTTCAGGTAGAACATTAGCAGACGGTTGTAACTGAGATCTTAGAGAGGTGATCTTGTCACAGAAAAACCTTGAGAAACCTTCACATAATGATACTGAGGGATTTGAAATCACATTTACAGGAGGATTTAGAGCAGAACTTAAAGAAAATAAGGCTTTAGAGCTATGATGATTTTTTACAATTAAATTAGAAAAATACATCGATTTAGCAGATTGCATAGCTTTCTGAAAAGCACCAAAACAGTTTCTGAGCATTTCATAGGAAATTTGTAATTTATCCCTTTTCCATTTTCGCTCTGCTCTTCTACAGGCTCGCCTCAGAGAGCGGATGTTATCATTGAGCCATGGTTCAATTTTAAGCATTGACTTCCTAGGTTTTAGAGGAGCAGTAAAAACTCAGAGCAAGCAGTACTAGGCGAACCAAGATGTTGTTCAGCATCCAAGTCAGGTAAAGATGACTCCAGGGACATATACAAACACACCTCTTTAAAGGTGCTAGTGAAGTCCTCATGAAAACGGGGAGAAAGGGAACGAGTCCATTGTACAGTAGGAGTAATATTAGATCTTGATGGAGGAAAAGGCATAGAAAACAATACGGGCATATGATCTGAGATCAGAAAATCAAAAACCTGAGAAACCATGAGAAAGAACCAGGTCCAAAGTATGACCATGAGTGTGCGTAGGATCTTTCACCCACTGAAGCATGTTAAATGAATCAATGAGATTTAAAAACTCCATTGTCAGAGGTTTTGCCTGACAGCACACATGGATATTAAAGTTCCCTAGCAGAAGAATATTGTTATATTTAATTACACATTCACCAACAAAAGCAGTGAATTAATTTATAAAATATTTCACTAACAGAACAGGATCTTCACATTCCAATCGCAACAGCTGTACTTCAAAGCTACAGCAAATTGTAGATGGAACAGAACGACAGTAGCTACTGAAACTGTTTTTCAAAATTACCGCTAGATCACCCCCGCGGCCGGAACAGCGAGGAGAGTTAAAAAATGTGCAGCCTGTCGGAATCAAGTCAGAAAAAGGACTCAAATCACCAACCTTCGTCCAAGTTTCTGTGATGCACATAAAATCCAAGGCGTGGGATTTTTCCAAAGTCTTTTAAAATGAATGTCTTATTGACTAGCAACCGAGCATTAATCAGAGCCATCCTGGAAAATGATGCAAAGTCAGAGATAGCAGGAGAAGACACTGTTCAAAGAGTGAAGATTCTGAAGAGTGGCTCCACCGCTGCAAACACGGAGAGGAGGGTAGCAGGGGATAATCAAAGGAGAATCTGGGAGAATGGGCCGAAGCCAGCAAGCAGGTGGATCGAGCGAACGTGAAGCAGCACATCGGCCACCACCTAGATTCCGTGACATAGAGACGAAGCTGGAAGCGTGTCCGGCGTGCAGCGCCATTTTCAGTTTGACAGCAACCGCTCCGCGTTTACCGCGTCTCCTGCAGTGCTTTCTGCGGGAGGCATCATGAGGCCATCTGCGCAGATAATCTGGAATACTATCCCAGTACTACAAGTTTGGAAAGCAGTATTATGATCCAGCCACAGAGCTTCTTAACTCTGGGTTACATGTGACCACAAAAAAGTCCTGAATCTCCAGAAATAACTGGTGATCATAAACCAGAAGCCAGTTTGACACAGATACAAGCACATAAGTGACTAAAAGTAGCAGAGACATCAGACGGCATGCCACATACACCAGTGCCATCGTCATTCATCGTGATGTATGCTGTGATGTATTCCTGGGAAGTGATGTATCAATGTTCCCTTCTTCCCTACGCCAGTCGCAGTCCCCTTTGAACTGAACATGTTCGCTCTCTTTGGATTGGAATCTCACTTGAGATGGCGTCGTCTAGAGAGCGACGAAAGAGCACTACACACCTTCCAACTTCCTGTGAGCTCTTTCTTTCTTCTATGTTGTTTTTCCGGCGAGTCTTCTTCTGTGCTGAGAATCGACACTTGGTTGTTGATGATCATACAATATGATGATGAAGACTAATAAATATTTCACCTGCTTAAAATTCACAAATTTAGGTTTTGTGCAATTATTTACATTGTTCTGACATGGAAAATTAAACAAAATCAATACTCGCACATCTTAGCTCGATAAACCATCAGATTCTCCTCAGACGGACCGTCAAAATAACCATTGAATTTAAATAGTAGAGATTCGCGCTTCAGGATCGTGTGGACTCGTGACAACACTTTTATTAAAAACTAACAGATGTTTTTTTTTTTTTTTTTTTACACTTTTTATTTTTGCATTTTTAAATTTTCACAGAGAACAAAATAAAATAACAACTGGTAGGGTACTACAGATACAAGTCTCCCATTTGTTTCATACATTTCAGTGAGTTACATAATAAGTCCATTTCAACCATCGTAGTTTACATTTTTGTGTTTCCAGTCTCAGGTCATAAGTAATTTTTTCCATTGTAAAGATTTCCTCCATGATATTCCTCCATTGGTCCAGTCTCAGAGGCTCACTTTTTAACCAATTCCTCGTTATAACTTTCTTACTTGTTATCAGCATCACTTTGAATAAGTAAATGTCTTCTCTTCTAATAACATCTTTAGTTAACAGGCCTAAATACAGAGTCTGTGGATCATTTGGTATTTTGTAACCCAAAATTTTCTCTATTTCTGTTACAATAGATTGCCAATAGGGGCGAACTCTTGTACATGTCCAAAATACATGGGAATGATTGACATTGACATCCCCGCAGAGTCTCCAACAATGTTGGGGGATTTTTAACTGTTTACTTTTAATGAGGGGTGTAATAAAGTATCTCACCAAATTCTTCCAGCCAAATTCTCTCCATTGTCTGGAGCTAGTAGAAGTGTGTTGCAGAAGACAGATCGAATGCCAATCATTCTCTGACAGTTTAAGTTGCAGTTCTGCTTCCCATCTCTGTTTTATATATAATGAGTCAGATCTATTACAATTTTGCAAACATTTGTACAGCTTGGAAACAATTTTTGAAGGTAAATGTCTGTATGCCCCTGCGATCATATCTATTAATTCACTGCCCTCTTGAGAAAGGTGATTTTCAATGTCTTTATTATAAAAATGTCTTAGTTGAAAATACCTAAATAGATCAGAGTTTTCCAGGTCAAATTCCCTTTTTAAGTTTTCAAAAGATTTAAACTTTTTCCCATCTGTTAATGTACACACTGCAGTGATTCCCTTGTCAGTCCATCTTGTAAAAGTTCTGTCCATCTGACCACTTCTGAATTTTAGAGAGTGCAATGGCCAGATCAACAATTTGCATTCCCCCTCCATTTTGTATTTATTCACTACATCCCACCAGATCCTGATTGTTTTATCTACTATAGGATTTGGTTCTGTCGGTTGGGTAGATGCTTTCTCACCCAGTCTCGTTTGTGGTTGACATGCTCCATAGTTAAGCTCAATGTGTTTCCATTTGGAGTAATATTCTGACGAACACCAATAAACTATATATCTCAACTGAGCAGCTAGGAAATATTCTTTAAAATTTGGAAGAGCAAGTCCTCCTCTTTTTTTCTCTAGCTGTAGAGTTTTAAGCTTCACCCTTGGTCTTGCCCCCTTCCAGATAAATCTACTCACTTGTTTATCCCATTTACCAAATTGAGTATTTGGTATACAAATTGGCAGTGAAATGAATAAGTACAATAATCTGGGCAACACATTCATTTTTATCACCTCTATCCTTGAACTTAGATCCATTACTAGTGTTGCCCATTTTGTCAAATCCTTTTGTATAGCTTCATTAATTTTACTATAATTAGCCTCATATAATGTGTTTAGTTCTCTAGTCAGATAAACACCTAAATATTTTATTTTTCCTGAATCCCATTTTAATTTGTATGATCGTCTAATTGAGTCAGCTGGTCTATATTTTATACAAAGGGCTTGGGTCTTTGAAATGTTTAACTTATACCCAGATTTCTTTCCAAAGTCTTTTAGTAACATTAAAAGTTTAGGAAACGTATAATCAGGATTGCTGAGATATACTATGATATCATCTGCAAAGAGACCTATCTTATGTTCATCCTTAGCGACTGTGACTCCTTTAAATTCTTTACTTTGTCTTATATACTGAGCCAAAGGCTCTATAAACAAGGCAAATAGGGAAGGACTCAGACAACATCCCTGCCTTGTCCCTCTGAAGAGCTCGAATCTGTCTGTTAAGTCACCATTTATTTTAATTCTAGCCACTGGTTTATCATACAGGGCCTGTATACATTTAATGATAGTTTTATCAAAACCCATTCTTTTCAGAACCGCAAAAAGAAAGTTCCAGCTGACTCTATCAAAAGCCTTTTCCGCGTCAAGACTTACTAAGGCTGTAGGGGTGCTCTGCCTATTAACTTCGTGGATTATATGTAATGTGCGCCGGATGTTATCTTGCACTTGGCGACCTTTTATAAATCCCGTCTGGTCCTCATCTATCAGATCTGGGAGGAAGGTTTCCAATCTTCTGGCGATTATAGACGTGAATAATTTGTAGTCAACATTCAAAATGGAGATTGGACGATAGGACTCACATAACTCTTTATTTTTACCTTCCTTTGGTATGACTGTTATCATGGCCTCTTTCCATGAGGGTGGGCATATTGCATGTTTGAGTGTCCAATTGAATGAATCCAATAATAGAGGGGCAAGGTCTTCTTTATAAACTTTGTACCATTCGTTAGGGTAGCCGTCGTTCCCTGGGCTTTTATTGCTTTTCAATCTACTGATAGCCTTATCAAGCTCTTTTTTGGTAATGGGTGTATTTAATGATTCATTTTGAATAGTTCCTATGGAGGGGAGATCCAATTCAGCTAAATAATCTTCAATTTCTTTTCTATCTGCTTGTTCTGAATGATTATACAGAGTTTTATAATAATTATAAAATATATTTTTGATTTCTTCAGGTTCATATTTTATGTCCTTACTTTCTGGGTCTCTGATTTTGTTAATTGAGTTCCTTAATTGCTGTGATCTTAATCGTTTTGCTAGTATTTTAGTAGCTTTGGAACCTGATTCATAAAATATTTGTTTTGTGAATCTCAGTTTCTTTCCAGTCTCATCATTTGCCATGTCAGATAATTGTTTTCTAATTCCTTTTATAATTTCAGCAAATTTTTCACTCTTATCTGTATGCTGTTGTTTTTCTAGTTTTCTAATTTTTTGTTCTAATTCAGCCTGTAATAGTTTTTTCTTTCTTTTAATGTGAGCTAGCCTTGAAATCAGGTTTCCTCTCATCACTGCTTTAACTGTGTCCCATAATATTGTTGGCTCTATTTGTTCATCCTTATTATTGGCTATACAGTCCTGAATTTCTTTTTTGATTTCTTGCATCGCAGTTTCATTATTAAGAATATTAACATTCATTTTCCATAATGTTGTTTTGTTTGGATTATCAAGATATATGGTTAAGTATATAGCATTGTGATCTGACACATCTGCTATTCCGATTTCACAGTCTATTACCCGGTGTCTATCTATAGTATTCATCAGAAAATAGTCAATCCTTGAATGTACACTCTCAGAAAAAAAGGTACAGGGCTGTCACTGGGGCGGTACCCTAAGGTACAAAAGTGAAAAGGTACATCTTTGTACCTTACTCACCCCTGAAAGGTACATTTTAGTACCTCAAAAGGCACATATCAGTACTTTAAGAGTGCATATTAGTACCTTAAAGGTACATATTAATACCTTAAAGGTACATATTAGTACCTTTTTTGTTATGTACCTTAGGGTACCGCCCCAGTGACAGCAATGTACCTTTTTTTCTGACAGTGTACCTTATGAGCTGCTGAATAATGTGAATAGTCTCTCTCTGATGGATGCAGATCCCTCCAGACATCACACAGGCCTGCGTCTTTTATTAGAATATTAAGATTCTTGGATTTAATGTTTTTATATCTTTTAGTACTTGTTGTGTCTTTAGTATAATTCAAAATTGTATTCCAATCTCCTCCACATATCAAAATCCCTTCACTCATTATTGTTATTTTGTCAAACAATAAGTTAAAGAATGTTTTGTCTTCCTCAGGGGGTGCATACACATTCACTAATGTGACAACAGTATTGTCAATCCTCCCTTTAACAATCACATATCTGCCATACTTATCGGAACAATCCTCAATCATTTCAAAGTTAACAGTGTTCGAAATTAGGGTAATAACTCCTCTCCTTCTGCTATTCTTGTACGAGCTATAAAAGGAATTTATGTAACCAAGTTTTTTAAATTTCTCATGTTCTTCATTTGACATATGAGTTTCTTGTATGAATATCACTTGCATTTTGTCCCTTTTCAATTTCGTTAACACCCTGCTCCTCTTTATCGGGTTGCCCAGGCCGTTTACATTTATTGTCTCAACTTTCAGTTTACATGACCTACTCATGCTCTGAGTATATTAATGCTGTAGACCCCACAAGTGAACAGAAACTAAGAACGAGAACATAAGAGTTTGAAAAATAAAATAAACAAGAACAATAATACAGGGGATACCTGTGGCTCCAACTCAAGGGGAAAAATGTCTCTCCCAACTGGGCCCCGTTGGTAGGCCTAGGGTAGTGTCCCCGGTAAGGGGAGGGCCCTATGTAAGGTTTGGAAACTGCTTCCATCCTAAGTGTCCAACGTTCTAACTCCTTCTCTGGTACCTCTCCTCCAGTCCACTGAATTGCAAAGGCCTTCCTGTGCAATGGTGAATGACAATCAGTCATTTTTTCCCGCTTCTCTGAAACTCCATCAGTTTCTCTTTTGCCCTCTGTGAAGTAGAGCTGTGCTCTCGCCGAGGACGCGCCTCCCGCTGCCATCCCAGGGACCTCTGTAGTCGAGTCTCCATAGCGAATCCTTCCGTAGCCGCTGTCGGCACCTCCACTTCAAAGCCACGCTTCCGCATGTCCAGCCCAGCTTCATGTGCGCTGCTGTATGTTCCAACGCCACTCTCCCAATGGATTCGTATACTCGTGTAGGGTGTTTGGAAACGTACACCTTTTTCCTTCAGCACTTTCTTAATCTCTTGATATGCCATGCGTTTTTGGACGATCTCAGTTGCATAGTCATGGTCAAAATAAATGTTTCTCCCATTTGACTGAATGCGTCCCTTTTTCCAGGCTTCTTTGAGGACCATCTCTTTAGTAGTGAATTCTTGGAAATTGACTATAATTTGTCTCGGGTTATTATTGGGTCGAGGCTTGGCTGCAAAGACTCGGTGGGCTCGCTGAATTTTCAGATCCAAATCCGCTGGCAAAGGTAACTCGCGCTTCAGGAAATCTGTCACAAATTGCGTTACTGATTTCCCTTCCTCTCCTTCTCCTACCCCGAAAATGCGAATGTTGTTCCTCCGGGATCTGGATTCGAGATCGGTCAATTTGTTTTCAATTCTCCTCTGTCGCTTAATGCTTTCAGTCAGCGCTTTGGTTAAATCCAGTGTCATGTCCTCAACACGACCCACGCGATTCTCAGCTTCTTCCATTCTTTCAGTCAAACCTCTCATTTCCTCCGTCAAGTTGTCAAGTTTATTACCCATCTCCTGTCTCAAGGTGTTGATGTCCTTTCTCAGTTTGACATTGTCCTCCTTCAGTTCGGATTTAAGCGTTTCTATTGCTTCCAATATAGCGCTCGAAGTTTTGCTAGCTCCGCCCGGGCTCGTGTTAGCGTGCTCGGTTACGTTGCTAGCTTTTGTCGCGGATATTGCTTTGTCTCCTTTGGGCATTTTGCGTCTTTTGGCCTTTAATGTTTTGAACCCCACTCCAATACTTAACTTATTCTAATAATGAATAATATAAAATCGAGTTTTGGTGGGTATTTCCATCAATCTCGGAGAGCGGTCACCAAACACGTCTATCTCGTTACGCCATCACCGAACCCCTAACAGATGTTTTTATTATAAGAAGGTCCCAAGGTACCTTTTTTTTAAGGTAAAATGGTCCCAGAAATGTTAGCATGCTTTCATCGTTTATTTTTACTTTTAAACGCCAATATTGTTTTACCCTTGTACAAGACGCAGGAAATCATTGACGATTTAATTCACTTGTGATCATGTTTATAATGCAGTTGGGATTCATAAAATGCTAGTTATAAAATTAGCATTAACATGAATGATTTATTTACTATATCTAACCTAACATTATATACACACACTGTTTAATATTCATATGGGCGGAGCTACTGTATGACATCACCGCAGGTGAGTGAAAGACTTCAGTGAAGGTGAAACTATAACAGATGAACTGAAAGCTTCTTCAGACAAACACCTTTTCATTCAAACACTCTGAAACCAGTGATTTTCATCATATTCACTTATAGGTAAGTGACAGAAAGTGTTTAGTAGAGTTTAATACCATGAAGCAGAATTATCAAAAGCTGTATTTAATGTTATTAAAAATGTTTTTGATGTGTAATATCATGTCAAACTTCAGAAACAGGAAGAACTTGACCAGTAGACAGAATGAACAAAGTCCAGTGAAAACTAGGCTACTGTATAAAATGAAAATATTTATTTATTGGGTTATTTGTTGGGTTTATTGGGTTATTTGTTGCCTCTGGCTTGGCGTGCTCAGTTGGGGACACTAAATTTTTCAACTAAACATCGAAATACATCTAAATAATAAACTAAATTAACCATTTAAACTAAATTACTGATCAAATTATTGATCTGAAGCCCACACTGTCACTGTATGATACTTGAAATTTTTCCAGAATGGCTATACAGCTGAATAAAATTATGCTGCATTATTTTCCTGTTTAACACTGTAAAGCTGCTTTGAAACAATCTACATTGTTAAAAGCGCTATATAAATAAAGTTGACTTGACTTGACTTGACTTATTTATCTGAAAAATAAATACTTTGCTGTGTTGTCTTTCAGATCCTTTTCTTGATGTTTTAAATGATGTTGTTTATTGTGGCTCGTAGAGACAGTAGTTTGCTCTACAGCAGAGCGAGATCATAATCAATTACTTTGACATAAACAGCTGTTCATATTTACATTGTTATAATAGATTTTATAAATACACTGGAAAATGTCACCATAATGATTGCAGGTTGTCCCCACTATCATAAACTATAATTTCTTATAATAAAATTCTTTATGGTATAGCTAGGCATTTAAAAAAAAAAAAAAATTCTTATGAAAATTCCATTTTTTTTCTCCTACTATGGAAGTCAATGGCTATCGTCAATTGTCTGGTTAACAACATTCTTCAAAATAAAATAACATTTTGATGCTTCCTTTTGAGAGTTAGTGGACATGTAGGCACAACGCTACTTATAGTCAACAGAATGTGTTAAAGGGACCATCATAAAAAAGTGAAACCAAAAAATCTTATTTTTAGTTTAACAGAAGAAAGAAACTCATAAAGGGTAAATGATGAGTAAATGATGACAGAATTTTTGGATGAACTATCCCTTTAAGTATTATTTTGAGGAATTTGTATCTGCTCGTGAAGCCTAAAATGTATTGTACAACTACATTTCCAGTGGAAACATTGTACTTTGTTCTCCTTACAATCTTATTTAGACTTTCAACTCCTTATCAAAAGATAAGAAAGCTTATAAGTCCTGATAAAAAGCTATCTGTTGCATTTCCATTCATCTCAATGGCAGTTGCTTGGCTTGTGCATGACACATAGAAATACACAACCTACCTGTTGTCATCTTTATTCATGAGCACAGCGTCTATATTATAATTTATACTGTATGTTGCATTGAACAAAATATTTTGTCAGGAAAAATCACTACTTGTGAATGACTGAAACATGATACTTTTTGGCCACAGAATGGTGTAGTCACGGCATCTGCCAGCAGGGGCTAAGTGGACTTTGCTAACCAACTTAACTTTTACCCTGTGCATTAAAAAATACTTAGTACACAATTATCCAGCAGTGTAGATTATATATTGTCAAGTCAAGTCAACTTTATTTATATGGCGCTTTTTACAATGCAGATTGTTTCAAAGCAGCTTCACAGTGTTAACATGAAAATAATGCAAAATAATTTGATTCGGCTGTACAGCTGCTCTGGAGAAAACTGTGATGTCCTCGTCCAGCTCAGTTCAATTATCATACAGTGACAATGCGGGCAGATCAGTAATATAGTTTAATATTTAGTGTCCCCAACTAAGCAAGCCAAAAGCCAAAGGCAACAGAGGCGACGGTGGCAAGGAACCCAAACTCCATCAGGTGACAGAATGGAGAAAAAAACCTTGGGAGAAACCAGGCTCAGTCGGTGTGCCAGTTCTCCGCTGGCCAACGAACAAACAGTGTGTGATTATGATTCAGGCAAACAATCAAGCATAGCGTCAGTTCTGGCAGATCACGTTAGTCAACTTGCATCAGCTGTACGTCACCTGATCATGTCTACCTATAGGGATACGACGTCTATCACCAGATACATATATATAGCTCCTCAGTACTATCAGCTGCTATAGCGTTTCTCCAGAGCTCATTTTCATGCCGAATTTGGAGGGTAACAGCATAAACATCGCATTATCTCACTAGGAATTTGTTTCCCGCATGGATTTCACCTTAGTTTCATTCAAGTTTGCGAACTTGAACACGTGGTTTGCTGCTTTTTTTTGTAACGTAAACAGCTGATCTAGAAGTGACTGAGTTGGCATTGCTGCTTTGTTGACATGGCCTCGCTGAAGTTTACTAATGTAACTGACCAAGAACAATTCTGAGGAGATCTGCACTCACCTGTATAAAGGATATCAAGAGAAGATCAAACACCCACATAATCATCCCTGAATGTCTTCACGAAGCAAGCTAAGTTCCCTTTAATGTTTGCTAAAAGCTATCAAGTTACATAAAGGTTTTTGTTTTGTTTTTAAGTTTCAAGTCATTTTCAGTAAATGCTTTTGCAGCTAGGCTGTGTGATCATATTGGCAAATGTGGGCAATCTACATATCCAAGCAGCTCGCGGTGCTACACAGGAAAACGGTTCATGGTGCAAACTGAATCATTCTGCTGTGGTGCAGCTCTTAAAAGATAATAGTAATCAGTCATTGTTCAGTGAGTCAGCTCAGCATTTATTCTGATTCGGTTATCTGCATGTTCCTTCCTAAAGTATAGGTGATTGGAAACGTGTGTTCTTCAAAGCTAGTGCTATTGGAAACACGCTGTTCTATTGAAACATGCTGTTCTTTAAGTTAGTTGCATTTGAAACATGCTAATTCTAAAGGCTATCTGGTTACTATTTGACATGCTGGTCTTAAGCTATAGTTGCAATTGGAAACACAATCATATTGCACATGCTATGTAATGTTAGCAACTTGCTTGTGGCTTTAACTTATCCAGAGTATTAATAACATGCTTTGCTTAAATACACAAAGCAGGTACGTTTCACGGCAGAGGTCTCTTATTCAACACTAACAACATTGTGGCTTGGTGATCTCATGAGGCAGTGTGGAGTCGTGGGGGTCGTCGTCTTCTCCTCCAGCGTTGGAATCACCCCGTCAGAATTTAAGTTTGGGTTCAATAAAAGGCTTTTGCTAATTTTGCTGCAGCTAAGGGTGTACGCTTCCCCAATACATACTATTCAATGATTCAAAAATGGTTACAATAACATGTTTTTGCTCATTTTGCTGCTGCTAGGGGTGTACGCTTCCCAAATAGATATTATTCAATGATTTTCAATGTGTTTACAATAACTTGTTTTTTGCAAATTTTGCTGCCGCTAGGGGTGTACACTTCCCCCAATAGATACTATTCAATGATTTTCAATTTGGTTACAGTAACATACTTTTGCAAATTTTGCTTCCGCTAGGGGTGTACGCTTCGCCCAATAGATATTATTCAATGATTTTCAATTTGGTTACAATAACATACTTTTGCAAATTTTGCTGCTGTTAGGGGTGTATGCTTCGCCCAATAGATATTATTCAATGAATTTAAGTTTGGGTACAATAAAAGGCTTTTGCTAATTTTGCTGCCGCTAGGGTGTACGCTTCCCCCAATATATATTATTCAATTATGTTCAATTTGGTTACATTTAGATGCTTGTGGATAAATTTGCTGCCGCTGGGGTGGATGCTTCCCCCCCAACAAATTTTATTCAATTAATTTACATTTGGTTACAGCAACATGCTTGTTGTTAATTTAGCTGCGGCTGGGGTGTATGCTTCCCCCAATAGATATTATTCAATGAATTTAAATTTGGTAACAATAACATGCTGTTGATAATTTTGCTGCCACTTGGGGTATACTCTTCCCCCAATAGATATTATTCAATTAATTTTAATTTGGTTACAGCAACATGCTTGTTGCTAATTTTGCTGCGGCTAGGGTGTACGCTTTCCCCAATAAAACCAATAAAATAAAACTTACTACAACATGCTTTTGCAAATATGTCCTTGCCTGGGGACACTAAATTTTTCAACTAAACATCGAAATACATCTAAATAATAAACTAAATTAACCATTTAAACTAAATTACTGATCAAATTATTGATCTAAAGCCCACACTGTCACTGTATGATACTTGAAATTTTTCCAGAATGGCTATACAGCTGAATAAAATTATGCTGCATTATTTTCCTGTTTAACACTGTAAAGCTGCTTTGAAACAATCTACATTGTTAAAAGCGCTATATAAATAAAAGTTGACTTGCTTGCTGCGGCTTTGGGCGATGCTTCCCCCAATGGATATTATTCAATTAATTTAAATTTGGTTTCAATATTTGGAATCTATAAGGGGCATTTAGATTTTCGCATCAGTCGTGTTTTGGGAGATGTCAGCATTGGTTTTTGTTTTGGGGGGTTATTGCTGCTCTCGCTGCTCTTATCCATGCTAGGCTGCATGGAATGCGCAGGGAGTTCTTGCCCAGAACAGAACCATACCGGCAATCCAAACTATATCCTAAATAGTATATGCTATATGCTAATATATGCTAATGTGCTAATCATCTTTGACGATAGTGGTCCTAACAGAATTACAGTCATATTAGATCGGAATATTCAGAATATTTGTCCAGTTCCATCTGGATGAAGATCGGAGTCATAACGCCGGAGACGGGTTTGTTGAGGATCAGTGCCACTGGACCACTAAATTGTCATTGCTTATGTAACCGAGCTTCTGTATCGGGTTCGCCTAAACACTTTCAGATAATAAAATACATGAAAACGAGACTTGGAAGTTCCATGAACTGTGCACTTTTAATCCTCCCACATCTTCACCACATGTTCTGCAGGAACCAACAGTAACCTCATGCGCATGCCCCTCCCAAAGGTCAGAATGTATTACACAAACATAAATGTAGCTTCCCTATAGCCTTAACTTTGAATTTAATCTGTTACACTTTTCAGTCATGGCGTCCTCCAGTGGTCCAGCACTAAATGAGGAGCTCCTGTGCTCCATCTGTCTGGAAGTGTTCACTGATCCAGTCACCACTCCATGTGGACACAACTTCTGCAGATCCTGCCTGAGCAAGTGCTGGACGGACACACAGACCTGCTTCTGTCCACTCTGTAAAGAACGATTCAGCAAAAGACTTGATCTTGAGATTAATACAACCCTCAGAAAGCTTGTGCAACACTTTAAGAAACGTAATCAAGAACCTGAGGTATTCTGTGACGTCTGTGATGAAAGAAAGCAGAAAGCTGTGAAGACCTGCCTGATGTGTCAAAGCTCTTACTGTGACTCTCATCTGGAGCCTCATCTCAGAGTCCCACGTCTAAATAAACACAAACTCATCAATGCTGTGGAAAATCTGGAGGATTACATATCCCAGAAACACGAGAGACCTCTGGAGCTGTTCTGCAGAGATGATCAGACGTGTGTGTGTCTGTCCTGCACTGAAGGAGAACACAGGACTCACAACACTGTTCCTATAGAGGAGGAGAGCCGAGAGAAGAAGGTAAAGAGATTTGAACATCCAACATTAATTTTTTCAATTTTTGAGAATTCAACGTTACTTTCAAAGTTCACAGACGAGCAGCCGAAGTCTTGTAATATGGGCCACAACTTGGTACAAACTTTGCTATTGTTCTTCAAGAAGTGTTTATTGAACTCTCTCTCCTTTTGCAGACTCTCACCTCCAATGACTGTTTCCTTACTTCATCTCAAACCATCCACATTTCAAACGGGATGATTATTGGTCTGGGTATCCTGTTGGTAGCAGCTTTGATCATCTTGCCTAAACAGTATACCGTAAGTGTGAGTGATTGTATGTGTGTGTGTGTGTGTGTGTGTGTAATTGCATTGGTTTAAGGTTGTGGGGTGGTTTGGTGTCTCTTCAGCTGCTTCTTGGATGATGCAATGATCTCAGCAGTTCGGGTGGAGGTTAAAATAAATAAATAAAGGGTTTAAATGGATTTACAGGAAAGAAAAAATAAGTTTTGGTGACAGAACTCTGACAGTGCTATCCTCGACTTGTCTTGTCATGGTGAGCGTTCATTTCACTCGCTTCTGCCCATGTGAGTATGGTGTTCGGATTCCGATACTTCAGTCTAAATTGGTTTTGGTCTGTGTCGTGATTCAGACATCCATGCCAGCAGTTTATGGATTATGCCAGCAGCCATTTCACCCTGTAGACCAAGACGGTGTTTGCCCAATGGTTGCCCACTGAAGTTAAGCCGTGTGGAGCCTGGTTAGTACCTTCATGGGAGACCTCCTGGAAAAACTAGATTGCTGCTGGAAGAGGTGTTAGTGAGACCAGCAGGGAGTGCTCACCCTGTGGTCTGTGTGGGTCCTAACTAATGGGGACACTATACAGTAACAAGCACCATCCTTTGGATGTAACGATAAACGGAGGTCCTGACTCTCTGTGGTCATTAAAAATCCTAGGATGTCATTTGAAAAAGAGTAGGGCTGTAATCCCGGCATCCTGGCCAAATTTGTCCATTGGTCTCTGTCAATCATCATGGCCTCTTAATCATCCCCATATACTGATTGGCTTCCTCACTCGGTCTCCTCTCCACCAATAAACTGGTGGGCATTCTGGCGCAGTATGGCTGCCGTCACATCATCCAGATGGATGCTGTACATTGGTGATGGTTGAGGAGATTCCCCCCATCCGAATGTGGCGGGAAGGGACTCGTATGAAAAGACACTCTAAGATGTAGCTGACTACGCCACCCTGATGACCAGGGAAATATTAGTGCTTATGAGTTAATCACAAACCAGAAAGGACACAGATTCATTTTTCGAAAGAAAAAGGGCCTGTGACTTGGATACCAAAAATACAAAAGATTATTTCTACAATATTCAGCAATGATCATAAAAAAAACTACTATAGGGCCAGCTTAGAAGAGACACACATGGAAGAGATTGGAACCAAGAGAAGGAGACCGAGGCTTACCAATGGCAAGTGAGCTAGTTTAGTGAGGACCAAGCTCCTATATCAAAATCTTACCACCTTGTGTAAAGGTCTCACACCACACTCACGTCGGGTCAGACACAAAACGCACTGCACTCTGTGACAAAATCCCACCACCGCACGCAGGGGCCTACTAGCGGCCTGCCCTGAAGCCTCAGCTCCTGCAACAAAAGACAAAATTAATCCAAACAGTTTCAAAATAAACAAGATAAATAATACTGTTTAACCTAAATGAGCCGAAAAGGCATAAAAAACATAATAACACAAAAGAAAAGAAAATGCCACCTCCAATGAGGTTCAAACTCAAAACATCGAATTGGAGGTGGATAATTACAGCACTTTCACAAACATACAAACTATAAACCAAATCAACGTAACAGATAAAGTAAATGCTAACTAACAGCAGCGTTACACAAAAACAAGGGAAGTAAAACTCTGACAACCCAAAATGAATAAACAAACTAAACAAAAAAAATAAGGAAAACAAGTATAACAAAACAACAAATCAAAACAAATACATGCTGAAGAGCAAGTGTAATGCCGGACACATAAACCAACCAGCTCGCGCTGCAGAGCAGGTTTACCATGAAACACGTAGATCAAGCGACTGGCGCTGGAGTAATTCAAAATCACCGGAGGAACAAACGTCGACAGAGCAGCTCACGTTGGAGAGTAATTTACAGTCACCGGAAGAACCAATGAAGACAAAGCAGCAGCATCGAAGAATGTTGCCCCACAGGCTGTACTGAACACAATGGGTCCCAACTAGTTCTCCTAAAATGAATTAAAACGTACAATTACTTAATACATAAATGGATGTAAGTGTATAGCGGCCATTACACATACCTTTGTGTCGCTATAGTTGCAGTCCGATTGTGCACAAACAGACGTCAGGCCAATAATGCACGGGAATATAGCGGGAGAATGTTGAACAAGAGAGCCGCCAACAACCCACAAACGACTGTCCAAAAGGACGCTATAAACAACATAATTTAGCGAATGACCTCAAGCCACACATCTCCATATTACTAAGAAGCCCAACAACATAGCCTGGCGAAACCGGAAAGGGCAGTCCATGGGCAGTGCCGCACAATGGAGTTCTGACACACGCGCAGTGCCTTGAAGTCCCCGTTTATATACCCACTACACCGTATGTGATTGGGTAACATGCATACAAGTTTACAAGCTCTATATAAATTAAACAATTATTCATGCTCCATGTGTTTGTCTTCTGTTAGGAGCACACGCGACGAGCATTTGCTCATTCTCCATGTGCTGTCTTGTCGTGTGAGTTTGCAGTTTCAAGTTCACTCTTCTGTTTGCATGTACAACACTGTGTTATGTGTAGTGTGCGGTAAATGTACTACCACATGCTTTCTCATTGTGATGCACGCGACTCATGTTTTCATCGCCACTTGTTTTCCTGTTGGGTCTTGTGTGGACATTTGGCTTATGTTCTCATTAGCTCTGTTTGTGTCAGTTGCCCCACCTGCTCTACCTCGTTACCTGCCTAGACGGGTCTGCCTCATTGCATTTGCCTCATTGCCACCTGCCCTTCCAGTGACAGTTGTGACCACTGCAGTTTCTCCTGAGGCACCTGTGATTACTACATCCACCCCCCAGAGGTCCAGAGGTGGCTAAAGATGCTGCAGTTTCCCCAGAGGTGGTTGTTCCCACATCGCCTCACTCACGTAAGCAGAAGACATGGAAGAAGTTTTCCTCTATTTTACAAATTCCAGGGTCCTAAATCTGATGGTCCTGGAGGACCAGACTCTGGTGACCGTCTCCCAGCCACAGAGGCCATCACAGAGCCGCCCAAGCATCTTGCCTTGCCAGCACCACCCTTGTTCCCTGCACAGTCCTGGCCCTCAGCCAGGACTCCAGACCCATAGGAGCTACCCTGGTCCGTTCCTTTGGCTCTGCCCTGGTCCACAGCCAGGACTCCTATCCCCTCAGAGCCCGCCTGATCCATTCTTCCAGCTATTGTCAGTCTTGTCTTGTCCTCTGGCCTTCTGCCAGTACTCCACAACTGAATGAGCCTACAGGCCCAACACTTTCATCCCTCCCTGGTTTCTTCTAAAGACTTCCCTGTCACATGTCTGTCCTGTCTCGTTGTATCACATGTGGGGTTTTGTTATTTTGAGCATGTGCTCTTGTCCTTGTATGACTCCACCCTTCTTGTTATCCAATCATTGATTATTTGCCCCACCTGTTGTTCCTCATCACCTGTCTTTTGTTTGTTTGTCCCTTATTTAAACTCATTGTGTTCTCTGTCCTGTGCTGGTCCGTTGACATTGATCCTGGTGGTGTCGTGTCCCTATGTCTTCGGTTTACCTGTTCCTTGTTCCTCAATTTCCCCCTTGTTGGTTTTGTTTTGTAGTTCCCATTCAGTCGGTCACGTTCGACGTACGTCGGACGTACCGACGAATTGGGATCACTTCTGGGAGCCCCTATCAGCTTCGAGCTATCTAGAACCGGCCAATGAACAATTGGCGTGCGAGATTTGCATCTCGCGCTCCGCCCCGCGCCGCGGGTATAAACAGGAAGCGAGAGCGAATGCACGCTGTCATTCACTTCGGAGCCACACGGCAGAACGAAGACCACTCAAATTGAGTTCGCTGCTATCAGCAAGACAAATAAGAGTTTGAAAGAACCGGAGAAGAGGAGAAACGCGTGTTGGAGAGACGGCACATTCCAGCGGGACCGCGGAAGACTCATCAGCTGCCTCTGTGCTACAGAGAAAACTGCTGTTTTCACAGCAACAAATTTCTGTTGGTCTGGTTTGGGCGTTTTCCTGTATTGAGTACAGGCACGGGCTAAACTACAATCCCGTGCGCTGTCGCGTTTCCCCCTGAGTGCTTCAGCACAGAGCGTTTCCTCACAAAAGAGTACACGGGTGTGACACTGCGTCTTTTTCAAGACGTCATTCCACTCGTGCGTTTCTGGATGCGGTTGTTTCCTGTCCTGACGGCCACGATCCTTCTCGCATAAACATGTTGAGACTGTGTCGTGGGTGATCCATGTTCTCCCAGGGGAACGGGATCACGTCGACGCGCTGGTCATCTCACCTTCCGCGTGAGGGTTTGAGTGTTCAGCGCGCCGTGTGCCGTCTGGCTGCCGGGTGACAGCGCGGGTTGCCACGGCAACTCTGCGCGCGTCACTCGGCGCCTCTGATGCGCGGTCGAGACTATGATGCCTCAAACGGGGTTGAGTCCCTTCGCTTATACCCCGATCTAGTCTCTTTTCTGGTGCACCAGGGGGGGGACTATTTTGGCTGATGAGCCTGGGTGGCCTGAGGATTACAGTGAGGCTTCCCCGCCGCGTACATCTCTGTGGGCCCCTCACTCCTCTATCGCATCGCAAGCATGTTGAGACTGTGTTCGTGGGTGGTCTATGCTCTCTCATGAGAGCATGGCCACGTCGGCGCGCTGTTCGTCTTGCCTTTTTCATAGGGGCTTGAGTGTTCAGCGCGCCGTGTGCCGTCTCACGGCCACGCCCACTGTCTCACGTGTCTGCTGGTAGCTTACAGATGGGATTGCTGGTCCTTGAAAGGGGACCTAGCGTTTCATTTGGGGCTCTAGCAGAGGACAGATGTCAATCGCTGCATCGGAGAGAGGGCTGTTATGTGTTGAAAATGAGGATGATGCTGAGATTCCCACCGTAATAGTGGGCGCTCGTGCTGAATCAGATTCATACTTGACAGCCATGCTTTCCCGGATGGCTGAGGCATAGTGCAACGCGTAAATCGCCTTGCCTGCCCCTTGCCTTTTTTTCGGATGTGCATTGGAAGGCTTTGGCATTGTGGAACTATTGGTGCCAAAATATGGAACACCAATAGGGCCATAATCTGTATAAAGTTTTCCTCTCTCTCACTACCCTCATCGGTGGGGTGGCAGTGCCACTGGCAGGCCACCTGCACCCTGCTTAGTGCACGAGGGTAGTTCTGAGCCGAGGTTGAGCTGCGCACAGCGCTGGCCCTTGGCTAGACGATGTCCACCCTGGTCCAGAAACACAATTGACCCGGATTTGGTCTGGAACTGTTCTTCCCCGGAGGAGGGCCGGGTGGAAAACCATTAGTAATTCTGTTCCGCCACTGATGTTAAAAACAGCCAGTGGTACCCAAGGAAAAAAAAAAAAAGAGCAGTTCCAATACCTCTGGGTCTCGGGAGTTCAGGAATGGCAGCGTGTGACGCTACAGAGCCTCGCCGCTTTCATTCCCCTCCCCACAAGAGGGCGAGAATGGCAGTGTGTGACGCTACAAAGCCTCGCCACTCTCATTCCCCTCTTCTCAGCGGTGTGTGGACAACAGTGCGCGACGCTATGCCTCGCCACTCTTGTTCCCCGCTGAGGAAGGAGGTGAGGCAGACCGTGCGCAACGCCACAAAGCCTTGCCACGCTCAGCCCCTCCTTCATTTGGGAGCGCGCTTGGCGGTGGTCGACGCTCCCATGCCTCGCCACCCTCAGACGCCTCTCCCTTCGCCAGCAGGGGGCGCCGGCTGTGGGAACGCACTCAAGCGGCCTCCCCACACTCGCACGCCCCCTCCGCGGACGCAGGTAAGTGTTGCACAGCACACTCAGATCCCACTTCGGGCCGCTCCATGCCGTCCGAGTCGGATCCCTGCATTCTGCGTCGCTGCCCCGCTGCAGGTACGTCTGTGGTTAATCCCTTTGCTCGGTGTCTGGAAGCCTGGCTAGAGCTTCCCAGCCCGTCTCGGGGCCGTACCATCAGACTCGGCTATGCGATTCAGTTCGCCAGGCGTCCCCCTAAGTTTGGGGGCGTTCACTTCCCAGTAGCGAAGGAGAACGCCCCCGTGCTCCGGGCGGAGATCGCAGTCCTACTGGCGAAGGATGCGATGGAGCCGGTCCCTCCAGCCGATATGAGGTCCGGGTTCTACAGGATGCCGAGACGTTTTGTTTGTTTAATAAAGACCCTCCTCTGCATTTGAGTCTTCCTCCCTTTTTCCTACGCACACCCTGACATAACGGACCAGCCATGCCCAAGACTCAGCAGAGGAAGGACTCCTATCGGGAACCTCTGAACACCTGTCCTCAGTTCGAGAGGAATCTGCGGTTCAAAGTATTACAATTACTCAGCCAAGAAAGGATGGAGATGGGAAGGTTTGCCCTGAAATTTTGCAGTGTGACAAAGGGGCTGAGATTTAATGACTCTGCTCTTAAGGACCTTTTTAATAATGCTCTGGACAAACCGTTCGAGTGGGAGGTGACAAGAGCTTTTGATTCAAGCTCTTTTGAGGAGGCTGTGGACTATTTCGCTCGCCAGGCGGCTGAAGAGACTGCAGAAGTTCCAGTGGACCCAGTTCCGGTGGTCCCTGTTCCGGTGGTCCCTGCTCCGGTGGTCGCAGTTCCGGTGGTCCCAGTTCCGTTGGTGGATTGTGTTCCGGTGGTCCCAGTTCCGGTGGTCCCTGTTCCGATGGACCCAGTTCCGGTGGTCCCAGTTCCGGTGGTGGATCGTGTTTCGGTGGTCCCAGTTCCGGTGGTCCCAGTTCCGGTGGTGGATCGTGTTCCGGTGGTCCCAGTTCCGGTGGTCCCAGTTCCGGTGGTCCCAGTTCCGGTGGTCCCAGTTCCGATGGACCCTGCTCCGGTGGTCCCTGCTCCGGTGGTCGCAGTTCCGGTGGTCCCTGCTCTGGTGGTCGCAGTTCCGGTGGTCCCATTCCGATGGACCCTGCTCCGGTGGTCCCTGCTCCGGTGGTCCCTGCTCCGGTGGTCCCTGCTCCGATGGACCCTGCTCCGGTGGTCCCTGCTCCGGTGGTCCCTGCTCCGGTGGTCGCAGTTCCGGTGGTCCCTGTTCTGGTGGTCGCAGTTCCGGTGGTCCCTGCTCTGGTGGTCGCAGTTCCGGTGGTCCCTGCTCCGGTGGTCGCAGTTCCGGTGGTCCCTGCTCTGGTGGTCGCAGTTCCGGTGGTCCCTGCTCTGGTGGTCGCAGTTCCGGTGGTCCCTGCTCTGGTGGATTGTGTTCCGGTGGTCCCTGCTCCGATGGACCCAGTTCCGGTGGTCCCAGTTCCGATGGACCCTGCTCCGGTGGTCCCTGCTCCGGTGGTCCCTGCTCCGGTGGTCGCAGTTCCGGTGGTCCCTGCTCTGGTGGTCGCAGTTCCGGTGGTCCCTGCTCCGGTGGTCGCAGTTCCGGTGGTCCCTGCTCTGGTGGTCGCAGTTCCGGTGGTCCCTGCTCTGGTGGTCGCAGTTCCGGTGGTCCCTGCTCCGGTGGTCGCAGTTCCGGTGGTCCCTGCTCCGGTGGTCCCTGCTCCGGTGGTCGCAGTTCCGGTGGTCCCTGCTCTGGTGGTCGCAGTTCCGGTGGTCCCTGCTCTGGTGGTCGCAGTTCCGGTGGTCCCTGCGCTGGTGGATCGTGTTCCGGTGGTCCCTGCTCTGGTGGATCGTGTTCCGGTGGTCCCTGTTCCGATGGACCCAGTTCCGGTGGTCCCAGTTCCGGTGGTCGCAGTTCCGGTGGTCCCTGCTCTGGTGGTCGCAGTTCCGGTGGTCCCTGCTCTGGTGGTCGCAGTTCCGGTGGTCCCTGCTCTGGTGGATCGTGTTCCGGTGGTCCCTGTTCCGATGGACCCAGTTCCGGTGGTCCCTGCTCCGGTGGTCACAGTTCCGGTGGTCCCTGCTCTGGTGGTCGCAGTTCCGGTGGTCCCTGCTCTGGTGGTCGCAGTTCCGGTGGTCCCTGCTCTGGTGGATCGTGTTCCGTTGGTCCCTGTTCCGATGGACCCAGTTCCGGTGGTCCCAGTTCCGGTGGTGGAACGTCTGGACGCCTGAACTCTGCAGGCCGCCCTGGCACCCTGCTCTGCCTGTGCCGCCCTGGCCGCCTAAACGCTGTGGGCCGCCTGAACTTTTAGTTTCCCCCGCTCCTCCCTGGTCTGTCCCTCCCGTCCCTCCCTGGTCTGTCCTTGTGGTTCTCCTGGGTCCCCTGGTGGAGCATCTGGTAGCCGCTCCGTAGGGAGGGGGTAATGTCACATGTCTGTCCTGCCTCGTTGATCACATGTGGGGTTTTGTTATTTTGAGCATGTGCTCTTGTCCTTGTCTGACTCCAATGATTGTTATCCAATCATTGATTATTTGCCACACCTGTTGTTCCTCACACATGTCATTGTTCCTGGTGGTGTCCCGTACCTATGTCTTCGGTTTCCCTGTTCCTTGTTCCTGATCCCGGTGTGTGTTTAATTATGTTTGATTTTCCCCCTTGTGGGTTTTGTTTTGTAGTTTTGTTTGTTTAATAAAGACCCTCCTCTGCATTTGAGTCTTCCTCCCTTTTTCCTACGCACACCCTGACATTCCTGTGCTGTTCTGCTGGCACTGGCTTGGCTACCCTCCCTCCCCTCCTTGTCTCTGTGTTTTGATCATCCTGTCATCCTTTCCAGTTGAGGGCTGGGGAACACAGATCATTCAGTGTTGAGCTCTGAGATGTCAGTCTGAGCAGCTGAAGATGATAGAGAAAGAGCAGAGAAACAGGCTGAAGATCTCATTAAATTCCCACTGAAGTGCCTTAAAACGCTCAGCGTTATTCAATGTGTTGATGTAATTTCCTCTGAAACAGGAAGAAAGGGAGTGACATATCAAGCAGCTCCTTTCTTTTAAAAAAAACAAAAAAACAGCCAATGTCATAATGTCATTTAATGGAAAACGACGCGAGTGGCACGGTATGATTTTGAACATCCTCCGGTCAGGTAGCTGGACTCATAAAAACAAACTGCTCGAGGACGCTCTGTGTCGTCCGTCAGACCACCTTTAATATCCTCCATAACTCAAATATTGTAGTACAGCTGTATAATAAATGTCAAACTTGTTTAAAAGTCAGTGGTCCGTTGTGTTCTGTTTATTGCGTGAGATTTCGTAACTATAGCAACTGCTTCTCCATTTCTGTGTTTTGCCAGAAACTATCGCAAAAAGCTTAGTTTAAACACTTAGGTGAGGGTGACGGTTAAGACGTTTGTTGCAAGGCTCTTAAAGAAATCCCTTGCCTCAGGGATTTTTCCCGCTTATGGAAACCTGGTTAAACAGCGGAATACCGGACACCGCTATTGAGCTAGCGGGACGCCACACACTCCGGGCGGATAGAACATTAGATGGCTCCGGTAAAACCAGAGGCGGTGGATTGTGCATTTACATTAACAAAGCTTGGTGCACAAACTCTGCTATTGTTGGGAGTCATTGTTCAGCTAACCTTGAGTTTCTCATGGTTAAATGTAGACCGTTTTATCTACCGCGGGAGTTCACTTCCACCATTATCACTGCAGCCTATATTCCTCCGGATGCTGATGCCAAGCTTGCTATGAAAGAACTTCACGCAGCCATCAGTAAACAACAGACTGATCACCCGGAAGCTGCGTTTATTGTTGCAGGTGACTTTAATCACACAAACTTAAAGTCAGTGCTACCCAAGTTTCACCAGCATGTTTCCTGCCACACCAGAGGAAACAAAACCTTAGACCATGTTTACACAAACATGGCTGGTGCTTACGTTGCGACACCCCTCCCCCACCTGGGACAGTCAGACCACCTCTCTTTGTTCCTCAGCCCCAAATATTCACCCCTCATCAACCGTGTGAAGCCATCAGTAAAGACATTCAAGGTGTGGCCTGCGGGGGCAGATTCCACACTCCAGGAAAGGTTTCTAAACACAGACTGGAGCATGTTTGCTTCTCAAGCCACCAGTGGCGCTCACACGGACATTGACTCATACACTTCTTCTGTATTGGATCATATCAATACCACCATTGACAGTGTTACAACCCAGAAACAGATCACCACATACCCATATCAGAAGCCTTGGATGAACAGGGAAGTTCGACTCCTGCTGAAGTCACGCAATACTGCCTTCAGATCAGGAGATGCACAAGCCTACAGTACATCCAGAGCAAACCTGAAGAGGGGCATCAAAAAGGCCAAGCACTGCTACAAGCTAAAGATAGAGGGACACTTTTCCAACTCTGACCCTCGACGCATGTGGCAGGGCATTCAGGCCATCAGTGATTACAAACCCCCCCACTCCACCCCCGCAGCCACTGATGTCAACTTCCTGAACGAGCTAAATTACTTTTATGCTCGTTTTGAAAGAGACAACAGAGAAACTGCCACCAAGCTCAAACCCTCAGCTGACCACCCACCAATCACACTCTCCTCCACAGATGTCTGCAAGGCACTGAGCCGGATCAGCGCACACAAGGCTGCTGGACCAGACAACATCCCTGGTCGTGTTCTCAGGGCATGTGCGGAGCAGCTCGCTGGGGTTTTTACGGACATTTTCAACCTGTCTCTTGCCCAAGCAGCTGTACCAACATGCTTCAAACGCACTTCCATTGTGCCAGTGCCGAAACACTCTAGCCCGAGGTGCCCTAATGACTACCGCCCTGTAGCACTCACACCCATCGTTATGAAGTGCTTTGAGCGGCTGGTCCTGGAACACCTAAAAGACTCTCTACCATCCACATTGGACTCACACCAGTTTGCCTACCGCAGCAATAGGAGCACAGAGGATGCCGTTTCCATGGCACTGCACTCTGTGCTCACTCACCTGGACAATAAAAACACTTACGCACGCATGCGGTTTGTTGACTTCAGCTCAGCATTCAACACTGTCATCCCAACCAAGTTAATAGCCAAACTTGGAGACCTGGGCATCAACACTTCAATGTGTAACTGGATTCTGGACTTCCTAACTGACAGACCCCAGAATGTTCGATCAGGATCCATCTGCTCCACATCCATCACACTCAACACTGGTGTACCACAGGGCTGTGTGCTAAGTCCGTTTCTCTACTCCCTCTTTACCTCCGACTGCAAGCCTGGGTATGGATCTAATTCCATCGTCAAGTTTGCGGACGACACTACGGTGATTGGGCTCATCAGCAACAACGATGAGACTGCCTACAGGGAGGAGATCCAGCACCTGGCCACATGGTGCACTGAAAATAACCTGCTCCTCAACACCACCAAAACGAAGGAGCTCATCGTGGACTTCAGGAAGGAGTCAAGAGGCACACACGACACCATCCACATCAATGGAATGGCTGTTGAGCGTGTCTCCAGTTTCAAGTTCCTGGGGATCCACATCTCGGCGGACATGTCGTGGACGACCAACACCTCCAGCCTGGTCAAGAAGGCTCACCAGCGCCTCTTCTTCCTGAGGACACTGAGGAAGAATCAGCTCTCCTCGGCTATCCAGGTGAACTTCTATCGCTGCGCAATAGAAAGCATCCTGACCAACTGTGTGGCAGTGTGGTATGGGAGCTGCTCTGTTGCAGAGCGCAAGGCACTGCAGCGGGTGGTGAAAACTGCCCAGCGCATCACAGGGACTCCACTACCTGCCATCGAGCACATCCAGGGGAAACGCTGTCTGCATCGAGCTCGCAGCATCCTCAAGGACTCCTCTCACCCAGCCCACAGACTGTTTTCTCTCCTGCCCTCCGGCAGGCGTTTCAGGATTCTCCGGACCAGAACCAGCAGACTAAAGAACAGTTTTTTCCCCAGAGCTGTCTCTTTACTGAACTCAAACCCCCGTTGATCCACTTCCCTCATAAACTGCTAACTCTCCTACCTCACATCTGCCTTCACTTTGTTATTTGCACTACCGACTGTGTATTACAGCAACAACTGTTTACTTATGCATTCTGCACTACCATATCTTAACTGGATTATGCTCATTTGCACTGCCGACTGTATTTATAGTACCAATGTTTACATTTGCATTTTGCACCGTACTTCTAACTGTAATATGCAACCACTTTCTCACTGCACTTTTACACTTTTTTTCGGATAGCTCTGTCCATAATTTATTGCACTACCTTAATCCACTGCTATATTCCTCATCTTGCCTAACATATTATTGTATACCTCTAACTGTAAAAAATTCTGTTTAAAGTACTAGCCATCTGTATATTATATTCATAGTACATATTCACCTGTAAATTCAGTTCTATTTATAGTAATAACCATCTCTCTATTTATACATATTTATATATATTCAGTATATTTCCATGTCCTGCACTTATGCAACCATTGTATATCCTGCACTTGCTGCTATTGCACTTCTGGTTAGACCTAAACTGCATTTCGTTGCCTTGTACTTGTACTTGTGTAATGACAATAAAGTTGAATCTAATCTAATCTTATGGATACAACCACTTAAGAGGTTTCATGCAACCGGGCCCTGGAGTTTGCCACACCTGGAACAGAGCATTTCAGCTCAGTAAAACCAGTTTCCTCCTAATCTCTAATCGTTTCTCATCATAATCTCACCCATATCGCTATTTTAAATAAAACGTTCTGTGCAGAAGTCAAGTGGTTCCGATATGTTTTGATTGCTGTGCTGCTTCACGCATGTGATCCACTCTGTGCTCTCGTCTCTGGACCGGAGCAGACTGTGTGTGTGTGTGTGTGTGTGTGTGCTGCGGCGGGTGCGCGTGAAACTAATGTGAAACCCAACTTCATTAGTCTCAACTGAAAGCATATTTACACTGTCTGAATTGTTCCTTATCCCCTATATAGTGCATTATGTGCCATTCGCCATGTAGAAAATATTCAATGTGTGAACAAGTGACCGATTTCAGACGCAGCTTCAGCGTCTATTTAGGGGGCGGGGCGCTTCAGATTCTAAAGAGCATTTGATTTGACAGAAGATGTGATGAGAAGCTGAAGTCTTGTGATGTCATAAAAATCTGCGGTGATGTCTTGATCCATTTTAGCGGAAGTGTTGTATCTCCTAAATTAGAATTTTATCATTGTTTTGGAACACACCAGCTTATTCATAACCTTAAGGCTAACATATTCATACTAAAAGCTAAAAAACCTTAATTTTGGATTCCAGGGGGCCTTTAAAGAGCTGCAGCAGGACAACACTGAGCTGAAGAGGAGAAACACTGAGCTGGAGCAGGACAACACTGAGTTGAAGAGGAGAAACACTGAGCTGAAGCAGGACAACACTGAGTTGAAGAGGAGAAACACTGAGCTCTCACACACTGACGATCATCTCCACCTCCTACAGGTCTGTGAACATCTTTCTCATCAACAATAATGTGGAATATAATTAATATTTAATAGTCTTCTCTCTCCTGCTGTAGATGTACTCATCCCTGTACAGCCTTTCTCACACCAAGAACTGGATTGAGATCAGTAGTGACTCTGATGTGGACGTGTTCACTCTGAAAAGAGCTCTGGCTCTACTGAAGGAACAGCTAAATGAAAAACTCACTCAAACTGGTATGTTAATATCCAATACAATACAATTAAGCATCTGTGATGTGCTGGTGATTACCACATTATAAAATCACTTAAAGTTATATCTTCAACTCATGTCATAACCAGTTAAAGAAGTATCATGTGAACTTTAATGACATGTAAGGCACATGAAGAAACTATCCCTGTGCAAACTCTGTTTGAATTTGAATATCCACCGGAGTGGAAATGTGTCTTTGGCTCACCAACACAAAACAACTTCAGAGAAACTAACAGGAGAAGGGGCTCTATAGCGCCTGCCACACCAGGCAGGGAGGGAAAGGTTGGAACACTCTTAACAATAGATTTACACACAAGTTCTAAGATATACGGACTAATACCACTGTAAAACTTTGCATGTGATGTGGTTCAGGAAATGTGCTACCAGGATGGTGTGTCCATTAAAACACAATTGATCCAGTACTCAATCCATACTCATTTATTGTACACGTCAGCATGTGAATCAGGCCATAGTCACAGGGAATCCTACAGAGTGGAATGGAAATTGGACATAGAGTTGCATGGTTTCTAAACCAAAGAACAAACAAAATCTTAAATACAATTAACACAATGGAAATGCAACCAATATATTCCCAAGCTTACAATGCAACTATTTCAACACAAAACAATTCAAAATTAATAAACTTACAATTTCAGGAACACACCAACTCTACAGAAAGCTCTCATTTAGGAGAGAAGGAAAGGGACAGTCTGCTTCAGCTACATGTTGCACACATAAACACACCAAACAAAGGCAACTTATCCATAATTTGGTGCACCTGAGGAGACCTGGCTCCTCCCATGACTGGCTATGTCATGTGATCCCATGAGAATTCTCAACAGCCGCCCCCAAATATGTGAACATATTTGCCCCTAGAGAATTCTGTACAATTATTCATTCAAATCATCTGACAACTTAGTAAGGACAACTAGACGGCTGACTGGGCGTAAATAGCGTTTTCCCTCAATGAGAACTTCCACAACCCTTATCCTGCCATCAGGACTAGGCAAGATCTTTGTGACGGTTCCTATAAGCCATAGTCCCCTTGGAAGCTGGGGGTCAACTACCATAACTGCGGCATCACATGAATTCGAATTTCCCTCCTGTCTCCACTTCTGACGACCTTGAAGTGAAGGAAGATAATCTCTAATAAAACTTGACCAAAATCTATCAGACAGAACTTGACTATGCCTCCACTTCCTACATGAGAGAATTTCAGAATCTGCATAAATTATCTGAGGCAGGGAAGCATCTTGCCGCCCCATCAACAGTATGTTGGGAGTTATAGGATCAGGATCTGATATATTCGATGACACATATCCAAGAAGTTTAGAGTTTAACATTTCCTCCACTTCGACAAGTACAGTATATAGGACTTCTTCTGAGAGAACCTGTGTACCCAATGTCACCCGCAAGGCTGCCTTAATGGATCTGACCTCTCTCTCCCAGCAGCCTCCAAAATGCGGAGAATATGGAGGATTCAAATTGAATCGAATCTGATGCTGGCAAAGCAGTTCCTGAAGGGCAGGGCTGAGTTGACCAAAAGCCTCTCTGAGCTCTCGCTCTCCTCCCCGAAAATTAGTTCCTTGATCCGATATAAGTTCATAAGGCCGACCTCTGCGAGGTATGAAACGACGGAGGGCTAATAGGAAACTGTCTGTATCTAGACCAGATAGAAGCTCAAGATGAACACATTGTGTTGTTTGACATTTAAAAAGAAGACCCCATTGTTTCTCATGTCTACCACCTACTCTTATACTAAAAGGGCCAAAGCAGTCCATTCCAGTCGACCAAAATGGGGGCTTATAGAGGCGGAGCCTAGAAGGAGGAAGATCAGCCATCCTAGGGACTGAAGGAGAACCTTTCCATCTCCGACATTCACAACATAATCGTTGAACTGATTTTACGGCTTGTCGTCCACGTAGAACCCAATATTTTCTTCGAAGTTGGGCAAAAACTCGTTGTGGTCCTGGGTGACACAATGTTGAGTTAAGATCTGCAATCAGAAGTTTAGCAATTGGATTCTTAGGATCTAAAACGATGGGATGAATAGCTTCTGACTCCAAGTCCTCACTCTGACAAAGGTGACCTCCCACTCTTATGAGACATGTCACAGGGTCACACTCAGGTGCCAATTCAACAAGCCTACTACGTGCAGAAATATCTTGACCTAGTTGGAGTAACTTGCACTCCTCAGGGAAATTCTCTTCTTGTGCATGACGAAGGAGTAGCAGCTCTGCTTGATTCTGACTAAGCTTGTTCTCTGGAGCTTGATCAGGGGAAAGGTTCTCAATGGTATATGCAACCAGCTCTGACCAGGTGTTGAATTGGGAAGGGTCTAATTTAGGAAGGCTTACTGAAACTTGTGTCTGGCCACAAAAGAAAGGTTTTCTCAATTCCAGTGCTACATCATCAGGAGAAGTGATTGAATACTTAGGCCATTGATGAGGAGGTAATGCAAGGAAGGGAGGTCCTCGAAAACCAGCGACTAGTGCAAGATAGATCTGCCAACCTCTTTCCTCTAGTAAGATCATCCTCTGGATTGTTTCCAGTATCCACATATCTCCATTGTTCTGGTGTAGTGTGATCTAAGATCTCAGTGACACGATTAGCTACGAATACTTTATACCGACAAGATTCAGAACAGATCCATGTCAGGACTGTAGTTGAATCAGTCCAGAGAGTGACTTTATGGAGGGGCACTGAGAGTTCCTTTACTAGAAGTTTTGCCAACTGAGATCCAGATAGAGCAGCACATAATTCCAGACGTGGGATGGAAATGGTCTTCTTTGGGGCTACTCTAGATCGAGCCATAACAAATGAGGTGACAACATCATTCCCATTTGACAAATGAAGACAGGCTACGGCTCCATAAGCCTGCTCTGATGCATCACAAAATATATGCAGATCCCTCATTTCTTCGCCTAATCCTACTGATCCGTACCACAGAGGAACTTGGATTTTGCTCAAGCCCGATAGCTCATCTTCCCAAGCCAACCAGCTCATCTTAATGCCCTCAGGAATATCTGGATCATTCCATCCGCACCCAGGTTTGATCCACAACTGCTGGAGCATAATCTTAGCACGAGTAGTAAAGGGAATAATAAACCCCAAAGGATCATATTGTCGAGCAAGGATGTGATACAAAATCCGCAAAGTAAGGGTCTGGTATTCCACAGGTCGATGCTTAAACCCCAAAGTATCCTGCACACAGTGCCAGCTCAGTCCAAGTGTGCACATGGATCATTGCAATCATGGCTCAGCCATAAGTCAGTCTGCAAGGAACGTGCATCTTCTGGTAAATGGTCAATCACAGAAGTACAATTACTAATCCATTGTCTAATCTCAAAGCCTCCTTCATTCAGAGTAGAACATAGTTTCATGATAATTTCCTTTGCGTCACCGACAGTAGGCAAGCTTTGCAAGCAGTTATCCACATAAAATGAAGTGAGGACTGATTCTTGAACTTCTGGGGAAACAGCTGATACACTTTGTGCATGTTTTTGAAGGGCATAAATAGCACAACAGGTACTTGATGTAGTACCAAATGGTAAAACTTGCCATTCATACACCTCAACTGGGGCATCTCTGATCATATTTCTCCACAGAAAGCGTAACAATGGCCTATCCGAAGGTAGTACTCGAACTTGATGGAACATGGCCCGGATGTCGCCACTGATTGCAATTTGATGCTCTCTGAAACGGAGAAGAACTCTGAGAAGGGAAGGACCCAAGGTAGTGCCCGGTAACATATACGAATTCAGACTTTCCCCATTATATTGATAGGAACAATCAAAGACTAAACGGTGTTTCCCATTGTGTTCAACTAGATGATGAGGTACATACCAGGATTCATTAGTAGAAGCCATTTCCTTTTGGGTCAGCTTCTTCACATAGCCAGATTCCACAAGCTTTTGAATCTCCCGGTCATATATTGCTGCACGCACTGGATTCTTTGCAAGCTGTCATTCTGTACGACGCAATACTGACATTACTGATTGCTGGGGAGCATTCAATCTAGGGGCATGTTTAGCTCGAAATAAGGGAGTAGCATATCTTACAACACCATTCATTTCTAGAGATTCTGTTTTCTGCTCCAGGCACTCAAGAGCCTATTGGTCTTGCTTTGACCGGAAAACAGCCTTTGTTGGCTGGGAATAGGGAAGAACATCAACTTGCCACAATTTTTCTACATCCATCTGTAACTGATCTTTGTCTGAAGCAGCCAAGAAGTGGCACTGAGAGACAGAATTAAATTAACAGGTATCAAAGAAGTGGGACCCTGCAGTACCCAACCTAGACGGGTATGCAGTGCAGCTGGGCTTCCAGGGGGACCGAATACTACTTGTTCAGTAGAGCATAACAACTGAGGATGATCTGCTCCCACTAACAACAGAGGTTTAACCTGATGGAATTCTTCAAGAGGAATACTTCTAAGATGCTGATAGCATCGTTGGAGGGTCCGGATAGGGTAGGTCTGTTCAGGCAAGTCCAACATCTTGGATGTGAATGCTGCCCTGATCTCATATTTCTTTTGCTTAAAAGATTATGAAGAAATAGAAAAGGTTACATTAGTGCCATTAATCTCTTCAGAACCTTGTCGAATTGTTCGTAACCTGAGGGACTCTGCCGCCCCATTCAGGCCCAGCATCTCCGCAGCAGGGGAAAGAAGTATAGTTCTTTCTGACCCATCGTCAAGAATGGCGTAGGTCTCCACCATCCTTCCTTGATAACTCAGAGTTACTTTTACCACCTTCAAAAGCACAGTATTAAGACCACTTGGTCTACTCAAGTAGAATGTCCCAGAGTCAGGTTTACGAACATTGACTTCATGTAAAATTCCTAGATGTCGCTCTTTGCAGAAGGGACAATGTCTCTTCAAATCACACTGAGATGAACGATGGGTCCGACCACATCTCCAACAACGACCATTATCTAGGATCCATCTTCTCTTAGCATCTGCATCAAACTGTTGGAACTTTGCACACCAACTCAGGTGATGGTCTTGATGGCCACAGAAGGCACATAAAGATCTAGGGTCTACTGATTTGCCATCCGAACGGTTAGGCTGACTCATTCCATCCTGGGGATTACAACTTCCTTCTTGATTCACACTCTGCAAGAAGGTGGTCGTAGGAAATAGAGATTTGGGAGGTCTCTCTTCTCTCACTTCAAACTTTGTTGCCCCCTTTAACTGGTCAGATACTTGAACTGCTAAACTTTGACATTCTGCTTCCTCCTCCAGCCATTTTGCAAAATCCACTAAATTATAAGTAACATTCGGATTAACAGTTCGTGCATGCCTAGCAAAACTGGAAACATGATGAGCTGGAAGTTTACCTAAAAGCTGGTGAACATGAGAGGCATATGCCAATTCCTTTGCCCCTTCATCTTGACCCCATGATTGGAGCATGCCTACTAGAACCTGGACTCGTATTGCAAACCGACTGAACCCAAGGGAATCCCCAGAACGAATAGATGGAAGGTTCTGAATGGAAGCCATCTCTCGTAAAATTAAGTGATGAGGCTGGCCATACTTCCTTTGGAGAGCTTTGAGCGCCGTAGTGTAAGGCTGAGGGTCGTGAGCGTATGCCAGAGCTAAGTGCCGAGCAGCATCCAGCTTTAAATGATCCAAAAGGATATGATATTTATACTGTTCTGTTTCCTCAGAAGGCAAAAGATTTTTTAATGCCATATTTAGCATGGCAAATTCTTGAGGATCAGTACTTTTGAAACATGGAAATGAAGGTCTCTCGATTGCAGCTAGTCTTGGAGGCCCAGCTACAAAGGAAGGCTGAACATGAGCTGCTACTACTGGTTGACTCACAGTTGAATCTCCAGGCGGGATCATGGATAAAGGGCCAACTGATGTCTGAGGTCTAGACACAGGAACATTATTACTAGCAGTCATATCTGAAGGCCCAGTGAAGGCCCACAAACCTGAATTTCACAGAGGAAATGTTCCAATTCTGCGAGGCTGAGAAGGAACTTCTCTTGAGACTGAAGAGAATTCAAACAGCAGCGCTCACTCAACCGTCGAGCCGTCATCACGTCAAGGGGCGGGGGAGGGGTGCAGTGTTATAATCAAGTAAACTTACTACATTTCTTCAGTGCGTGTTAAATATGAATAATCTTGATTTGAATTAAGTAATATTTGTGGTTCTTGAAACAGATCGATTTAATTCTCCTTTTTCAAATATTTTGATAGAAATTTCCCAAATATATTCAGTATATTTGAAATAAATAATTGGTTTTTCGAACACTAAATTCTTTTAGTGAAAAAAACCTTAAATATAACTGTAAATTTGAGACAACATTAACTGTTGGATTTTTAGTCAATTATTTTGGTATGTTCAACTCAAAACATCAAATAAATGATATTTAGAAATGTTATTAAGTTAATAAAGTTAATTATTACTGTGATATTTACTAAGCCACTGAATGATTTTTTAGAGTGTAGTAAAGTGCAGATAGGCTAAGCAACGGCTCCACCATAGCAGTGTACAGTGAGTGATTATTTATTTACAATTAATTTACCAATAATTGGAATTTCACAAATATTTAGCTACATTTTGTCTATTAATCTATTAGTCTGCCTTGTTTACATTGCTTTAATGCGTTACTAGTATTTTAACATATCTTCCTGAGAACCAGAAAAAAGGTTTTGTGAATTTAGATTTTTTTACCCCGGTCATTATTGTTTTGGAGCATAAATGTTTTTTGTTGTTGTTGTTGTTGTTTTTAAATTCCTATGTTATATGCTATATCCTCTGATCTGTAGAGGACACCAGAACCCCTTTATTGAGAAAATTAAAAGACATGAATAGACAAACAATGGGATTTTTGTTTTCATTCACCAATAAATTTTTATGCTTCAAGTTTTTTTTATCCAAACTTTGTATAAAGATGATTCTCATTGTTATGAAATATACAGAATAATTTGATATACCATTTTACTTTATGCAATATGTGTGTAAACATGGCCATAAATGCCATTCCCATTCTAGGCAATGCATCTATACACTGTATCTAATTTGCATATGAATGTGTTTTGGGACAATATGTAATGTAAAAACACGTGTCATAATATTTTCATAAGATTGTCTTGTATTTCATAAGAATATCCAGACTTAAAACTTTGTATGTTGTCAGAGAAATGCTAAATAATGTCTTCTACAGAAGCAAAACCTCTATTCTGGGTCTCAGGATGATATTTCTGTCTCGTACATTTATATTTAGATGTCACTTCCGACACTTTGCTGCATGCAATTGGCCGTCGGTCCTCTAAGCAATAATAGTTTTATTCGATGAATGACTGTAGCCTCGAAAGTTAGCCAAGATCGCTACGATCACTAAAATGCTGTTGCTTTGTCAGTTCATCGCGATGTCACAAAGTTCTGTTATAAAAATTAAGTCGTCAACAATAAATCTCTTACTTAGCCTACATCGTGTCTTGACTTTGTTTGTTAATGAGAGGTTTGGCGATACTGCGTTAACTCAGCACTGAATAGAAAGTGCCACTGAATGCATTTGATCATTTTATTAACATTGTTGGCATGAGAAGCACATATAAAGTACAATGCATACAATTTTTGTTTAATGGCATCTTTTATGAATGAAGGCCAGTATCGGTGATACCAATATGCTGATGTCTCTATGAAATAACACTAACATTTATTAAGCTAAAAAAAAAAACTTTTAATTTAAGTGATTTTAAAAACAATCCTCACATAAACCCATAATACATTTCATATGAGCTACCTGTGCCCTTCCTACCTAGGAAATATAGCAAAATGTTAGTTTGCACTGCATAAATTATATATAGTAATCCTTATTAAAGCTATAAAAGTAATTTAGTCAAGAGCAGTGCATATTTACTGAGTAATTACTTTTGTTCTTTACATTGTCATTATAAGAGGATCTCTCACGCGTCTCATTTTCTCACACCTCTTTAAGTTCATTTAAGACGTTATTTAACGTCTATCTTGAGGATACTCAACAAAACTGGCATTTTGGCATAATTGTGTGTGTTATTGTCGTGTGTGTGTGTGTGTCAGACAGATCTTCAATGGTTTAAAAGCATTTGCATGAATAAAAGCGTGATGATAGTCTATATCTGTGATTGGCTACATTACTCACCGCTGCAAATCTGCCAAATCTTTTTTGCCAATATTATTACAGTATCAACTGAGGGTGCTTTTGCTTGCGTTTGAGGGTGCTTAGCACCCTCTAGCACCCCCGTAGAACCGGGCCTGTCTGGGAGCCCAGAATTATACAAAGATATTTAAAGTTTTCCACAATTTCAACATGTTGGTCATTAAGTGAAACTGGATCAATTATCATATCTAGTTTTGTGCGAATAATCAATTCCTTTGTCGGGGTAACATTAATTTCTAACTGGCTAGAGCAACACCATGTTTCCTGTGTGAGCCAGATAGGCAGCATCACCTGAGGGGTTAGTTTTCTCTAAGGCCATGTCATCAGCATATTTAAACAATCTAAAGTGTTTCTGCTTGATCAAAAACGCATTAGTAAAAAGAGAAAAAAGCACAGGGGCGAGAACACAGCCTTCCTCACAGTGAGCATGTCAGACCATCTTTACACCTGTCAGAACACACCAGTATTTGCTTGGTGACGGGATTCATTCTCTTCATTACAGCCTTCATTACAACGAACACACACAGCCCTCCAATGGATTTAAGTCAGCTATGCTTGCCTCTGTCCGCTCGTGTTGTTGCATACGTGATGATGATGATCTTTAAGCCAAGTTTCTGTTGGGCAAATGAGGTTGCTCTGTCTGAATTCACAATCATGTTCAGCTCTTAGCATAAGTTCATCTAGTTTGTTGCCTACCGAACGCACGTTTGACAGGGTAATGACGTGTAAAGGAAACCTGATTAATACAGTAATATCCATAGTGGCGTCCCAAAACTTGTCTGCTTGTTTGAGATCTTAAGTTTGTTTTGAACAGTTCTTTTTCTGATGTGGATTACACCTTCTGGAAATGTTATTTCACCCTGTATTCTGTCATGAACTTCACACCTGCCTTTACATGCACATGAACTTTAATGACATCCCATTCTTAATCCGTAGGGTTTAATATGGAGTCGGCCCACCCTTTGCAGCTCTAACAGCTTCAGCTCTTCTGGGAAAGCTTTCCTCAAGGTTTAGGAGTGTGTTTATGGGAATTCTTCTAGAAGTGCATTTTTGAGGTCAGGCACTGATGTTGGACGAGAAGGCCTGGCTCTCAGTCTCGGCTCTAATTTTTTTTCTTAAATATATACATGCTTGTGTGTGTATTTATATATAAATAATAATTGACCAGCTCCTCATTAGGGATGGGCGATATGGGCTTAAAAATTTATCACGATATTTTCTAGAATTTATTGCGATAACGATATCAATGACGATAAATGTAGTATCATTCCCCATGTTTTTGGATACAAGTGAAAGCTGCATGCATTCTTGAGAGACTCAGAAAAACAAACAATGATCTATTAAAACGTGCCTGTCATCAAATAGGCTCCTATAATACACTATATATATATATATATATATATATATATATATATATATATATATATATATATATATATATATATAATTTATTTATTTGATTTTTTTGAAATATAAAATTCCTTTTCAGAAATGGAAAAGTTGCATAAATAATTGTCTTCTGTAAAAGTGCAGGTAAAGTTTAAATAGTGCAACTGTGCTGAAAAACATCACACAATGCAAACAATAATAATTAAAATCAATGACAAGTTTTAAATGTAAACCGATTCTGTATTTATTCATACACTCATGTCATGGTGCAAACAGTGGTAAAAATAGCAGAAACAGCTAAATTAAATATCCAAAAATGTCTTCAGATTACAAAAAAGTTGAAAATAATGATTTAATGATAGAACTTCAGTAATTTGAGTTAATAATACCACGAATTCTTCTTCTAAGAAAAATAAACTGCACTAAGGAATAATGAGCTTCTGGGTTCATGAATATTAATCACGTTGTCAGCGCTCATTCAAACTGATTTGCTTAAATCAAAACAGGCGCAGTAATAGGTGCTCGCCAGCCAATGAGATTCCCGTTTGTGCATTCGGTTCTTCCTGTTCACGAAAGGCTGAATAATTCCAAATAAACGCCATTATTTTACAGGAAAATACAACAAAGGATATTGTTTACATGTAGCACGTCAATTCTGTGTGGTATAAGACTCTCTCGCTCTCTCTTTGAGTGTGTGTGAAACACTGAGCTCTCTCAGTCGCGCGCCTCACACTAGTGTTTACTGCGCGTCAAATACACTGCCTATTCATTGAGATGAACTGAAATAGTGTGCTTTACCGATCGATTGAGACAGGGCGAATCTCTTAAGCGCTCAGTCCAAGTGCTCAGCGAGTGAAAATACATCTGTATGTACAGGTTCAGATTGCCCTCAGGTAACGTTAGCCCCTCGTTTAGCTATGAACTCTTCCGCAGCTTCCGCCATAGTTGTTTTCGCTCTGCACGTGAGATGCGGATTCAGTGTCGCCGCTCCCATCACGCACGGTGCTTAGGGCACCAAGTGAGTGCTGCGGGGGCACCACAAGACAATTCTCTCTCCAACCCCCGTTCAGCTATACAAAGTGACAGATGCAGCCACCGCGGCCATCATAAAGTAATAACGGCCAGCGGCGGCACTGTGCGGATGGGTCGCGCCATCGACTAGGCTTTATCGTTATTATCGCGGGAAGACAAATTCTTATCGTGGGGAGAATTTTTACCGGTATATCGCAAACGATAAGATATCGCCCATCCCTACTCCTCATACAGCAGACTGGCCGTGCGCTGCTTTGAGCTCTTGTTCTTCAGGACGATGGAGAGTTTGGCGTCTCCACCGATACGAGGTCCTGCCCCGTCCATGACGATCTCAACGCTCACGTCGCTGTCGCTGGACGACAGATACAGAGTCGGCTTGGAGCCGAAGCGACCGGCCATTTTAGGACAGTATTAAATGCAGATCACAACTCACAACTCAACCCTAACTTGAGTGAATACTGTCATTTTATATCGATAGACATTAAATACGTATCAAAATAAATGCTCAAAAAATTAAATAGTCTACAGTCTTCTCATTTGCACAGATTCTCAATGTTTTACTGCTCAGTTTAAATGACTTTACTCCAGAGTGAATTCAGAGATGGTGATCTTTGACAGTCTCTGCCCGAGTGAAACTCTTTCCACACTCGTGACATGAATACGGTTTCTCTCCAGTGGGAATATTTATATGTATTTCAAGGTTTCCTCTTTGTGAGAAACTCCTCCCACACTGAGGGCATTTGTACGGTTTGTGATGTTAATTCCTTTCTGAATGAAACTCTTTCCACGTTGATGGCCTTTGCAAGACTTTTCTTCAGTTCTGAGATCATGAGGTTTCTGACGCTGATGTTTCTCCTCCACTTCGCTCAGTTTTTCACATCCATCGAGTCTAAAAATGACCACAGTAAATTGTCAAAAATCAATTATATTGTGACAAATGTAAAGGAAAGAGAAATGGAAGGGAACCAGAAACTGAAGTATTTGTTTTTACACGCTTAAGGTCAATTTTGTCATGTTTATACAATCAAATATAGTAGAAAACTGCTTGTCAAGACCAAGAATCATCATTATTAGTGTCACTGCCCACAAAAGAGACTAATCCAGATTAACTAATGAATTCAGAGTTACTGAACTCAATCTGTTGAGAGATTAATAACGTGTTTTGTCTTAATAAAACAAGAAATAAATGGCAGATAATCAAAATAGCCTCAATTGCAGCCCTTAATAATGAATCTAAAAGCCAGTTTTTACAAGAGTTTTACACATATGAGGGGAAAAAAGTGACTTTAAAAGCAACTCGACTGATTTGAAACCATCAGTTACTGACATAGCAGACAAATGTCATGAAAAGGTAAAAATATGTGGAAGAAACACACCTGAAGGATGAAATCCTCATGGCTGTGTTGTTCCTCAGCTGTGGTTTCTCTCTTCATCTTCATCATCTGCTGTTCTCCAGTCTGAACCCAGAGACTCTGTGCAGTTTTGATCGGTGGATCCATGACTGTCACTAACACTCTCCTGAGCGTCAGTGTCACAGAGTAAAGTGAGTCCTGTGTGTCTCTGGATCTCTGACGATCTTAAACTACTCAATAGTGCATTAGCGCCGCCACTGGCAGTGGAGAAACACAACACCTTCATCTCTGGAGGATCAGGGCTCAGGTCCTGCTTTCTCCTCAAGTCAGTCCACACTGAGACTCACACACCGTCCAGAGCAAACACAACATTGAGGAACTAATCACAACTACACACATATTCTAACAGTTTCTTACACTGTTTTCATCAGGGATGAATCAGGAACTGCTTCATATTCATGATTATGGGCGGAGCTCTATGACATCACTGCAGGTGTGTGAAGACTTCAGTGAAAGTGAAACTGAACAGATGAACCTGAAGCTTCTTCACAACAACATTCAGAAACTCTGAAATCAACGATCAGATCCGATATTCACTCACAGGTAAGCGATGGGAATGCAAGTTCACTAATTTAATGTCATGATGCAATATAAGAATGTTTGTCAAATCAAAGTCTGTGTTCATGTCACATATCAGAAACAGGAAGTGTGTGAACTGCAGACCGAATAAACAAAGTTCAGAGAAAATCATAACTCCATTAAACAGAAATGACACTTGGTGTTTATTTAGTAATTGTGTTGTCTTTTATAAAAGAACTTATGATGGTATTGAAATTAAAAACCTGTTACGTTTGCTGTTCTGTGGCTCACACATATTTAGTTTCTGTTGAGTTTCTTCAGTTTGTTCTTCTCAATAGTATCAGCTGCAGTGCCACAGATGCATCAGAAACGACAGACCAGCGTCTCAGACCAGAAGTGTTAGTTCACCCAAAAAGACCTTCATTCATCTTCAGAACACAAATTAAGATATTTTTTTATGAAACCTGAGACTCTCTGACCCTCCGTAGGCAGCAATTTAATGACCACTTTCAAGGTCCAGAAAGACATTGTTAAAATAATCCATGTGACTACAGTGGTTCAACCTTAATTTCATGTTTTTCTTCTAACTCATACAAAAAATGAGTACAAATCTGCATACTAGCCTTTTAACCACTTTGTGTGTATGAAGGGAAAATATTATAGCATATAAGTCCTAATATTGTTTAGTTAAATAGCTCTACTTTGCAAGTCAAAACAGGACAAACTATTCGAGAGATTTGTCCACTAGGTGGCGCTTCATGTTAACATTCATCATAGGAGATGCTTCCTCAGGTTCAACATTGAAACCTTTGACGTAGAAAGCATTTTAATAGCTGGCCAACATATTTTGCACTGAACTCTTATATTTGCGCCCTTTTATGATCTCTGCATGATGTGAAATGAAATTAATTTTACATTTCCAGCACTGGAATGCATTTTTATCCCTGGTGGCAACTCTCAGACAGATTGTAGCCTAAAGCTTTCAGTGGCTTTGATGTGGATTGATGTGATTGGCAGATGTGGTGCTGCAAATTCAAACAAGAGAACCAATCAAAAGCATCAGAATAGCATCGCTTTACTAAACAACCTTTAAATGACAGGAGACCTCGAGCACATCAAAAACAGGCCAAGCAACAAACTAATATTATTCAACATATTCTAGCGTTTTACAGCAAATATTCAGATCCTTTTTTACTCATTAACATTTTCATAAGTAACTGAAATTTAATTACACTTTTTTTCTCAGTAACTGATAACAGTTACATTTATTTTGTAATTAAATTACATAACTGCGTTACATGTCACTAGTTACTCCCCAACATGTATTTAACATGCAAAATACATAGCCTAATATATTCAGTGCATATAATTATCAAAATCCCTCTATTCAGCCGTGTAGATGATATATTGTCATTACTTATCTTTTCAGTCATGGCGTCCTCCAGTGGTCCAGCACTAAATGAGGAGCTCCAGTGCTCCATCTGTCTGGAAGTGTTCACTGATCCAGTCACCACTCCATGTGGACACAACTTCTGCAGAACCTGCCTGAGCAAGTGCTGGACGGACACACAGCCCTGCTTCTGTCCACTCTGTAAAGACACATTCAGCAAAAGACTTGATCTTGAGATTAATACAACTCTCAGAAAGCTTGTGCAACACTTTAAGAAGCTAAATCAAGAACCTGAGGTGTTCTGTGACTTCTGTGATGAAAGAAAGCAGAAAGCTGTGAAGACCTGCCTGACGTGTCAAAGCTCTTACTGTGAGACTCATCTGGAGCCTCATCTCAGAGTCCCACGTCTAAAGAAACACAAACTCATCAATGCTGTGGACAATCTGGAGGATTACATATGCCAGAAACACGAGAGACCTCTGGAGCTGTTCTGCAGAGATGATCAGACGCGTGTGTGTCTGTCCTGCACTGAAGGAGAACACAGGACTCACAACACTGTTCCTATAGAGGAGGAGAGTCGAGAGAAGAAGGTAAAGAGTTACAAACAAAACACTTTAAACATCCAACATACATTTTTTCACTTTTTGAGAATTCAATGTTACCTTCAAAGTTCACAGATGATCAGCAGAAGTCTTGTAATTTGGGCCACAACTCTTTGCTATTGTTCTTAAAGAAGTGTTTCTTGAACTGACTCTCTCTCCTTTTGCAGACTCTCGCCTCCAATGACTGTTTCCTTACTTCATCTCGAACCGTCCATATTTCAAACGGGATGATTATTGGTCTGGGTATCCTGTTGGTAGCAGCATTGATCATCTTGCCTAAACAGTATACCATAAATGTGAGTGATTTTGTGTGTGTGTGTGTGTATGTGTGTGTGAGTGCATTGGTTTAAGGTTGTGGGGTGGTTTGGTGTGTCTTCTTGTCTTGTCATGGTGAGTGTGCACTTCACTCGCTTCTGTCCATGTGAGCTGTTTTGTGTGCAGAGTATGGTGTTCGGATTCCGATGCCCAATGGTTGCCCACTGAAGCTAAGCCGTGTTGAGCCTGGTCAGTACCTTCATGGGAGACCTCCTGGAAAAACTAGATTGCTGCTGGAAGAGGTGTTAGTGAAGGCCAGCAGGGAGTGCTCACCCTGTGGTCTGTGTGTGTCCTAACTAATGGGGACACTATACAGTAACAAGTACTATCCTTTGGATGTAACGATAAACCGAGGTCCTGACTCTCTGTGGTCATTAAAAATCCTAGGATGTCATTTGAAAAAGAGTAGGGCTGTAATCCCGGCATCCTGGCCAAATTTGTCCATTGACCTCTGTCCATCATCATGGCCTCCTAATCATCCCCATATACCGATTGGCTTCATCACTCTGTCTCCTCTCCACCAATAAGCTGGTGGGCATTCTGGCGCAGTATGGCTGCCATCGCATCATCCAGATGGATGCTGCACATTGGTGGTGGTTGAGGAGATTCCCCCCTTCCTGAGACGTGGATAGCAAAAATACAAAAGTTTATTTCTACAATATTCAGCAATGATCATAAAAAAACATTAAAATACTATAGGGCCAGATTAGAAGAGACATATATGGAAGAGATTGGAACCAAGAGAAGGAGACCGAGGCTTACCAATGGCAAGTGAGCTAGTTTAGTGAGCACCAAGCTCCTATATCAATATCTTACCACCTTGTGTACAGGTCTCACACCACACACACGTCGGGTCAGACACAAAACGCACTGCACTCTGTGACAAAATCCCACCACCGCACGCAGGGGCCTACTAGCGGCCTGCCCTGAAGCCTCAGCTCCTGCAACAAAAGACAAAATTAATCCAAACAGTTTCAAAATAAACAAGATAAATAATACTGTTTAACCTAAATGATCCGAAAAGGCATAACAAATCATAATAACACAAAAGAAAAGAAAATGGCACCTCCAATGAGGTTCAAACTCAAAACGTCGAATTGGAGGTGGATAATTACAGCACTATCACAAACATACAAATACCAAACATACAAACTATAAACCAAATCAACATAACAGATAAAGTAAATGCTAACTAACAGCAGCGTTACACAAAAACAAGGGAAGTAAAACTCTGACAACCCAAAATTAATAAACAAACAAAAAAAACAAAAAAAGGAAAACAAGTATAACAAAACAACAAATCAAAACAAATACATGCTGAAGAGCAAGTGTAATGCCGGACACATAAACCAACCAGCTCGTGCTGCAGAGCAGGTTTAACATGAAACACGTAGATCAAGCGACTGGCACTGGAGTAATTCAAAGTCACCGGAGGAACAAACGTCGACAGAGCAGCTCACGTTGGAGAGTAATTTACAGTCACCGGAAGAACCAATGAAGACAAAGCAGCAGCATCGAAGAATGTTGCCCCACAGGCTGTACTGAACACAATGGGTCCCGACTAGTTCTCCTAAAATGAATTAAAACGTACAATTACTTAACACATAAATGGATGTAAGTGTATAGCGGCCATTACACATACCTTTGTGTCGCTATAGTTGCAAGTCCGATTGTGCACAAACAGACGTCAGGCCAATAAGGCACGGGAATATAGCGAGAGAATGTTGAACAAGGCAGCCGCCAACAACCCACAAAACAACATAATTTAGCGAATGACCTCAAGCCACACATCTCCATATTACTAAGAAGCCCAACAACATAGCCTGGCGAAACCGGAAAGGGCAGTCCATGGGCAATGCCGCACAATGGAGTTCTGACACACGCGCAGTGCCTTGAAGTCCCCGTTTATATACCCACTACACCGTATGTGATTGGGTAACACATGCATACAAGTTTAATTAAAAACTCAAGGCACCGTTTATCCCACTACACATTTGTAAAGCTCTATATAAATGAAAATTATTCATGCTCCATGTGTTTGTCTTCTGTTAGGAGCACACGGGACGAGCATTTGCTCATTCTCCATGTGCTGATTGTCGTGTGAGTTTGCAGTTTCAAGTTCACTCTTCTGTTTGCATGTACAACACTGTGTTATGTGTAGTACGCGGTAAATGTACTACCACATGCTTTCTCATTGTGATGCACGCGACTCATGTTTTCATCGCCACTTGTTTTCCTGTTGGGTCTTGTGTGGACATTTGGCTTATGTTCTCATTAGCTCTGTTTGTGTCAGTTGCCCCACCTGCTCTACCTCGTTACCTGCCTAGTTTGCCCCCAATTTATTCTCCTTGTGTTTTCAGTCCATTGTCTTGCATTCCTTGTGTCCTGATCTCTGAAGCCATGTCATGTATCGCTATATTGCTATATATATGTATTTTTAACAGCGACCTGGACAAGCTCGTCAGTGCCTGGGAGATGGGAATGCTGGGGATTTTGTCCTTATGGCAGTTTTTTGGGATAGTTGTGGTGAAGAAGGTGGCCTGCCTCCACTTGGGCCCCTCCACCTTCTGTCCACTGACTGCCAAGTCCCCATACTTCTGATGACCTCTTCGGGGAGAGGGAGGAGGAAGGACGGGTCTGCCTCATTGCATTTGCCTCATTGCCACCTGCCCTTCCAGTGACAGCTGTGACCACTGCAGTTTCTCCTGAGGCACCTGTGATTACTACATCCACCCCCCAGAGGTCCAGAGGTGGCTAAAGATGCTGCAGTTTCCCCAGAGGTGGTTGTTCCCACATCGCCTCACTCACGTAAGCAGAAGACATGGAAGAAGGTTTCCTCTATTTTACAAATTCCAGTGTCCTGAATCTGATGGTCCTGGAGGACCTGACTCTGGTGACCGTCTCCCAGCCACAGAGGCCATCACAGAGCCGCCCAAGCATCTTGCCTTGCCGGGACCACCCTTGTTCCCTGCACAGTCCTGGCCCTCAGCCAGGACTCCAGACCCATAGGAGCTACCCTGGTCCGTTCCTTTGGCTCTGCCCTGGTCCACAGCCAGGACTCCTATCCCCTCAGAGCCTGCCTGATCCATTCTTCCAGCTATTGTCAGTCTTGTCTTGTCCTCTGGCCTTCTGCCAGTACTCCACAACTGAATGAGCCTACAGGCCCAACACTTTCATCCCTCCCTGGTTTCTTCTAAAGACTTCCCTGTCACATGTCTGTCCTGTCTCGTTGGATCACATGTGGGGTTTTGTTATTTTGACATGTGCTCTTGTCCTTGTCTGACTCCACCCTTCTTGTTATCCAATCATTGATTATTTTCCCCACCTGTTGTTCCTCATCACCTGCCTTGTCTGTCCCTTATTTAAACTCATTGTGTTCTCTGTCCTGTGCTGGTCCGTTGTCATTGATCCTGGTGGTGTCGCATCCCTATGTCTTCGGTTTCCCTGTTCCTTGTTCCTGATCCTGGTGTGTGTTTTATTATGTTTGAATTTCCCCCTTGTGGGTTTTGTTTTGTAGTTTTGTTTGTTTAATAAAGACCCTCCTCTGCATTTGAGTCTTCCTCCCTTTTTCCTACGCACACCCTGACATTCCCGGGCTGCTCTGCTGGCACTGGCTTGGCTACCCTCCCTCCCCTCCTTGTCTCTGTGTTTTGATCATCCTGTCATCCTTTCCAGTTGAGGGGTGGGGAACACAGATAAAGAGAAATCATTCAGTGTTGAGCTCTGAGATGTCAGTCTGAGCAGCTGAAGATGATAGAGAAACAGCAGAGAAACAGGCTGAAGATCTCATTAAAGTCCCACTGAAGTGCCTTAAAACACTCAGAGTTATTCAATGTGTTGATGTAATTTCCTCTGACACAGGAAGAAAGGGAGTGACATATCAAGCAGCTCCTTCCTTTAAAAAAAAAAAAAAAAACAGCCAAGGTCATAATGTCATTTAATGGAAAACGATGCGAGTGGCGCGGCAGGATTTTGAACATCCTCCGGTCAGGTAGCTGGACTCATAGAAACAAACTGCTCGAGGACGCTCTGTGTTGTCCGTCAGACCACCTTTAATATCCTCCATAACTCAAATATTGTAGTACAGCTGTATAATAAATGTCAAACTTGTTTAAAAGTCAGTGGTCCGTTGTGTTCTGTTTATTGCGTGAGATTTCGTAACTATAGCAACTGCTTCTCCATTTCCGTGTTTTGCCAGAAACTTTCGCAAAAAGCTTAGTTTAAACACTTAGGTGAGGGTGACGGTTAAGACGTTTGTTGCAAGGCTCTTAAAGAAATCCCTTGCCTCAGGGATTTTTCCCCTTTATGGATACAACCATTTAAGAGGTTTCATGCAACCGGGCCCTGGAGTTCGCCACCCCTGGACCAGAGCATTTCAGCTCAGTAAAGCCAGTTTCCTCCTAATCTCTAATCGTTTCTCATCATAATCTCACCCATATCGCTATTTTAAATAAAACGTTCTGTGCAGAAGTCAAGTGGTTCAGATATGTTTTGTTTGCTGTGCTGCCTCACGCATGTGATCCACTCTGTGCTCTCGTCTCTGGACCGGAGCAGACTGTGTGTGTGTGTGTGTGTGTGTGTGTGTGTGTGTGTGTGCGCTGCGCGTGAAACTAATTTGAAACCCGACATCATTCGTCTCAACTGAAAGCATATTTACACTGTCTGAATTGTTCCCTATCCCCTATATAGTGCATTATGTGCCATTCGCCATGTAGAAAATATTCAATGTGTGAACAAGTGACCGATTTCAGATGCAGCTTCAGCGTCTATTTAGGGGGCGGGGCGCTTCAGATTCTAAAGAGCATTTGATTGGACAGAAGATGTGATGAGAAGCTGAAGTCTTGTGATGTCATAAAAATCTGCGGTGATGTCATGATCCATTTTAGTGGAAGTGTTGTATCTCCTAAATTAGAATTGTATCATTGTTTTGGAACACACCAGCTTATTCATAACCGTAAGGCTAACATATTCATACTAAAAGCTAAAACACTTAAATTTTGATTCCAGGGGGCCTTTAAAGAGCTGGAGCAGGACAACACTGAGCTGAAGAGGAGAAACACTGAGCTGGAGCAGGACAACACTGAGCTGAAGAGGAGAAACACTGAGCTGGAGCAGGACAACACTGAGCTGAAGAGGAGAAACACTGAGCTGTCACACACTGACGATCATCTCCACCTCCTACAGGTCTGTGAATATCTGTCTCATCAACAATAAGGTGAAATATAATTAATATTTAATAGTATTCTCTCTCCTGCTGTAGATGTACTCATCCCTGTACAGCCTTTCTCACACCAAGAACTGGATTGAGATCAGTAGTGACTCTGATGTGGACGTGTTCACTCTGAAAAGAGCTCTGGCTCTACTGAAGGAACAGCTAAATGAAAAACTCACTCAAACTGGTATGTGAATATCCAATACAATACAATTAAGCATCTGTGATGTTCTGGTGATCACCACACTATAAAATCACTTAAAGTTATATCTTCATCTCACGTCATCACCAGTTAAAGAAGTATCATGTGAACTTTAATGACATGTAAGGCACATGACAAAACTATCCCTGTGCAAACTCTGTTTGAATTTGAATATCTTTATTGTTCACCGGAGTGGAAATTTGTCTTTGGCTCACCAACACAAAACATCTACAGAGAAACTAACAGGAGAAGGGGCTCTATAGCGCCTGCCAGATTTCAGCGGCTCAAACTGGCTGAAGAGAGGATGGGAGATATCTGTCAGAAAACTCCTCGCCTTCTTCTTTGCCCTTTCTGTCAAAAGTTGTGTTAAGGACTTCTGGGGTTTACCAAGTATTTTACTTGCCATTGACACAATTCTAGAAAGTTTATTCTTAAATCTACAATTTATGTGACCACACCAGGCAGGGAGATGAAAGGCTAGAACAGTCTTAACAATAGATTTACACACAATTTCTGAGATATACGGAATAATACCGTTGAGTTTTCTGATAAGATCATCTTTTGAAAACTTACTGTGTATTTCCAGAGAAGCTCACCTGGGAGCCCAGAATTATACAAAGATATTTAAAGTTTTCCACAATTTCAACATGTTGGCCATTAAGTGAAACTGGATCAATTATCATATCTAGTTTTGTGCGAATAATCAATTCCTTTGTCTGGGTAACATTAATTTCTAACTGGCTAGAGCAACACCATGTTTCATGTGATGAGGCCATGCCATCAGCATATTTAAACAATCTAAAGTGTTTCTCATTGATCAAAAACGCATTAGTAAAAAGAGAAAAAAGCACAGGGGCGAGAACACAGCCTTCCTCACAGTGAGCACGTCAGACCATCTTTACACCTGTCAGAACACACCAGTATTTGCTTGGTGACAGGATTCATTCTCTTCATTACAGCCTTCATTACAGCAAACACACACAGCCCTCCAATGGATTTAAGTGAGCTATGCTTGCCTCTGTCCGCTCGTGTTGTTGCATACGTATCATGATGATGATGATCTTTAAGCCAAGTTTCTGTTGGGCAAATGAGGTTGCTCTGTCTGAATTCACAATCATGTTCATCTAGTTTGTTGCCTACCGAACACACGTTTGACAGGGTAATGACGTGTAAAGGAAACCTGATTAATACAGTAATATCCATAGTGGCGTCCCAAAACTTGTCTGCTTGTTTGAGATCTTAAGTTTGTTTTGAACAGTTCTTTTTCTGATGTGGATTACACCTTCTGAAAATGTTATTTCACCCTGTATTCTGTCATGAACTTCACACCTGCCTTTACATGCACGTGAACTTTAATTACATCCCGTTCTTAATCGTAGGGTTTAATATGGAGTTGGCCCACCCTTTACAGCTCTAACAGCTTCAGCTCTTCTGGGAAGGCTTTCCTCAAGGTTTAGGAGTGTGTTTATGGGGATTGTTGAGCATTCTCCTAGAAGTGCATTTGTGAGGTCAGACACTGATGTTGGACGAGAAGGCCTGTCTCTCAGTCTCCGCTCTAATTCATCCCAAAGGTGTTCTATCGGGTTGAGGTCAGGACTCTGTGCAGGCCAGTCAAATTCCTCCACACCAAACTCGCTGGCCCCACTTTATATTAGGTGGCCTTAACTACTATGTACTTACATCAAAAAATAAGTACAATGTACTTACTGTGTTCAAATTGTCTTGCAAAACACTTTTGCTGATATTGAGATGGGATGCGGGTAGGGTTAGGGACAGGTGTGGTGGTATGGGTAGGTTTAAGGGTAGGGTTAGGTGTAAGGGAAGTGTCAACTGTGTAATTACAAATGTAACTACAGAAATTAATTACAGATGTAATTACATGCAGGTATTTTTTTAAATGTAAGTACAATGTAAAAACATGTATGTACACAATAAGTCCATTGTATCAATTGATTAATTAAAATGTTAGTACATAGTAGTTAAGGCCACCTAATATAAAGTGGGTCCAACTCGCTCATCCATGTCTTTATGGAGTGACGCTTTGTGCACTGGTCAGTCATGTTGGGACAGGAAGGGCCCGTCCCCAAACTGTTCCCACAAAGTTGGGAGCATGAAATTGTCCAAAATGTCTTGGTGAAGCATTAAGAGTTCCTTTCACTGTCCCAACCCCTGAAAAACAACCATACACCATAATCCTCCCTCCACCAAACTTTACACTTGCCAGACAGAGAAGCGTGATTGGTCACTCCAGGGGCCAGTTGCATAAACTAAGCCATTATGTTAAGACAGTGTCTTAAGATCTAGTATGAGCCACTAGCAGTTAGGGAAGTGGCATTCAGTCTTACTTTTCGTATCAAATTAGGCCAGTCTATGTTTTTATGTAACTGATTTAAAAAAAATATGAACAGTCTTAAAAGAAAAAAATGTATGTCTAACTTGTAAGACTAGTCTTAACGGTTTATGCAACCAGCCCCAGAGAACACGTCTCCTCTGCTCTAGAGTCCAGTGGTGGCGCGCTTTACCCCACTGCATCCCACGCTTTGCATTGCACTTGGTGATGTAAGGCTTGGATGAGCTGCTCGGCCATGGAAACCCATTCCATGAAGCTCTACACACTGTTCTTGAGCTCATCTGAAGTACCACGCTTGAGTTCTCTGAGCTCCTGAGAGCGACCCATTCCTTCACAAATGTGTGTAGAAGCGTCTGCAGGCCTAGTGCTTGATTTATACACCTGTGGCCATGAAGTGATTGAACACCTGAATTCTCTGATTTGGAGGGGTGTCCCAATACTTTTAGCAATATAGTGTAGCATTACATTTCACGTTCCACTCAGCTAATTAATTGCGGTGACATAATAAAGTGTGATCAAACATACAGTTAATACAAACACTACTAATTAATTACCTCATGAGAACATGATTCGTGAATTCCACACATCTCCCATTGTTCCACTCTCCTTCATAGCGTCATCAAACTTCTCCTTTGTTGTTGGTTTGAAAAGGAGCCCTCTGGCGGAGAAACTTACATATTGTGCCTTTAACAGCAAAAAAAAAAAAAAAAGATATATATATATATATATATATATATATATATATATATATATATATATATATATATATATATATATATATATATATATATACACTAAATTATTATTACAGCTTTAATATATATATACACACACACACACACACACACAAATTTGCCATTTCTGCTTTTAAATCCTCTGGTCTGATTGTGTCATAGACCTTCATTGTAAGAGCATTTATGTTAAACACATTCTGCATTCTGTCTTACAAACAGATGAACGATCAACATTTACACACCACTGATGCTGCCAATAGAGAGAAACTCACTGTCAACCTGAAATTATTCATATTAATAATTCATCATTATATTGTCATCTGTGTTCACAGGGTTGAAGTGGGCTCAGACGTTTGCAGGTACAGTGTGACTGACACAATACACTCACAATACTGTTAATAATCTGTATTATATACAGGGTTGCACATAACTGGTGCGCATGCGTGGTAAAAATAACATGAATCGTTAATGCATGCGTGCAATGCGCAGCAGAAAACGTGGAGGAAAGCGCTTTTGCACATGTTTACTTACTGGAGAAGGATTTGGATATCTAATTATGATAATAACAATTTACATTAATAAGTTTGGTACCAATAAGTACCAAAATAAGTTTGGTTGAATTTAAATATGTCTCAATGTAATAATAATACTAACACTAATAATAATAAATTCTTATTAATAATTATTTTTTTAAAGAATAATCACAATGTTTCTTCCATGTTTTAATTTGAACAGTAAAGCTCATTGTGCAGAACAGATTGTTTAATTTCACATGATTAAAAGATCAATTAAAAGACAAATCTTCATTTGATTACAAGAAAATACATAAAGAATTTGTGGATAAATTGAAATTTATGTTTTTATGAATTAGACATACTTTTTGATTATTAAAATTGAATTCAGCCATCCAGAAATATTAAAACAGAAAAACATAATTTGGTCAAAATGAAGCAGAATTTAAGAAAAAAAAAAACATATTTCATAGGGCCCTACATTTTTACTAAATTGTTAGTTTCAATATTTCAATTAATTAGACATGCTTTTTGAGTACTAACATTTAATTTGACCAAAAATAAAATAACCGGAATATCATCTGCCATGTTGAAGAGAAAAGAAGACGGTGAGGAGAGCAGTCAGGAGGAAAGTGATGATGTCAGCGTGTAGGATAAGTGTGAGCACCAATCAGCTTCTCCCCTTGAGAACCAGACCAAACGAGTTATGTGCACCCCTGATTATATACTGTACATCTGAACATGTGCGTTCTGAAGTTGATTGATAATGTCTGATCTCTCTCAGTGGATGTGACTCTGGATCCTGATACAGCGAATCCATATCTCATCCTGTCTGATGATGGAGAACAAGTCAGTCGTGGAGACATTGAGCAGGACGTCCCAGAAAACCCAAAGAGATTTGATCACGCCGTTTGTGTTCTGGCAAAGCAGGGATTCAGTTCAGGCAGATTTTACTATGAGGTGCAGGTGAAGGGAAAGACTGGGTGGGGTTTAGGAGTGGCCAGAGAATCCATTAACAGGAAGAGGACGATCAGACTGAGACCTGATAATGGATTCTGGACTGTGATTCTGAGGAAAGAGAATCAATATAAAGCTTGTGAAAGTCCACCTGTCTCTTTACCTCTGAGAGTGAAACCTGAGAAGGTGGGTGTGTTTGTGGATTATGAGGAGGGTCTGGTCTCTTTTTATGATGTGGAGTCCAGATCTCATATCTACTCTTTCACTGGTCAGACTTTCACTGAGAAACTCTATCCATATTTCAGCCCATACTATAATGATGAAGGTAAATACTCAAACCCACTGATCATCTCACCTTTACTGGATTAGAATATGTGAATAAAAACTAAAAAAGGGAATTTGCACAAACCAGAATCAAGTAGATTTTACCTATTAATTAATTATTAAGAAATGATTGTCAACTGTGTGAAAAGTGCAAAAATGAACTGTATATTCAGGCCTTTAATGAAATAAAATCAAAACATCAAATATAATGAAATATTTGTGAGTTATATGTTGTTTGGAAACAATATATTATCATCACTACATTTGAATGGTCAATTTGTTATGATTCTATATATTTTCTATTCAACACAAATATTTGTTTGTTTTTCTCTTTTCATTTATGCTTTATCTTTTCAAATCTACTATGAGATTCTACATAATATGCTACATTCCAAACTTTCCAGAGTGTTTCTATTGTTATTCTGTAAGGAAATTTCTGAAGTAATTTTCTCTCTTTTCTCTCCAGCTGTTAATATTTAATGTTTTGTGAAATGTTGAGGTTTTTGGTTTATATTGTAATAACTGCAGAATCTGAATAAAGACAAGTGTTCAATTCTATAACTGATATTGATTATAATCTAAACAGCTAATTATTATGTAATTCAATAATAAAGATTGTGAATGAAAACACTAATATTATTATTCAGTGTAGATGACTCTTCAATCTAGTGCATATTGTTCTAGAGAAGTGAGAGCATTAGAAGCTTCACAATGACCTGAGACCTTGGTCGAACTCACATTCGACCAAGATGGCGGCGCGAGTAGATCGCGAGGCTCAGCGTCTCTCCAGATTCTGCAATTTTGCGGTATTTTTCTTGCTCATCTCGGGTCTGTTCGTACAGAACAGTTGTGCTTTTACATCGTACACCCGTTGTGAGCTTTTGGATATTGGTTTGCGAATTTCCGACAGTTTTATGGACAATCTTCAACTCCTTCCTGAGATCGCTAGGACGCCCGAGGCGATGCGCTCTGCCCGGCCGGGCGGAAGTGCTAGAAGGCGGCGCTGTGATCGTAAACAAAGGCGGGGTAAGCGTGGAGGTCTAAGAGCTAAGCTAAGGCTAACTCCTTACCGGCTCTCTTTACCCAGCATTTTCCTTGCCAATGTACGATCGCTAGTGAACAAAATGGAGGAGATTCGACTCAGCATTACACACAGTAAGAAACTTTTGAACTGTAACGTCCTAATCTTCACTGAAACCTGGTTAAACAGCGGAATACCGGACACCGCTATTGAGCTAGCGGGACGCCACACACTCCGGGCGGATAGAACACTAGATGGCTCCGGGAAGAGCAGAGGGGGTGGATTGTGCATTTATATTAACAAAGCTTGGTGCACAAACTCTGCTATTGTTGGGAGTCATTGTTCAGCTAACCTGGAGTTTCTCATGGTTAAATGTAGACCGTTTTATCTACCGCGGGAGTTCACCTCCACTATTATCACTGCAGCCTATATTCCTCCGGATGCTGATGCCAAGCTTGCTATGAAAGAACTTCACGCAGCCATCAGTAAACAACAGACTGATCACCCGGAAGCTGCGTTTATTGTTGCAGGTGACTTTAATCACACAAACTTAAAGTCAGTGCTACCCAAGTTTCACCAGCATGTTTCCTGCCACACCAGAGGAAACAAAACCTTAGACCATGTTTACACAAACATGGCTGGTGCTTACGTTGCGACACCCCTCCCCCACCTGGGACAGTCAGACCACCTCTCTTTGTTCCTCAGCCCCAAATATTCACCCCTCATCAACCGTGTGAAGCCATCAATAAAGACCATCAAGGTGTGGCCTGCGGGGGCAGACTCCACACTCCAGGAAAGGTTTCTACACACAGACTGGAGTGTGTTTGCTTCTCAAGCCACCAGTGGCGCTCACACGGACATTGACTCATTCACTTCCTCTGTATTGGATCATATCAATACCACCATCGACAGTGTTACAACCCAGAAACAGATCACCACATACCCTAATCAGAAGCCTTGGATGAACAGGGAAGTTCGACTCCTGCTGAAGTCACGCAATACTGCCTTCAGATCAGGAGATGCACAAGCCTACAGTACATCCAGAGCAAACCTGAAGAGGGGCATCAAAAAGGCCAAGCACTGCTACAAGCTAAAGATAGAGGGTCACTTTTCCAACTCTGACCCTCGACGCATGTGGCAGGGCATTCAGGCCATCAGTGACTACAAACCCCCCCACTCCACCCCCGCAGCCACTGATGTCAACTTCCTGAACGAGCTAAATTACTTTTATGCTCGTTTTGAAAGAGACAACAGAGAAACTGCCACCAAGCTCAAACCCTCAGCTGACCACCCACCAATCACACTCTCCTCCACAGATGTCTGCAAGGCACTGAGCCGGATCAGCGCACACAAGGCTGCTGGACCAGACAACATCCCTGGTCGTGTTCTCAGGGCATGTGCGGAGCAGCTCGCTGGGGTTTTTACAGACATTTTCAACCTGTCTCTTGCCCAAGCAGCTGTACCGACATGCTTTAAACGCACTTCCATTGTGCCAGTGCCGAAAAGCTCTAGCCCGAGGTGCCCTAATGACTACCGCCCTGTAGCACTCACACCCATCGTTATGAAGTGCTTTGAGCGGCTGGTCCTGGAACACCTAAAAGACTCTCTACCATCCACATTGGACTCACACCAGTTTGCCTACCGCAGCAATAGGAGCACAGAGGATGCCGTTTCCATGGCACTGCACTCTGTGCTCACTCACCTGGACAATAAAAACACTTACGCACGCATGCTGTTTGTTGACTTCAGCTCAGCATTCAACACTGTCATCCCATCCAAGTTAATAGCCAAACTTGGAGACCTGGGCATCAACACTTCAATGTGTAACTGGATTTTGGACTTCCTAACTGACAGACCCCAGAATGTTCGATCAGGATCCACCTGCTCCACGTCCATCACACTCAACACTGGCGTACCACAGGGCTGTGTGCTAAGTCCGTTTCTCTACTCCCTCTTCACCTCCGACTGCAAGCCTGTGTATGGATCTAATTCCATCGTCAAGTTTGCGGACGACACTACGGTGATTGGGCTCATCAGCAACAACGATGAGACTGCCTACAGGGAAGAGATCCAGCACCTGGCCACATGGTGCGCTGATAATAACCTGCTCCTCAACACCACCAAAACGAAGGAGCTCATCGTGGACTTCAGGAAAGAGTCAAGAGGCACACACGACACCATCCACATCAATGGAATGGCTGTTGAACGTGTCTCCAGTTTCAAGTTCCTGGGGACCCACATCTCGGCGGACATGTCGTGGACGACCAACACCTCCAGCCTGGTCAAGAAGGCTCACCAGCGCCTCTTCTTCCTGAGGACACTGAGGAAGAATCAGCTCTCCTCGGCTATCCTGGTGAACTTCTATCGCTGCGCAATAGAAAGCATCCTGACCAACTGTGTGGCAGTGTGGTATGGGAGCTGCTCTGTTGCGGAGCGCAAGGCACTGCAGCGGGTGGTGAAAACTGCCCAGCGCATCACAGGAACTCCACTGCCTGCCATCGAGCACATCCAGAGGAAACGCTGCCTGCATCGAGCTCGCAGCATCCTCAAGGACTCCTCTCACCCAGCCCACAGACTGTTTTCTCTCCTGCCCTCCGGCAGGCGTTTCAGGATCCTCCGGACCAGGACCAGCAGACTTAAGAACAGTTTTTTCCCCAGAGCTGTCTCTTTATTGAACTCAAACCCCCGTTGATCCACTTCCCTCATAAACTGCTAACTCTCCTACCTCACATCCACCTTCACTTTGTTATTTGCACTACCGACTGTTTATCACAGTAACAACTGTTTACATATGCATCTTGCACTGCCATATCTTAACTGGATTATGCTCATTTGCACTGCCGACTGTATTTATAGTACCAATGTTTACATTTGCATTTTGCACCGTACTTCTAACTGTAATATGCAACCACTTTCCACTGCACTTTACACTTTGTTTTGTTTTTTTTTTTTTTTTTTTTTTTTTTTTTTTCTTCCTCCGGATAGCTCTGTCCATAATTTATTGCACTACCCTAATCCACTGCTATATTCCTCATATTAGCCTAACATATTATTGTATACCTCTATCTGTAAAATTCTGTTTATAGTAATAGCCATCTGTATATTATATTCATAGTACATATTCACCTGTAAATTCTGTTTATAGTAATAGCCATCTGTATATTTATTCACTGTACATATTCACCTGTAAATTCAGTTCTGTTTATAGTAAGACAACTCTCTATTTATACATATTTATATATATTCAGTACATATCCATGTCCGGCACTTACGCATCCATTGTATATCCTGCACTTGCTGCTATTGCACTTCTGGTTAGACCTAAACTGCATTTCGTTGCCTTGTACTTGTACTTGTGTAATGACAATAAAGTTGAATCTAATCTAATCTAATCTAATGACAGTGTTTTTGACTTTGGTTTGAGCTCAATATCAGTGAATGCGTGCACCTGAGTGAGCTGACGGCAGTCCATCGATGCCAGGAGCTTCTGAGAGCCGGAGACGGTGGGAACAAACTTCTCCATCAGTGTAACCGTCGCAAGCTTCTCCACATCACTGACAGACAGAAAGACAATATCAACTCTCTGGAAGATGTTCACTCTTTAAATATCATATTTAATGCAGTACAATCTATGTTTCTAAACCAATCTAAAGTGCAGGAACACGTCACAGCTGGAATTAAACTGCTGTTAAACACTGAAAGTCTTACCCATATGGGATCTTCCTGACGCTCTGCATTCCCAATCCCTCTATACGGAACAAAACGTTCCTCAACACTTGTGACAGCGGGTTCAGGAACGGGATCTTGACTGTCAACTCTTTCCCCAGCACAGCGTCCTCTAGAGGCTGAAACAGCACAAACACAATCAATGATGGAGAGTTTCTTTATGATGAACTGAATCCAAATACGACTCCTTTAGATGTTTCACCAGGTTGAGCATCAACACTAAACGCAATGGGTTCTCACACGTGACATAACTGAACGCATTATATGCTCTGACCTGAACCCCACTGAACATTTCTGGGCTGAATCTGAATCAGGCGTCATCATCAAGGGATTTTTAAGAAGTGCAACTACTAACTCAGACATTTTGGGCCACAATTATCAGAGAAAAGTCAGTTTAATAGTCAAACTCAGGGCCGGCTCTAGCTCTTTGGTTGCCCTAGGCGAGATTGAGTTTTGCGCCCCCACAGATTCAAATACAATTTTCAAGAAAAAATACAAAAACCTGGGGAAAATAAATGCAGAACATGCCATTCAGAAAACATTGGGCACAAATGGGTTAAGTATTTATAAAAACTATACAAACAAAAATGCTCCTATTGTTACTCCAAGACTTAAAAAGCTAATTATGACTTAAATTATGCACTCTAATAAATTGCACATACAAAAATGCTACAAAGAACGTTATATTTAACGTTTAACGTTTATTATATTTAACGGATTTTTAACAAATTATGACTCAAACTATGGATGAACAAACAAAAATGCTTTTATAGTCACTCCAACACTTAATCAAGAAAATTAAGACTTGAAGGATCAACTGCAATAAATTGGTAGCACAAATGCTAGAAAGAATGTTCAAGGATATTTACCAAATATTAACTCCATAAACGGTGCAAAAACTCTCTTAAGCACCTGTAAAGACACTTAAGCAAATTATGACCCATAAACTGGATTAACTATACCCTCTACAAACAAAAGTGCTATTATGGATACACTCTACTTACCACTACAAAATTAAAATATATAAGTTCTTGTAGCTCTATCCCTATCTTAAATAATAAAAGATGAACAGTTGTTTCTGGCATTTCTATTCACCTTCAAAATTGACGCAGCATTAAAATTTGGCTCGTCTGGATTTCCGTATTGTCAGTGAAATGCGTAGTAATATGTAGATAACTAGCTAGCTAGTGATAGCTTAGTGACAGCAATAAAACGTCCAATGCCGTCCAATATTAGTTGATAATATCGATAATACGAAGTTAATTTATTTCGTTTGACACCTTTATGGCTGAGATGAGAAGACTTACCTCTATTCTGGGCTTTCTTTTGATCGTGTGCCTTTCTCTTTTCCCGTCCCTGTGCACTCGAGGGTTTAGACCGCTTCATATTTGATGAACGCACCAGTGATGAGCACATGCCTGACCAACCGCCTGAATGCCTGTGCTAGACAATATTCACTTTCAATTCAATCTAATAATCAGGTTAAGTAATTAAACGTGTGGCTGAGGGGGCGCCCAATGATGATCTTGTTTAATAAACAGTATGTTTTATTTCGCTTGTTTTAATTCTATGCCTAATGGGAAGTAAGTTTAAGGGCGCCACTAGACAGCGCCTGCGCGCGCCCCCAACAAATTTGTCGCCCTAGGCAACCGCCTAGCTCGCCTATAGCAAACGCCGGACCTGGTCAAACTCACTCACTCTCTTGTGGTTTGAGGTGGACAGGAATCCAGTCCTTCTTCACGGTGTCTTTCATCGCTCTGGTGTAGTTCATGACCAGCTCCTCATACAGCAGACTGGCCGTGCGCTGCTTTGAGCTCTTGTTCTTCAGGACAATGGAGAGTTTGGCGTCTCCACCGATACGAGGTCCTGCCCCGTCTATGACGATCTCAACGCTCACGTCACTGTCGCTGGACAACGGATACAGAGTCGGCTTGGAGCCGAAGCGACAGGCCATTTTAGGACAGTATTAAATGCAGTTCACAACCCTGACTTGTGTGAAATACTCACAAGTCATTTTATATTGATAGACATTAAATACGCATCAAAATAAATGCTCAAAAGATTAAATAGTCTACAGTCTTCTCATTTGCACAGTTTTACTGCTCAGTTTAAATGACTTTACTCCAGAGTGAATTCAGAGATGGTGATCTTTGACAGTCTCTGCCCGAGTGAAACTCTTTCCACACTCGTGACATGAATACGGTTTCTCTCCAGTGGGAATATTTATATGCATTTCAAGGTTTCCTCTTTGTGAGAAACTCCTCCCACACTGAGGGCATTTGTACGGTTTGTGATGTTAATTCCTTTCAGAATGAAACTCATTCCACGTTGATGGCCTTTGAAAGACTTTTCTTCAGTTCTGAGATCATGAGGTTTCTGACGCTGATGTTTCTCCTCCACTTCGCTCAGTTTTTCACATCCATCGAGTCTAAAAATGACCACAGTAAATTGTCAAAAATCAACTCTATTGTGGAAAATGTAAAGCAAAAAGAAATTGAAGGAAACCAGAAACGTCTCGGTTACGGATGTAACCCTCGTTCCCTGAGGAGGGAACGGAGATGTAACGTTAGTGACTAACGAATGGGGGTTTCGCTTAGAAGCCTATCATCTTCGAGCACTTTAGAAAACGGCAATGGCGTGCCAATGCCATGGGCATGCAGAATTTGCATACGTAACTCCGCCTCACAGCGTGAGTATAAAAGGAAGTACGTGGCAATATCGCATTATGTTACCTGCTGAGGAGCCAAGACTGAACTCCTGCGTTCCAGGTAGCACAGCTGATGTTCCCTCCTCTGGGAACGAGGGTTACATCCGTAACCGAGACGTTCCCTTTCGTTCAGTCACTACAACGTAACGTTAGTGACTAACGAATGGGGGTCCCAATATAATCCCGCCACTCAGCTGTCTTCCAGTGCCCTGCGTAAGTGTGAGTACCCTGTCGTAAGACTAGTACGGACGAAGGACTCCCACTTATCACAGGAATACCAAGGTACACTGGGAAGCATATTCCAGAGGAAATGCCAAGATGCCTACCCGTAGGGAGGATTTAAAAGTACACATATGACCCGCTAAGGGCTGCATATGGGAAAACTCTAGGGTACCAGCCGAAGGTGGTTTTTTTAACCCTAGGGGTGGCAGGGACTTGCCAAGGGAAATACACCTGCTCAAGCGGAGGCTTACGGTGGAAATACACGTGTGGGGGTCGCCGCAGGGGAACCATGCACACGGGGCACCTGGCCGGACGCGAAGGTCTGGGCTCGTTAGAAGGCAGACACACAGGTATCGACGTAGACAGTGCTGGAGGGACTCAGGGCTCTCGGGGAGCTCACCTGAGGAATATATTGCACGTATCCAGTCCGTGGAGTGGAATGGCGAGCAAGCGAAGACACCTGAGCCTTGCCCATTACCGCCCCCAGTACATAGTCGGACACTGGCTCCACTCAGAGATTGTAGAATCTGGCGAATGTGTTAGGTGTCGCCCAGCCTGCAGCTCTGCAGATGTCTGTTAGCGAGGCACCATGCGCTAAAGCCAAAGAGGAGGCGACACTCCGAGTGGAGTGGGCCCGAACCCCAAGGGGGTATGGTCGACCTTGCTGCTGGTAAGCTAAAACAATGGTGTCCACTATCCAGTGATCCTTTGCTTTGAGAGAGCTCTTCCCTTCCGCTCTCCACCATAACAGACAAAGAGCTGGTCTGAGGTCCTGAAAAACTGCGTCCTGTCTACATAAGCGCGGAGAGCGCGTACTGGACAGAGCAGTGCCAAGGCTGGGTCTGCCCCCTCCAAGGGCAGCGCTTGTAGGTTCACCACCTGGTCTTTAAACGGAGTGGTGGGAACCTTGGGAACATATCCAGGCCGGGGTCTCAGGATCATGTGAGAGTTAGCCGGCCCGAATTCCAGGCACGCTTCGTCAACCGAAAATGCCTGCAGGTCCACGACCCTCTTGATGGAGGCCAAAGCAGTCAGGATCGCTGTCTTCATTGACAAATATTTAAGATCCACTGACTGCAAAGGCTCAAAGGGAGGCCTCTGCAGAGCATCTAGAACTACTGAGAGGTCCCAAGAGGGTACGAGAGGAGAGCGAGGAGGATTCAGTCTCCTCGCCCCCCTCAGGAACCTGATGATCAGGTCGTGCGGACTTACCTTTTTGTTCTCCAAAAGATTGTGGTGGGCAGATATTGCGGCCACATAAACTTTGAGGGTGGAGGGAGACAGTCTTCGCTCCAACCCCTCTTGGAGAAACGAGAGCACAGACCCGATCAGGCATTTCCAGGGGTCTTCTTGGCGAGAAGAGCACCAGGTTACGAAGAGGTTCCACTTCAACGTATAGGCATGCCGAGTGGACTCTGCCCTAGCAGAAGTGATGGTAGCGACCACCGTAGTCGGTATGCTACTCAAACCTGCCGTGTCCCATCCAGGAGCCACTCGTGGAGGTTCCACAGATTGGGACGCGGGTGCCATAGGGTGCCCCGTCTCTGAGTAAGGAGGTCCGGTCTCAGAGGAATAGGCCAGGGAGGGGCTGTCGCAAGGAGTACGAGTTCGGGGAACCAGGTCCGGCCGTGCCAGTACGGGGCGACCAGAAGGACCTGCTCCTTGTCCTCCCTGATCTTGCACAGGAGTTGTGCGAGAAGGCTCACTGGGGGGAACGCATATTTGCGTAGGCCCCACGGCCAGCTGTGCGCCACAGCATCCATGTCGAGCGTGCCCTCGGTCAGGGAATAAAACAGGCGGCAGTGGGAAGTCGTGGGAGGCAAACAGATCTATCTGCGCGTCCCCGAACTGTTCCCAAATCAGCTGGACCGACTGGTGAGGGAGTCTCCATTCTCCCGGGAGTGGCTGAGACCGTGAGAGCTCGTCGGCTGCACGGTTCAGAACTCCCGGAATATGGACAGCACGAAGGGACCTCAGGCGCTTCTGACTCCATAGAACGAGATGGCGGGCGAGTTGAGACATACGGCAGGAGCGTAGACCGCCCTGGTGGTTGATGTACGCTACTGTGGCCGTATTGTCTGTCCGGACAAGCACATGTTGACCCTTCAGCAACGCCCGGAAGCGGTGCAGGGCGAACTGTATTGCCAGCAACTCGAGGCAATTGACATGCAGAAGGCGCTGGGGTCCTGTCCTGGAGCCCGCGGCTGCTTGTCCATTCCACAGCCCGTGGCAGAGGCATCCGTTGATACGACAACATGCCTGGAAACTCGTTCTAAGGGCACACCGGCCCGTAGAAAACTGAGGTTCGACCACAGGGTGAGCGTCTGTAGGCAGGCCAGAGTCACTTGCACCCGGAGCGTGCCAGACTGCCATGCCCATCTCGGGACTCGATCGCGAAGCCAATGCTGAAGCGGTCTCATATGAAGCAATCCGAGCGGCGTTACCGCGGCTGCAGATGCCATATGCCCCAGGAGCCTCTGAAATAGTTTCAGTGGAACCACACGCTTGCTCTCGATTTGACGGAGGCAAGTCAGCAGAGACTGTGCGCTCGCACGAAAGCTGCGCGCACATGGCGACCGAGTCGATGTCCATACCGAGAAAAGAGATCCTCTGCGCTGGGCAAAGTTTGCTCTTCTCCCAGTTAACCCGAAGGCCCAGACGGGCTAGGTGTTGGAGCACCCATTCTCTGTGTTCGCAAACCTGCTCTCGAGAGTGGCCCAGTATAAGCCAGTCGTCGAGGTAGTTCAGGATGCGAACCCCGTGCTGCCGTAGGGGCGCAAGGGCTGCCTCGGCAATCTTCGTAAAGACGCAAGGGGACAGAGATAGCCCAAATGGGAGAACCGCGTACTGATATGCCCACCCCTCGAAAGCAAACCGTAGGAACGGTCTGTGTCGAGGAAGGATGGAGACATGAAAGTAGGCGTCCTTCAGGTCGATCGCTGCAAACCAATCGTGTGGACGAACGCATTCGAAAAGGCGTTTCGCAGTCAACATCTTGAACTGAAGCCTGTGAAGGGATCGGTTCAAGATGCGAAGGTCCAGGATTGGTCGTAACCCACCGGTTTTCTTGGGTACAATGAAGTAGGGGCTGTAAAACCCCGACTTCATTTCGGCCGGAGGGACAGGCTCGATCGCACCCTTCGCCAGCAGGGTGGCAACCTCCGCACGCATTACGGGGGCGTTGGCCTCGACCATGGTATAGCGGACTCCCCTGTAACGGGGAGGAGCCTGCGCAAACTGAATCGCGTAGCCAAGCCTGATGGTCCGCGCGACCCAGCGGGACAGCCCCGGAAGCTGAAACCAGGCTCCCAGGAACTGCACCAGCGGGGTCATATGGAGCACAGACGTACCCAGGGTGGGGCAGCGAGGCAGCGTTACCGGCCCGGACATGGTAGGCTGTTGGGCGTCCCAGTGTGGGGGCACGGTTAACAGCTGCGTCCTGACAGAGGAGACCAGGGAAGGACGTGCGTTCCACTGGGGTCTGCTCTGAGAGGAGGCTGGCGACAGAGGGATGCGAGTGGCGGGACCCGTGGGTGGCGCACACCGTCATCACCGGTCTCTGGGTGCTCAGGGATGGGATTGTCAGTTCTTTCTTTAACCACATTAGGGTGCTGCTGACCCAGGGGCCAGCAGCTGAACAAAAGATTCTCCCCCCGCCCTCCACAGGGGGAAGGAGCCGTCTCCTGGAAAGAACTGCCCATCCCTGAGCTGTCCGCGCCAGGAGCGCCGCTTAGCCTGGCGTTTCTTCACGGGCTGCGGGGCTGGAGCAGACTCGGACGCCTTCCTGCGGTTACCGGGTGCTGCTTAGGTGGCGCAGAGGTTGAGGGAACCGCGGGAGGGCACCCTCGGCGGCGAGCAGGCACCCTCTGCATTTTTAGCAGGCTAAAAATGTGTTTTATGGCCTCAGTCTGCTTCTGAGCGGCCGAGAACTGTTGGCCGAAGCTCTCGACTGCCCCGCCGAATAGCCCATCCTGGGATATGGGAGCGTCGAGGAAACGGGTTCGATCGCCGTCACGCATATCAGCCAGGGTGAGCCATAGGTGTCTCTCCTGGACCACGTTTGTGGACATCACCTGACCCAGGGAGCATGCGGTCATCTTCGTCGCCTGGAGAGCGAGGTCGGTGGCGGCACGCAACTCATTGCTGAGTCCTGGGTCAGCTCGGCCCTTGTGCATGTCGCACAGCAACTGGGCTTGGTAAGCCTGGAGGGTTGCCATGGCATGCAGCGAAGCGCCACCAGAGACGGCGAAAACCTACAGGCCTTGGAGGGGTGCTTTGGGTCACGGCGCCAGGTCGAAGCACTCTGCGGACACAGTTGCATCGCAACAGAACGTTCGACTGGGGGGACCCCAGTGTACCCTTTAGCCGTGGCTCCATCAAGGGCGGAGAAGGCGGAAGAGCTCGCCGAACGGTCACGGGAAGACAACAGGTTTTTCCAGGACCGCGCAATCTCTTCATGCACCTCGGGGAAGAAAGGTATTGGAGGGGTGGTCGGACGGGTGTCCAAGCGCGCCGCCCCCAAAAACCAATCATCCAACCGCGAACGCTCAGGTCGGGGCGGAGGGTTCCACTCCAACCCAAGCGCTGCGGCGGCCCGAGAGAGCATGGCTGTCAATTCTGGGTCCGACTCGGGCAATGCTGGCACACGCGAAGGCGGCAGCACAGCCGAATCATCATCCTCAGATGACTCCAGCCCACCTTGTGATGCGGCAATAGACATTTCTTCGTCCTGCGCCGCGCCAAACGCCACAGTCGGGACAGCAGGAGCCGGCCCTGATGTAGACGCCTGAACGCGGGGTGGGTCAGGTGCATGAGAGGGGGGTGTGGGCCGAGGCATGAGCGTCAGAGCTTTATTCCACACCGTCACCCTCAGATCACCCTGGCCACCAGCCAAAGTGCAGCCTCCGGTGGAGACCACAGATTGGGGTGTGGCAGAGGGGACTCTCGCTCCGGCATCAGCACGAAGCTCACGGAGTCTCGATCGTAACACAGAGATGACCATGTTCCCGCAGTGAGAACATGAGTCATCCACGAGCGCTGCCTGAGCGTGCTGAAAGCCCAAACATGTCACACAGTGCTGGTGCCCACAGCGAAACCCCCATTCGTTAGTCACTAACGTTACGTCGTAGTGACTGAACGAAAGGGAACTGAAGTATCTGTTTTTACATGCTTAAGGTAAATTCTGTCATGTTTATACATTCAAATATAGTAGAAAACTGCTTGTCAAGACCAAGAATCATCATTATTAGTGTCACTGCCCACAAAAGAGACTAATCCAGATTCACTAATGAATTCAGAGTTACTGAACTCAATCTGTTGAGAGATTAAAAACGTCTTTTGTCTTAATAATCTTAATAAAACAAGAAATAAATGGCAAATTGTAGCAAATTAGCTCTGAGGGGAAATATTAATAATTATTCATAACTAATTATGAATATTCATTATGATTAATTATGAATATTTGAATGAGTTAAATAGATTAACTTGATGTAGCTACAGTACATTAACATTACAATCAATCAATCAATTCCTCCTAAAACTAACATTAAACATATGGACACAATACATACATGACAAGAGGTAAGGTTAAAGTGGTTGGAGGTAAAAGGGTACAGATGGATGAAGTTATGCAACGAGTCGAAACCTTGGTAAACTTTACAGTTTACAGTTTTGCTAACTACACAGCGACTTGTATTTCTTAGTACATTACTTGCATTTGCCCGGGAAGGTGTCCAGATATACGGCCGCAGGAGAAAGTCTTGATGGTCCATCCGATGGTTTTGCAGTTGCGGTCATTTCCTTCCGTGTTGAGCGAAGGAATGACGGTGAACTTGCATAGACTCAGATGGTCGAAGAAGGTTGCACAAGCTGTGAGTTGGGCCTGCTGGCCCAAATTTCTGAGTAGTGGCATCTGTTTTTTTGTCCTACACACACACACGTGAGGCTGTGTGTGGAGGCCTTATCTGGCCGGTAGCCCGGCTGGCCGAGATGAGGTGTTGTTTCTACCAGGGAGAAGAGAAGAGAGAGAGAGAGATCTCTCTTTTTATAGTCTGGGGGTGGTCACATCCTCCTGAGGTAAACTTTACGGCTCTTTGTTTCAAACATTAAATCAAAAGGGTATGTGTTCCTTTATACTCTAATTAATGCAACAAACACATATTGCCTCCTACGAGGACATGACATACATGAAAGTGTAAGTCGTGAAGCGAGACACAACATGTATGAGGTTACATGAAATAGTAAGTTGTTCATAAGGCATATGCATAAACTAAATAACATAGAAGGGACACTTTACAAGACAGTTATATGTGTACATACAATGTCCTGGGGTGCATGTTTATTTATAGACGGTTTGTCTATAACTTGAGGCAAAAGCGTGTGTTTTACAGGCTTTGTGTCTTTCCCATGTGGACTTTTCATGTGTCCACATTCTTTTGAGTCGTAAAATGTCTTATCAGTTGGAAGCTCTGGGACCTTTCTCTGTGGTGTTGGGGGAAGGACTGTTACTAAGCACAAAGTATTTAAAACATATTTGTTAAATGTAACAGGCAATTATGTGTCTGATTTTCCTCAGTCACTACATAACCCCCCTTTCGATAGTTGTTGCCCCTCCTATGGTCAACAGCGAGCGATATCGAAAGTGCTGAAAGATCAGACACACCCCAGCAGTGTTGGGCTCTGGTTGTTTGTGTCCCCTGGAGTGATGGTCGCTCCACGGCAGATAAGGCAGACAGTAGCCAAGTTCAGGTCTCTGAGCTTGTGCAGCAGGTGTCAGGGCAGCAGGTGCCCTGACGGTGCTTCACCTGTCATCCTGAAGTCTGTTTGTGTGGCGCAGGTGTCTGCTTGTAGTTTCAGGAAGTGATTAGGGGTCTGTGTGGCCTGAAGAGGCTTTTAGACTGACCTAGTGCTAGTGGCAGGAGGGCAGCAGATGGTTGTTTGCCTCTCAGTCACGAGAAGTCTGAAGGATTGGAGTTCTGCTCTGCTCTTGTGGCAGTGCTGATGTGAGCTTGCCTGAGCTGTGTGGGCAAGGAGTTGGAAGCTTGTTCTTTGCAATACTCCTCTGGTGAGTCCTGTTCAGGGAGCTATTTTGCTGGTGTCAGCAGCTCCTGTAACTCTGAGATAGTCGTGTCCAGCTGTCCTTGTGCAGCCTTTGCTTGACACCTGTGTGAAAGGTTTGACGGAGGACTTTGTCGTCGACAGCTTTGGGAAGTCCGGTGGCATGCGTAAGTTGGGCACGCTGTCTTCCATGGCTTCGCCCCGTGGCTTGTCTGGTGCCTGGGCGGTTGCCCTAGCGACAGTTCTGCACAGGTCCTGTGCTTGCTCTGTCCAGCTGCTCTCATGGTTCAGCAGCCGCCTGAGCCATTTCAAGTCTCTGTTTCTGGTTTGAGCCTCAGTCTCTAGCTGGTCGGTGAGGCTGTGAGCATGTGTCTGCTCCTTGCTGGTCTCTGTGATCTGCTGTGTTAGGTTGTTTTTACCTTCTGTTTCAGATCCATGAGGTGGAAGCTAAGGAGGTGATACCCTTGATCACCTGTCTCGCTGCAACTCTGGCTCGGGTCATGTATTGTTAGTCCTCTTCTCTCATGGTCCCGTTGCGTTGGCTCTGGTTCTGTAGGCTTTCAGTAGCCCTGGGTGGAACCATGTTCCTCACAATTGCCAGTCAGTCCTTTAAGTCTCCCGTCTGGGAGGATGGGCTGAGCATCTGCAACATTTTGGCACACTTGTTGTTGAGAGTAGGGTGAGGGACAAATGCATGACCCTAAAGAGTTCAAAGCTAAAGGTTCAATGGGTCAACTAGTGATAAAGCACACAGCTTGATGTTTCTGTCATAGCTTGCTATGGAAATGTGTCTGTTATAATTACCATCTTAGCTGTGGGTGTTAAGATGCTAAGATTTGAGTGGTTCTGAGGGTGTTTCTGAAAGGTGTAAGCCGAGATTTAATAAATGACTTAAGATGGTTCTTATGGTCAAATTATTTTTCAGAATATCCTAATGGCTCGCACAGGCTAGGTCTCCGGTGCGATCGGCTCTCTTTTTTTCTTATCAGTGCCCAAGAGACGACTCAAAACTCTGTCGTTTTGTATCATTTAGGCAAGTGTTATACATAATTTTATCCCTCTGGAGTCTGAGCTCTTTTGGGGCCCTTTAGAAGTTTTGACATGCTCTGACATTTGTGATTTTTTCAGTTGCTTATAAACACATTAATGGCAGCACAAACTGGGCTACCATAATATGTGAGCAACATGTATGTACAGGCTTGTATTTTTGAGAGAAAAATGTTTTAAAATTAAGGCCTCAAAACATACAATAATGCTGGAGATCACCTGAAAGGACAAACAAACATAATAGCCCGCATAATTAGCTGGATCAAAAAATCAGACAATATAAAAATATAGGATTTTACAATATTCTGCATAATTATAAAAGCTTGAATAGCATTGCATTATAAATATAATCTAATATGAAAACACCCAACATGGTATAAATAACACAGATAAGCCATATATTGTCGCAATTGTACGTTTATTATCTTCAAACGTGTCTATCTGCATGTTATATCGATTTCTGGAAGCTGTTTATGTCAGGGAGAATGTCACATGGTATCCTCTTCGTCTACCATATATGGACTACAAGTTCACGGAGCGCCCTCCAGCTGCCAGTATGAACTGAAAACACAGCACATCAGAGTATCCAGCGCTCATAATGATTACATCTGCGATTGAATAAATAACACTTCTCTGTATAGACATTTTACACAGACATATGAGAATCTATCAGTATTTCTCCTCATCTGCACACTTTTGAACTAAAAGCCCTGAGGGATGTTGTTTTGTCGTGAGTGTGCATGACAAGCATACAGGAGTTTTTTATGAATGAGATCAGCTGACGCTCATATTACAATCTAAGGTACCGACTCGGTTTTCATATTCATAACTCCTGACACATATTTACAAATTACAGTCACTACGTATATAACTTTGAGAATAAAACAGAGGTCCAAAATGGAAGCTTGAGTCTTAGATCTTTTAAATGATGTAGGCTATAGTTTGTAAAGGTAATTACTTACATATGAAAGTAATTTTGAGCTAATTTAAACAAAGAAAGCTTCAGTGCGTCCTCGTGCAGGTTTTTGCGTTTATTATTCACAGATGCTTACAGAGTAAACTTAGCCTACTTACACACAGCGGTGGAATCCGTTGCTTTCGTAAATGAACAGCTTTTCATGGAGAATTATTCCAGGATTATGAAACGCGTCTCAAAACAATGTAGTTGAAGTAGGAATGCAGTACTTGATGTGTTTGTTTGAGTTGATGTGTGATGTGATGTGTGGCCGTTGACTCCGGAGCCTCAGTATTTTAATGTCAATAGAATGCGTGCTTCGTGGGCATGGTTGCATAAGTGTATAAGGAGCCGCTCAGGAACAACTAATATCTCTCTGCTTTCAAACAGATTACATAAACACAGAATATTTGTTTTTGATTTGGTTTACAGCGTTTAAAATCTGACATTTCAGTGTTTCATTATACATATGTCTCATGTTTGTGAGACAAGTATTCACTAAGCTAGAGGTCATTTTCTAAAGACTATCTGGATGAACGTCTTTGACAGAGAGGCTGTAGATGTTTGTTTTCTTTATCTTGCAAAAAGCACAACTATTTGTTTTTATTGTGACAGTACACAAAAAAATAGAAGCTTAACATATTATAATGATGTATAACACTTGCCTGAATGATAAACAATAACAGAGTTATTTCAGTCTCTTTGGCACTGATAAGAAAAAAAGCGACCGCAGACTCGAGAGGGTTAAAAACAAGTCAAGTGAGCAATAAACACTTGATGTGGTCTTGTCCCGCACAAATAAGCCAAGATCCGGGAGTAATATGTTATTCTCAGATCAAGTGTGCTCTTTATAATTCATAATAATGTCAGACTGATCTCTAGCCTATTTTAGATCTGTACTTGTATCACATTAGAAACCTCTCTTTTACTGGAGAAATATTTTATTAGTATATCTCTCCTTCAACTTATCCACAGGATTTGTGTGCACCATCTACCACGAATAAAAATGTCATTATTAATTTCTCTTTCCATTGCTGAATGTAGGTTAATGTTGTATTGTCTGTGCATTATAGTTAAGACAACAATGAAAATGTGTATGCATGTATGCCTATGAAAGATGACAGAAGCTAAGGAGGCCCCATTCTGCAGGTCCAGCTCCTTCTCCAAACTCTTGCCACACTGATGGCACGTGAATGGCTCCAGCGAGAATTATCATATACAAACTAAAGGATTCCTTTGCTAGCTGTTCCAGAGCTGTTGGGATGAGAGGAAGGCCGCAATATACAATATAATTAGCAGGCTAATTATATTGCCGACCAGGCTCAATGTATTTTTTCAACTCCAAACATTCAATTATTTATTATAACCTTTATGGGTGTTTATAAGACAAAACACACACAAAGAAATTAACATTAATTTATTTAAATTTCAGGGTTTTGAAGGGGAAATACAGAAGTTACCCCACAAGTTAGACCAATTTACAAGAATTGTAAGAATGTAGCTGTTAAAGTGCTGTCATACCTGTGGTTGTGTAGCCTAGAGTTGTTCGTTGTTAAAGAACTGAATTGGAAAGCAGCACAAAAGTTCACACAGTCCATGAGCTGTGGATATCAAAATACAATGAAATATGTGTGGTTTACATGCCACTTGGGAAATAAATATTTTGCTAGAACATACTGTACAGCTACTTTTGCTACTGTACAACTACAAAGGCTACGTTCAGAACGTCCATCAAAATAAGTTTTTTGTGCATATCCAATTGAAATCTGATCAGATTTAGCAAGTGTGAATGGCAAAAAAAAATCACATGAATTGTGATTTTCACAAATCTGTTTCAAGCGACATTCATATGAGGTTTCTGGAAATCCATTTCAGTCTGACTGCTCGACTGTAACAGTTGTGTACATCTCACAGGTTTTTCTTACAGCTCATGTTTCCAGAAGAATGGCGATTCCATCCTCCAAGTGGTCCAGCCAATCTAGAGTCGATTAGGGGATACACAGGTAGACCTGTTTGCCTCTCAGCAGTCCTCCTACTGCCAGTAATGTACATCATTGTGTTGTATTGTGTCCACAGTGTGGTGTACTGTAGGTTTTACCACATAAAACCACTTTAATTATGAAATATGACCCATTAATGGATCATCCACAGACAGCCTACAGGACCCCTGTCGAATAAGTTACAGGCGGTACTACTTCACCATATGTGATGAAGTTTCATAAAATCGAACGGAAAGTTTCCGAAAATTAATCTGCTCCAATAAACAGTCCAAAACAGCATTCCACATGTGATCTATTCAACAGGGCACCTGTAAGAATTTCGTGGACAGTTACATTTTAGGCTAATGATGCATAATTAATAGCTGTAATGTACATCATTGTGTTGTATTGTGTCCCCTGTGTGGTGTACAGTAGGTTTTACCAAAAAAGTGTTTGCACACTCAATAGAAATGAATGGAGTTAAACCACTGAACTGATATGCAGAAGGTTGCTGGTTTTATCCCAGCAGTCGCCACAACCAGTGTGTCTTTGAGCAAAATACTTTACTCCATGTTGCTCCAGGGTGGATTGTCCCTGTAATAAGTGCACTTTAAGTCGCTTTGGGTAAAAGCGTCTGCCAAATGCATAAATGTAAGAAATGCTTGAAACTGTTCCATATTCACGATTGTGGGGGTGGAGCTATGACATCACAGCTGCTGAGAAAATAAATAAATCAGATGAACTGGATGCTTCTTCAAATAACTTTAGTCAGCCACACGGAGACTAGTGATCACATCTGACATTCACTCAAAGGTAAGTGATGGAAATCTAAGAGCTTGTTCAGCAGTTTTAAACTCTGGAATACTAACAGATTGTTAATGAGCATGTCATTTAACTGGTTGTAAATTGATATTTTCTGTCATGTCACACAACTTCAGAAACAGAAAGAACTGCCTTTTCTTGTTGTGTTGTCTTTCATATACATAAAGAACTTATACTGTATGATCAGTTTTATATTAAAGAGCACCTATCATGGAATTTTGAAATGTACCTTTCATGTAGTGTGTAACATAGATCTAAGTGAACAAAAACATCCTGCATAGTTTGAAATATGACAGTGGACCGTATATATAGTTATTTTCTTTCAAAAGTAAGAGTCGACTCTGAGTCATTTTTAAGAATCGTTAGAAGACCGAAGCTTTTTCTCTGACTAGATGACGTCAACTTGTCAAGTTATTTGAATACGATACGCCCACTTATTGCGCTCCAAGACGCCAGTGAAAACTAGAAAACATCATGGCGACGAGACGCTGTGTTCTGAAGTGCTTTTTTCATCTGCCCAAGGATGAGCATTTGAAGACTAAGTGGCTTGAAGACAAACCATACATCGTCACGATTGAGTGTTTATTAGTCGTCAAATGTATGTTTCGCGATCTCAGGAAGCTTTTATTATGGACTTCTATTATGGCACATGGTTCTTCTTCGTCTGTCTGTACATTGACTACATGTGCACAGAGCGCCCTCCGGCTGCCAGTATGAATTGAAAACAACACATAAGAGACTCAATCGCTCATGATTAGGGCATTTATCTGCGCATTTTGAGGAAGTATTGAATAAAAAATACTCCTCTGTTTAGAAATTTGACACAGACATATGAGAATCTATCAATATATCTCCTCATCTGCACACTTTTGAACTAAAAGCCCTGAGGGATGTTGATTTGTCGCGAGTCTTCGTGAGGAGAATAGAGGAGTTTTTTTTATGAATGAGATCAGCTGAGGCTCATATTACAATCAAACGTACAGACGCGGTTTTCATATTCATAACTCCTGACACATATTAACAAATCACTGTCACTATAAGACTTTGATGGGCGTTCCGTTTCCGAAAATATCTGCACAGACTATACCAATCACAGCTGACTGGGTCATCGGACCAATCACCGCAGATTAGCGTCACGTAAAGGCGGGGTTTTGAAAAGTGAATCACTAAAGGAATCATTTGAGAATCGCTGTCAAAACAGGTAAAAATAAATGCATATTATAAGAAAACTAAAGTCTTTTTTGTCATTGCATGCATGCAAAACTGTTGTTGGGGACTTCTAAAACAATATTTGGAACATTTTAAATGCCATGATAGGTGCTCTTTAAGATAATATTTTTTCTCTCAATGGGACAGAAATGAATATCAAGTACTTTGATTTTGATATAAACAGTGGTTACTAGTTTAACTTGTAGTAAATTATTATTAGCAGGCTCACTATTATTTCAACTCCAAACATAAAATGATCCATTTTTTTTTTTTAGGGGTGGCTTACTGGTTTTATGAGTGTTCGTATGACATAAAACATGAACAAGGATATAAACATGAATTTAAGCTTTCTGAAAGAGAAATACACAAGTTACCCCATAAGTTAGACCAGTTGACATGACTGAAACTGAAACTAATCGGTCATGATTGATGCATCACTTTAACAACTAACAACTCCAGGCTAAGCAACCACAGGTATGACAGCACTTCAGCAGCTGAATTCTTATCATTCTTGTAAACTGGTCTAACTAGTAGGGTAACTTGTGTATTTCCCCTTCAGAAACCTGAAATTTAAGTAAGTTTATGGTCATGTTCTTGTTCATGTTTTATGTCATACAAACACCTATAAAACCAACAAAATAAGATAATCTTATGTTTGGAGTTCAAAAAATACAACTCCAAACATAATTGGAACTTAATTGAAAAGCAGCACAACAGTTCACACAGTCCCAGACACTTTTCTTAACTATTGCTGCATGAGCCATATATGTCAAAAGCAGCAGATTTTGTGAAATATGTGTGATTTACATGCCACTTGGGAAATAAATATTTTGTCAGAATATACTGTACATCTACTTTTGAAGGGCCTTCAGTTGAGAAATACTTAAAATATTTAAGTTCACCTTACTATTGTCAAAATCCCTCTCTTCAGTACTGTAGATGATATATTGTCATTACTTATCTTTTCAGCCATGGCGTCCTCCAGTGATCCAGCACTAAATGAGGAGCTCCAGTGCTCCATCTGTCTGGAAGTGTTCACTGATCCAGTCACCACTCCATGTGGACACAACTTCTGCAGAACCTGCCTGAGCAAGTGCTGGACGGACACACAGACCTGCTTCTGTCCACTCTGTAAAGACACATTCAGCAGAAGACCTGATCTCAAGATTAATACAACACTCAGAGAGGTTGCGCAACACTTTAAGGAGAAGCTCAATCTAGGAGAATCTGAGGTGTTCTGTGACGTCTGTGGTGAAAGAAAGCAGAAAGCTGTGAAGACCTGCCTGACGTGTCCAAGCTCTTACTGTGACTCTCATCTGGAGCCTCATCTCAGAGTCCCACGTCTAAAGAAACACAAACTCATCAATGCTGTGGAAAATCTGGAGGATTACATATGCCAGAAACACGAGAGACCTCTGGAGCTGTTCTGCAGAGATGATCAGACGCGTGTGTGTCTGTTCTGCACTGAAGGAGAACACAGGACTCACAACACTGTTCCTATAGAGGAGGAGAGCCGAAAGAAGAAGGTAAAGAGATACAAACACCCTGTGAAAGGAAGTTTCTCTGTATGTTGACACACTCAAAGCTAATAGCCTTTCATTTTATCTAATTTTGTCAATGTTTCAGAATACAACATGTTGCTATCAAAACTATCAGACATTGACTAAAATATACAAAATAACGTTTTATTAACAAAGTTCGGGAGTAACATGTATATAGAACCTGTTCTATTGAAGGGCAGACCTGTTAAAAAGACATTAACCGCTACCTCCACATTATGTTTTTTGCCTCGAAATTGAATTATGACAGGCTTTCCCGCCGCCCTAGTAGGCAGTCTTCTTGGGCAGTTGCGCTATAAACTGCTCCAGTACCACCTGGTCAACGATGTGGTCCACGCCCTCTCTCTCGACCACCAGCCATCGGCGGCACGTGTCCTGGAGCTGTTGAGCCATCACAAAAGGCCGGCCACTCTCCCCCAGATCCAGCGACCTAAATCGCTGCCGATGTTGCTCTGGTGTGAGGCCGACTCGCTGGAGGATGGCTCTCTTTAGGTCTTGGTAGACCAGGACGTTCTTGACCAGAAGTTGCTTGGCCGCTATCTGCGCCTCCCCGGTCAGTAGGGGAATTAAACGGTAGATTATTATTCTCACTGGTCTGCCAAAGGCGGCTTACCCATCTGATCACTGTGAATACTGAACTCCTGTCAGATGCTGTGAGAGCTTTCCCGGCAAAAAACGCCAAATCTAACTGATCAACTGCTGATGGTGCCAACCCGTCCAATCGCCATGAGTATTGAACTCTCGTCAGATGCTGTTGAGAGCCCTCCAAGTCGAAATGGCCTGATTTCAACTGCTGGCGGGGATTACCTGTCCGATTGCCATGAGTATTGAACTCCTGTCAGATGCTGTGAGAGCCTCCTGGTCGAGCCGCTAATCTCCATCTCCATTCGGCATCCATCAGGACTAAACTGTAGTATTGAACTCCCATCGGAAGCTGCGAGAACCGTTCTGGTCCAGAAATCAACCCCCTCCCTGCTAATGCAACACCATCAGCCTTGTACTTAGCAAATTTTGGGGGGGGATTAGTACGGTTTCTCGGCTGATGTTCTTTGTTCATTTTGCCTCTTTTTGAGTACTCTGGGTTCGGGCCAAAATTTTTATTTTGAAGCCCTCCCCTCGGACAGCACACCGAATACACATTTGTTTTATTCTATCTGATTGTTTGCAAGTGTCAGACTTTGTCTAAAATGTGTTTTTCTCTGTATGTAGAATCAGGTGGATAAGACACAGACAGACGTTCATCAGATGATCCAGGACAGAATGAAGAAGATTCTACAGATCCAACACTCAGTAGAGCTGAGAAAAGTGAGAGGAAGTTAAAATAATGCAAAATGAATAAAGATCTGCTTAATAGAGGGTGCTGAATGAAATAGATTTTTAAAAAATTAAATGTAATGAGGCCAGTAGATGAAGAGTTTCTTGATAATTGATCTCATAGAGAAACACAGAGAAAGAGAAATCCTCCAGTGTTGAGCTCTTCACTGATCTGATCCGCTCCATTGAGAGATGTCAGTCTGAGCAGCTGAAGATGATGGAGGAACAGCAGAAAGCAGCAGAGAAACAGGCTGAAGATCTCATTAAAGAGCTGCAGCAGGAAAACACTGAGCTGAAGAGGAGAAACACTGAGCAGCCCTCACACACTGACCATCATCTCCACCTCATACAGGTCAGTCAACATCTGTCTCATCAGTGAGAATATTATACATTATAAAACTCTCTCAATGCTGACAGATTTTTCCTCTCTTCTGCTGTAGATTTACCCATCCATTTGCAGTCCTATAAGCACCAAGAAATGGACTGAAATCAATATTGACGCTAGAATGAATGTGCACACACTCAATAAAGCTCTAATTCAACTGAAGGGGACATTAGATGGCAAACTCAGGCGAACTGGTAAGTGTCCTGTTTTTACATTACAGTTAAAATACACAGAAATAAACACTATACATTTACAAATATCAGTGTTTTGACAGTTTAACTATACAAATTAAACCTTTTTAGCATGAAATTGCTAGCTTTCTGTTGTAAGTGTATTACCATAAACACTTTTTACTTACACACAACAACAACACACTTAAAGGGATAGTTCACCCAAAATGAAAATTAGCCCATAATTTACTCACCCTCAAGTCATCCTAGGTGTATATGACATTCTTCTTTCAGATGAATAAAATCCGAGTTATATTACAAAAGTCCAGGCTAATCCAAGCATTAGAATTTTATTCATAGTTGCTCTGTTTTTGAAGTCATAAAAACTGCATCTGTCCGTCAAATAACTGCTCCAGCGGCTCTGGGGTGTTAATAAAGGCCTTTTGAAGCAAATCGACGCGTTTGTGTAAGAAAAATATTCATATTTAAAACTTTATCAAGTAAACTTTCAACCGACCGCCTTCCGTGGAAAAGTGTTGAATGTTGAAAGTGAAACTCAAGATGTGTCCGTGACGTCATGACGAGCGGACCTGGTCGCGTTAGTCTTTCCATCGGCAGGGGAACTTTAAACAATTTTTCCATAAATTGAACAGGGAAGGCAGTCGACAGAAAGTTTACTTTATAAAGTTTTGAATATGGATATTTTTCTTACACAAACGCATCGATTCACTTCAGAAGGCCTTTATTAACACCCCAGAGCCGCGTGGAGCAGTTATATGATAGACAGATGCACTTTTTATGGACTTCAAAAACAGAGCAACTATGGCGAATCCAATTCTAATGCTTGGATTAGCCTGGACTTTTGTAATATAACTCAGATTTTATTCGTCTGAAAGAAGAATGTCATATACACCTAGGATGACTTGAGGGTGAGTAAATTATGGGCTAATTTTCATTTTTGGGTGAACTATCCCTTTAAGGCTCTTTTACAGTTGAAGTGATGAGCAAAATCAACAAACAAACAAATCAACCCAAACTACACTGCAAAAAATGCTTTTCTTACTTAGTATTTTTGTCTTGTTTTCAGTCCAAATATCTAAAAATCTTAAATCTTAAATCTAAAAATCTTACATTAAGAAGCATTAACTAGACAAGCAAAAGTTTTTGTCTTGTTTTGGGGGAAAATAACTCAAAATTAAGGGAGTTTTGCTTAAAATAAGCAAAATAATCTGCCAATGGGGTAAACAAAATAATCTTAATTCAAACCGAAAACAAGATTATTTTGTTTACCCCACTGGCAGATTATTTTGCTTATTTTAAGCAAAACTCCCTTCATTTTGAGTTATTTTCCCCCAAAACAAGACAAAAACTTTTGCTCGTCTAGTAAATGCTTCTTAATGTAAGATTTTTTAGATATTTGGACTGAAAACAAGACAAAAATACTAAGTAAGATAAGCATTTTTTTGCAGTGTATACAATACAAAACTGACTTTCCTACCAAACAAGGAGAAATAAAATACTATACATTTCTTTGCTAACCAAATGAAAAAATGTGTTGCATATTCCACCCACCTCCTACATCCTACAGCTTCCCAAAACGTTGATTATATATTTGCAATATAAAAAAATACAAAAATGCACACATGAACACAGGTTAAAAAATAGTTAGAATCAATCAAAAAGTAAAAAATAAAATAAAAGAATAATATTTCCCTCATTGTTATTCTTGTATCAGTCTTCTAATTACTCCGATCGTGTCTCTTGAGCAACACCGATCATGATTAACCACACTTGATCAATCGTGTAAAAGGTGGAGAGACAGTAAAGAGAGAGAAAAACAAAAACAAAGGACAACCACAGCAAGAAAACTTCAAAAAATGTATGTAATTAGTTCTCTTTTATTCATAATTATTTCCTGTTATTTATGTCCACAGTTTTAAAGACGCTTCGGCAGTATGGAGGTAATGTGTGGATGTGCTTCACTGCTTTTTGTTTACACTGTGTCAGCCATAATTATACTCTGTATTATATATTATACATGAAAATCTTTATATTTTACATATTCATATTCTCTGATCTTTCTCAGTGACTGTGTTTCCTGATGAAGATACAGTTAATCCATATCTTTCCCTGCCTGACTATAGACAAGGAATAGAATATAGTCACGTTAGGAGTAACCGCCCAGACAATCCAAAGAGATTTGACAAATGCCCGTATGTCCTGGGAGAAGAGGGATACAACTCAGGCAGATTTTACTATGAAATGAAAGTGTATGGATGTGTGGAGTGGGATTTCGGAGTGGCCAGAGAATCCATTAACAGGAAGGGACAGATCACACTGAGTCCAGAGAATGGATTCTGGACTATGATTCACAGGGAAAATGCACATGTTGCCTGTGACAATCCCAAAATCTCTTTTTATTTTAGCGTAAAGCCAGAGGTAATAGGTGTGTTTGTGGATTATGAGGAGGGTCTGGTCTCTTTTTATGACGTGGTCTCCTGCTCTCATATCTACTCTTTCACTGGTCAGACTTTCAGAGGAAAACTCTTTCCAATCTTTGGCCACAATGATAAAGATAAAAACTCAGGCCCAATGTACATCTATGATATAGGTAGCTATGTATATGAATGGCCAACCCAATATAATATACATCAACTTGAAAAATAATAATTTTGTGACTAAGAATCTGAGAACATTAAATATATGTGCTATATTAAATATATAGTGTCTTAGAAATTAGAACACAAAAATCATTTTTCGTTTCTTTGTCATGTAGCTTTGTAAATTAAAAATAATTACAGATGGTAAAAATGCTCCATTAATGAATTTCTGCATGCCTCTGGAAATGTTAAAATAGTCAAAGTGAAATTACATGCAATAATATTGCAGAATAATCTACAGTACAGGGATCTAATCAGAAAATAGAAATGTGTATAACCCTCTTTGAACATTATTGTTAAGAGTTCTTTTGATTGTTTGATTTATTGGATATGCATTCATTATTTTTATTTGAAATAATTTTGATGAATTATGTGTTGCATATACTCCTTTTTATGGCATACAAAATGTGACTGGATTGATCATATGAACGTTTACTTCTTGGTTTTTGATAATCCAGCTTGGGCATTTCCGGTTTAGCTGTCATTCTGTACTCTTTGTACAAAACCATCAATGTTTGACTTTTTAATGTTGTATTTATATTTGAATGCAGTTATCACATAAAAGGAATAAAATAAATATAACCATTATATATTTGTGGCACTATGTTTTTTTATATTCTTTTTTTATTTTATATTCATTATATATTTGTGACATTGTAGTTTTCTTTAAATCTTGATTAAATCCAAATGATCGCACACATAACATAGCCTATCATATATTCTAGCATTGCTAACTTGACATTTCAGCCATTCATCATCAAACTAAAATGCAGTCAACCAAACACAGAAGTTACACTGCTCAATTAATGGTCCCAAACAAACACATTTCCACGCATGTGAAGGATGCTGTTATACGTGTAGCGTGGATACTGAAACACAAGTGAAATACAAAGCTTTGTTTAATGAATAATAGTTGAGCAACCAACCGTTACATGGTAAATATAGAAACCTATTTGGATTTTGCCGAATGAGAGACGTGAGCCTAATGCCGTACTGTGTCACTTTAAATAAATTAATTTTGGTTTGATGTTTGTATGCTGTTTAGCCTATAATAAATGCTACTATAGCCTAATTTGTGTTTTATTTTATAGTTGAAGATATAATTTAGATCTTATTTTTCATTCTTGTTCTGTTCTGAATACGAGTGAGGGGGAAATGGCCTATGCTATAGTGTTTATAATGTTTGAAAATGTTTCGTTTTATTTACCGGTAAATTAATATGCATATACATTAATGTAATTGTTTGCAATTACGAGGCTAACTGGTATTTTTCATGAGATTACTTTCTCTTCTTAGCCCAGTTACATTTCTCCACGTCATTAACTCTAGGGGCAAAAAAACAGATTTTTTGGGGGCGTGATACTTAAATGACGATTGTTTTCACCAAATTTATTAACGTACGATTATTCGTACGATGGGTTTGGCGGCATACAAATTTTTCATGGATCGCACCTGAACCCTGTCGTAAGATGATTTCTATGCTCGGACCTGCGCTCGTTTCTACATTAAATTGATAAATGAGGACAAGTGCATTTTTCCAGCACTTCAAATGCTATTTTTTAATGTGATGACCCAAAACATTATTTGTTCATCCTCCTGAGATAGTCCCTATTTGTAAAACCGAACGTTTCAAGATGATTCACACATTTTGCCTTTGCATAAATATTAAACATAAAATCACTAGGTTTAAAAATAAATGTTGTCAAGGAAAAGTATGAAGTACTCACAAATTTGATGCTGTTAATGCTTCCTCAGGACATTGAAGATACCAAATGACATTTGACCGTAAGTTTTCCAGCTGGCTTTTATTCTTAAGAATGTACCCAGTACATATATATATGGTATAATGATGAATTGATAATGGTAAATCTTTAGATAGTAATTCACTTATATTGAAACAGTTTTCACTTTCTCCCACAACATTTTGTATTCTAGGGTTGATTGTAGATTAAAAACTATTTTGGAAACTTTTTACCATGCCGTCATCATTTACTTTTGCTTTTCACAAATTGTTCATGAGCATCTCCTCACATAAGAACAGTCAGACAGGATATGAATAAAACATATGGGATCTTGAATGTGGGAATGAAAGTTCAGTGTAGATGACTCTTCAATATAGTGCATATTCTTCAAGAGAAGTGAGAGCATTAGAAGCTTCACAATGACAGTGTTTTTTACTTTGGTTTGAGCTCAATATCAGTGAATGCGTGCACCTGAGTGAGCTGACGGCAGTCCATCGATGCCAGGAGCTTCTGAGAGCCGGAGACGGTGGGAACAAACTTCTCCATCAGTGTAACCGTCGCAAGCTTCTCCACATCACTGACACACAGAAAGACAATATCAACTCTCTGGAAGCTGTTCACTCTTTAAATATCATATTTAATGCAGTACAATCTATGTTTCTGAACCAATCTAAAGTGCATGAACACGTCACAGCTGAAATTAAACTGCTGTTAAACACTGAAAGTCTTACCCATACGGGATCTTCCTGACGCTCTGCATTCCCAATCCTGAAACTGAAACGGCACAAACACAATCAATGATGGAGAGTTTCTTTATGATGAACTGAATCCAAATACGACGCCTTTAGATGTTTCACCAGGTTGAGCATCAACACTAAACGCAATGGATTCTCACACGTGACGTAACCAAACACACGTGACAGATTGAATGTGTAAAATAGAGAAAGAGATTTAAAGAGAATAAACTGAGTATGTTCATCTTATAGTCTGGACTGTGTGTGGGAAACCGGAGCACCCGGAGGAAACACACACTGACACGAGGAGATGTTTTGTGTTTCTTGAGCACCAAATCAGTTCTGAAGGATCTTGAGACACTAGAGAGTATGTAAGACTGGACGCTTAAGCTGCTATTTTAAACCAATAATCAGAACAAAAGGCAGATGGAGGATGACGTATTTAATTCAGATATTTCTCTCCAATATAACTCATTTGTCTGCATTAGAATCGTTGTGGTTCATATAAAGTGCTGTGCAAAAGTCTTAGACATTGTTTAGGCCAGTTCTTTATATCTTTTGCTGTAGTGTGTCAGTAGGAAACATCAGTTTACATTACCAAACATTCCTTTTGCCATTAATTGTAATAACCCAATGAGATTTTTGTCTGACAACAGCCGGTATGATCTGATCTCACCATCATCGACTGTTTCTGTGATTACATGAAGAAACTGAGACAGACTAAATCCAGAAGTCTCCAAGATGCTTGAAGAACTGACCTGCCACCGGCTGACTGCTCCTTCTGTCAGTTTGATCATTCAGAGAAAACCTTGGGTAACATTGTCTTATTACTTCTCTCCAGGTTTGTGTGAGTTGGCTACCTGTTACAGAAACTGTAAACTTTAGATCGCAGGCAGTCCCAGCAGCGGCATCTCTAAATCCTTTACCACATCTATATCCTGCTGGATTCTCTTTTTGTCCTTTTGCAGGCATGAGTTGAACACACCCATCACTTTCTTAACTGTTAGGACCCAAGATTGTCTTTCCCCTGTTTTTCAGCTGAATACACAGACGCTGGAATAACCGTAACTCTTGCACCTGTATCAAGTTTAGAGGTGATCCGCTCTTTATTGACCAGGATTTTCTCTTGGATTTAGGTCTGGATCGCTCCCAAGAAAGCTGATTCATAAGCGCTGTTGACCGGTCTTTGCGCTGACCGGCATAATGTCCTTTCTGTCAGCATCTTCTGCTTTCTGGTTCTCTGTCTGGACACGTTTTCCACGAGTGCTGAGAACTTTTCATCTCTTACAGGATTCCCTGTGTTTTATTTTCTGAGCTGTATTATAAGTGTTGTGCGCTCTGATCTGTCCTCTCTATTCTCTGTGATGCCATTTTTGCTTTAGACAATCTCTTTGTCATGACTGGATCGACGTTCACTTCTTTCACTTCACACTTTTCTCTTGTTGTTAAATTTCCCCCGAGTTAGTCCTGAGCACAAGGGCTCGTTTAATCATGTCTAAAAATGTATTTTAAAGCCACGTCATTAAAATCAACCAGGTGACATAGTTCAATGAAGTCCTGGACATAATCCTCCAGGAGACGATTCCCCTGGTGTAAACACAGGATGGCTACTGCTGGGGTCATTCTGGAGGTCTAGTACTCTGTTGTAGCGACTATGAGTCAGATAAAATAATAACTCAACGGGGAACTGAATTAAAATGAAAAAGACTCAAATGACACTATGATTTATAAATAATTCAGAATTAATGTTTACACCTTAACTTATTCGTCCGCCGATATGTAAGAACTTAAAGGGGCTCTGTTAAAGGGAAACATGTATATTTAGCTCAAATGAATGAATTAATGAATTCATAGGGAATTTTGAGAGTCTATTTTACAGCCAAGCAAATGACTCGTCCAGCGTTCATTTGAACGGGCCGTAAATATCAACTCTGCAGCGGATATTAATATCCGAACAATAGTGAAACACTATTTAACAGCCAGGTAACTTAGATCGGCAGTTCAAGACATTAAATTGATAAGCACATAACACAAGAACAGTTATCTTTGAATACAAACGGAACTTTATTGATTACTCTAACACATCAAACTAATATCTAACATAAACACACGCACTCGCACATTCACACGTTGCAGAAAGGAAGAAGGTGAGGAAAGAATAAGTTCTAAGAGAGAGAAATTATGAAATCCTAAGCAATCTATGCATTTATGAAACATGACCTGAAGAAACCATTGATCAGTAATTTAACCTCCTATCGTTTCTTAGGCAGGGTTATTACATTTGATCTAATGCACCAGTTCAGCTCGAAATCAAGAGGCGTTACTTGCGTTTGTGTTTCGCGTGTCATCTGACAAAGGGGATTTCCTTCTCCTGGCTGGACAGGGGTTTTCCCGGATCTTTGATTCGCTGAAGGTCTGGTCGACGTCTGGGGAAGCCAATCACGTGGCGTGTTGGCGGCTGGATGGAAGTCTTGCGGGCGTTGTTTGAAGTTGGAGCGCGCTGTTAGAAACTCGTTGTTGAGAGACTTTTGCGGCGAAACTTAACAGAACCCGAGACTTAACGGAAATAAAATAAACTTTAAGTAAAAGAAAGGAAAGTAAGAGAAAAGCAGATGGCCTGAATGAAATCGTTGTTAACCCATTTTCTCTGATGTTGGTCTGTCACGATCGTCAGACCATCTCCTGGGAGCTCTCCGTTCAGAACTCACTCTGGTCAAACTGCTAGGACTTAGCTCATCTCTGAACTGCGAACAGGCCGCGAACCAGCTCGAACCGAACTGGTTGTGACGTGAAAACTGAACTCTGCACTGAACTGGTCTGAACTGTACAGAACTGGTCTCTTCGTTCGTGTTCTGAGATTAAACTCAAACATTTGCCCATCCCCTGGATGGGTTCTGGCCAATTAGGCTTCAGGGGTGACTGTGTCTCCACCCCTCTCACAAAATTGGGTTAACTATAGAATTTAGTTTCCTGCTCTTAAGCAGAGAGTAAATTTGGACTTAATTTCTTACAATAAGGACATGATCAATTCTATAAAGATTTCATTCAGCTCATCTGTTGGATTATACCCATGTAACCGGGGGAAAAAGGAAAAGACACGCAAAATTGCTTTTGAAAAATTGGGGTTTGTTTAATCTGACTACTGTTCTTAAATGACAGCGGTCGAAAGGAGCAACAATTCAATAAGCAAGCTTACAGAAAACAAACTTTGGATGGTGGAAGATTTCACAAATCAGACCATACAAAAAGGAGGAAAAAAAACTCTTATTCACCATTTAGAAAAATCACAGTTTGAAAATTATTACTGTCACTTCCAACCAAATCGGTTATAATTCAGATAAACGCGTAACCCAGTGTACAGTAATACTCAAAGCAATATAATAACAAGAAAAACACACCGGAGTCCACCGGAGCTAATTGAATAAAATAAAATAAAATACTTAGACGTTAAAACAAACTGAAATACGGCAGTGGCCAATCCTTCATCAATCACCACGAGGTTCACTCGTCACATGCACAGTCCAAACACATCCTCCAAGATGTCCTCACACGGTAAATTAAATCACTGCGAGCACTGCAATAGAGCTCTCACACGCAGTGAAAATGGCTTCTCTGACTGTGTTTGCACGCATTCAAAACTCGCAGTTCAGTAACGCGAGAAGAGGAATGAAATCTCTTAAAGGGGCCACGACAGTTTTAATACCAAACAGAAACTTGGCCTATTTATACCACTTGGCCACACTCTCCCCTGCTAAGAAGTCATTGTCCTCGATGACACTAATACATATTCTTAACTTCTTTCACAGCCTCCCTGAAGAACACACTACCAAGACTTGTCAAAACCTGCGAAAAGACTTCAGGACTGAGTGAGACAGCATTACAGGCCGATCTTGGCTCATTGAATGGGTTCGAATGCATGCCAGCATTTGCTCGACTGGTTCTTCTGGGTGCGGGAACAGGCTTCCTGGGCACAGGTTTGTTGTTGACGGTAAGGACAGGGTCATGTTCATGCTCCACTGACGGCTCAGACTCCACTGGCTGTTCCACAAAATCCAGAACGGAAATAGGCCCAACATCTAAAGCTTCCTCAGTTGACCCAGAGACTCCAAAATCCACATTCCTTGTCTCTTCGAGCTGAGGTAATGCAACCTCTTCTAAAACCACACACTCTGGGTCACTATTTCCAAATTCCATCTGCTCAACCGTAGTCGTAGATGATGGCAAACTATTTTCTGTTACCATTAGCTCCACAACAGGATTCTCACAAGGGCGTAAGTCGACTCTGTGGACTCTTTTACGGGGACCACCCTCCAGAGGCTCAACTGCATATGTGGTGCCCTGAACCTCTACAACTCGAAACACAGTAGGAGCCCAAGCATCCTGTATCTTGTTTCTGCCAGCTGGTCGGTGACGCAAATATACTGTCTGACCAACACCAACGGTAGGACAGTAGACCTTGTCGTTTAACGGAGCGAGTCTCTCAGCAGCCTTGTGCTCTGCGTACTCTCTCGCTTTTTCGTGAGCTTCACGGAGTCGTTTCTGGTGAATTACTAACCAATCCTGCCTCCTATCTACAGCTTGTTCCTGACCAAGAAGAGCATCGACAGGAAGACGTGGTTCTATGCCAAACAGCAAGAAATAGGGTGAGTAGCCAGTTGTTGCGTGTGGTGTTGCATTGTATGCATAGGTTAATTCTGGAAGGTGTTCTGGCCATCGCCTTTTCTTCTCAGGAGGTAGCGTTCTTAACAACTCATGGAGCGTCCTGTTAAATCGCTCACACTGAGCATTACCTTGTGGACGGTAAGGAGTCGTGCGTGTTTTCTTCACTCCATACAATCGACACAACTCCGCTATCACCTCGCTTTCGAAGTTCCTTCCCTGATCGGAATGCAACCTCTCTGGTACTCCATACTTCATGAACCACTCTTTGAGTAAAATCTTAGCTGTAGTATCAGCTCGCTGGTCTCTGGTGGGGAATGCCTGTGTAAATTTGGTAAACACATCGGTTACAATCAACACATTCTCGCGACCATCTGAGGCAGGTTCGAGCACTGTGTAATCCACTGCCACCACTTCCAAAGGCCTTGAAGCTAAGAAAGGCTTCATAGGGGGACGGATCCTGGGCTGTGGCATCTTGGTTAATATACACCGTTGACACTTTTTGACCCACCTCTCAACATCTTCATACATGCCAACCCAGAAACATCTCTGCCTTAACAGGTTGAGGGTACGTTCAATACCCTGGTGTCCCATCTTATTATGGACACTTTCCAGGACTTGATCCTTTAAACAGGCTGGCAGGAGCAGTTGCTGGCATTCACCAAGGCGAAGATCATCCACGACACGATAGAGCAACCCATCAGACTCTCTAATATATTTCCACTGCTTTAACAGCGACAATAAAGGCTTAGGTAGGCTTTGCCGCTCCTGACCATTGGGCTTCCGCTTCCTATCCCAAAACTCCCTGAAGGAGCAGAGAATCACATCCTTTAGCTGGAAATCCTTTAACTGAGCTTTGGTATAGCCTGGAAGAGTAAATGTACCTCCCGGAGTATCAGTTCCTTCCAATCTGGCTCCACACTCCAAAGCACGGATCCGATTCACTTTACAGCACTGATCACCAGCTGTCAACAATTCCACGTCTAAGGGTGTACCCTTATTGATGACATTACAAATGGCAACACAATCATCGTATTCCATGTCCTCAGGATTAACAGGCTCCCCTGCTAATGGCTGCCTAGAGAGAGCGTCAGCAGCAGCATTATGCCGTCCGGGTCGGTACTTGACTTCAAAATCGAAAACTGCTAATTGGGCCACCCATCTTTGCTCAATAGCACCCAGTTTCGCGGTCTTCAGATGGCATAATGGGTTGTTATCAGTGATGACTACACATTTTGAGCCTAACAGATACCCCCGGAATTTCTCGGAAACAGCCCATTTGAGAGCTAGTAGTTCAAGCTTCATACTACTATAGTTCCGGTCATTCTTTTCTGCATTGCGTAGCCTTCTACTAGCATAGGCGATCACTCTCTTACGGTCATCTTGTTGCTGGAAAAGGACTGCACCTAGTCCTTCATTACTAGCGTCCGTCTCCACTATAAACGGAAGAGAAAAGTCTGCATAGCCTAATATGGGAGCAGATGTGAGCTTCTCCTTCAATAGCTCGAAGGCTGCCTGACACTCCGTTGACCACAGTGAACAAAACTCAGGCTCTCTCACAATTCTGTGCTGTTTTAGGCACAAGTTTACCAGGTCATGAAGAGGGCCAGCGATTCTGGAAAAACCTTCAATAAACTTTCTGTAATAACTACAGAAGCCTAGAAACGATCTTAACTCCTTTACTGTACCAGGCGTTTTCCATTTTCTCACAGCCTCGATTTTTCCCGGGTCAGTACCAATGCCGTGAGCAGATATTTGATGGCCCAAGAATTTTACTTCTTCCTGGAGAAAATGGCATTTTTCAAGCTTAACCTTGAGCCCTGCTTCCTTCAATCTCCTGAAAACAACATCTAGTCTCTGGAGGTGTTCCTGGAAGGTAGATGAATATATAAGCATATCATCCAGATAAACTAGCATGATCTGAAAGATCAAATCTCCCATTGTAGATTGCATTAGACGCTGAAACGTAGATGGCCCATTACAAACCCCAAAAGGCATACGAGAGTACTCAAATATACCAAACGGGGTAGTGAATGCTGTCTTCGGTTGATCTTGTTCACGCACAGCCACCTGATGATACCCGCTAGCCAAGTCAATGGTGGAGAAGAACTTTGCACCTTGTAATGCATCAAAACTCTCGTCAATGCGGGGCAAAGGAAAGGCATCTCGTTTTGTCTTGGAGTTCAATTGTCTGTAGTCGACACATAATCTAAGACTACCATCTGTCTTCCTTACAAGTACTATGGGTGACGCATAAGCACCATTGCTCGGTTTGATAACCCCCTTCTTAAGAAGCTTGGTGATGTGTTCCCTAGCCTCACCATACTGATTTGGTGGAATGCGCCGATAGGGCTGAGAAATCGGAACATCATCTTTCAGATGGATCTCATGCTGCACTTTGTCAGAATATCCTAGTTCTTCATCGTCCAGCGCAAACACATCCACATACCTCAATAGCAAAGCTTTAAGCTCAGTCTGTTGCTCAGCGGTACCACCTAACTGTAGCTTGTTGAGAAAATCGGTTAAGGTATTCGCCAATACCTGTCTCTCTTCTGTGTTTACTGTTATCTCTTCCACCCCAGCTGAGATTCTGTGGAACTTCACTTCACATCCTTCAGTTGGATTTAAGGATTCAACAGGACAGAGAGTCCCCAGCCGGGTGTGGGGCTGCAACCATATATCCTCTGTGGAGAGATTCACCACTTGCACCGGAAACAATGGTTTTACAGTGGACACCATGGAAGGTACCACGATCAAGCCCTCAGGTAAAGGTGAATTTCCAGGCTCCAACAACAGTTTTGAACCCTCAGGTGATGAATTCTTTATCCCCCTGACCATTAGGGTTGCCACTGATGAAGCAGGTATATGCACAGTCTCTTTCCCAGCTACCCGCGCAACAAACCGTCTCTCACATTGACTGGCACTTTGCATTTGCTGGAAAACCTCTCTCCAGTCAGACTGCAACTCCCCTCCTAAGGTGGTATCGAACTCAGCATGAACTAACTGTCTGCATCTGCCTATAATATTCATGCCAATGAGAGCTGGTACGGCTGAAGAGCTTTGCACATCCCGGACTACAAGAAACCCACACTCTGGCAGGGTTATACTCATGGTTTCAACTGGTAGTTCAAGATAGCCAAGATACGGGATGTCTAAGCCGTTGGCGGCAGTGATTTTGAGCCAACCGGATGTGGAAAGCATATCATCTACTTCACCTGCCAAGTGCTCTTTAAAGAAATGTTCTGTAATTGTACTGACTTGGCTCCCTGTGTCAAGTAAACACGAAACACTCACTCCCCGATTTTCAAGTCAACTACAGGACATCTTCCCACAGCATGCTGGAGTAATCGACCACGATCTGAATCCTTGGGAGTCGAGCCAACAGATTGCCCTCGCATCGCCTGGCTCACAGCGACCGAGGGTGTGCATTTCCCTGTGGCATGGCCGATGATGCACCCTCATTGACTGTCGGTTTGTTTCTTTTCACACAGTTCCTGGCTATGTGCCCCACCCCATTACACTTAAAGCAGATCGGCTGGCCATCATCCGTAAACTTTGGCTGTGTCTTAGATTTAGTACGGTTCACGGGTTCAGGGTTAGTGCAGTGTAAAGTCAATTTCTGAACAGCTTGAGTCAACTCTCCTATAGCTTTGCCTTGTTCGGCCACTACTTTTAGAACTTCATCAAGTGTAACAGAGCTTGTTGCAGGCATCACCATAGCTGCACACTGAGCTTCTGTAGCTTCAGAGCTTACATTACGATTAAGGGCTACTTTACTAGCACGCAGTTTGGGATCTTCAAGACACCACATCAAAGCTTCATCTCTTACTTCAATCAAGTTGGACTGTGGCTTGTCCCTCACTAACTTACGAAGTTCTCTTCGGAGCGCAGCATCTCTTACTCCCTCAATGAACTGGTCGCGTAAAGTGACATTCTCATTAGCAACAGCATGTGGCGACTGCTTCAAGACAGAGTTCAATATTTGCGACAAGGCATGAGAGTATGCACGAAGATCTTCACCTTCCAACTGTTTGCGGGTATAAAAAGTCTGCAATAGTTGGGCAAGACTACGCTTTTCCCTAAAGGCCTCCCTAAGGTAGGAAAATATGTCTTCTACTCGCTGAGGATGATCCCCCCCCCCGTAACCTAACCTCTTCCAAAGCGGCCCCTTTCAATAGGGAGATAACATAGTCAATTTGGTCTTCGGGAGTCTGGTTTCTTACAAGCAATACCCTTTCTACTTCTTCAATGAATTCATCCACATTTCTACCATCTTTGCAAAAATCGGCACTGTAAGGCTGAATGTGGCGTTCCCTTGGCACATATATGTAAGACCTAGTTGGCTCTCTACTTAGGTTGGCAATAGCTGCCATTGCTTCAGCATGCTTTCTGCTGAGCTCTTGGATTTGTCCCTGCACATCACCCATGTCAGGGTTTAAACCCAGTCCGCCAGATGCACCCTGTACTGGATCCTCGCCATCAGACTGTGACATGGTGGATTAAATTCAAATGTCTTTTCAGCAGTACAAAGTCTGTTTTAATGTTCCTTGTTTTGTTTTTCTGTTCAAAGGATATGTCAGCAAGAATGTCTTTACAACTCTGCTTCCTCTTCTTGCCGGACACACAAAACAGTCTTCAAGTCGACAGCACGCTCTTGAGCTTCATCCACGGATGGCGATGTCCCCTCCTTGTCCAGCGATCCAGTCCCTTGGCTACGAACCCTCAGCCGACCTCGTCACACTGGACACTCACAGCACGGTTGACCGCCTCCACTCCTTGGTCCCTGTCGCTCACGTACCCACCACCACCGTATTTCAGAAAAAAAGAAAAAAAAACGCACTAAACGCCTATAAGCTCCCAACTGTCAGATACCCCACTCCTGGTACCAAAATGTAACCGGGGGAAAAAGGAAAAGACACGCAAAATTGCTTTTGAAAAATTGGGGTTTGTTTAATCTGACTACTGTTCTTAAATGACAGCGGTCGAAAGGAGCAACAATTCAATAAGCAAGCTTACAGAAAACAAACTTTGGATGGTGGAAGATTTCACAAATCAGACCATACAAAAAGGAGGAAAAAAAACTCTTATTCACCATTTAGAAAAATCACAGTTTGAAAATTATTACTGTCACTTCCAACCAAATCGGTTATAATTCAGATAAACGCGTAACCCAGTGTACAGTAATACTCAAAGCAATATAATAACAAGAAAAACACACCGGAGTCCACCGGAGCTAATTGAATAAAATAAAATAAAATACTTAGACGTTAAAACAAACTGAAATACGGCAGTGGCCAATCCTTCATCAATCACCACGAGGTTCACTCGTCACATGCACAGTCCAAACACATCCTCCAAGATGTCCTCACACGGTAAATTAAATCACTGCGAGCACTGCAATAGAGCTCTCACACGCAGTGAAAATGGCTTCTCTGACTGTGTTTGCACGCATTCAAAACTCGCAGTTCAGTAACGCGAGAAGAGGAATGAAATCTCTTAAAGGGGCCACGACAGTTTTAATACCAAACAGAAACTTGGCCTATTTATACCACTTGGCCACACCCATACGAACGCACCGGTACCAAACATGATGCTTTTTCATCCACTCATTCAATAGTTACATAATTGCATGAATTGGGAGTAATGTACATGCATAATAGTCACGTGTATCAGTTGCAAACACACTAACAAGCTATGTCGAAGGCTATTTGAATGAAAGTCCAATAATCAGTTATTTGATGCACTCCATAAGCTAACAGTTTCTGTGAGCTTGCTCCGAGTTTTAGCTGTCACGTGGAGTTCTTTTACCGGTCATTGCAAAAGACAGAGGTCTGGTTGTTTCTTTGTCTTGTGACCACAATGGGTCCTCTGTCCTTCCTCAATAATTGAGTTTCGAGTCCATAGGAAGTCAGTTGTCCACAACTAGTAGTTCCAGGCAGAATCGAGCCTCCATCTCTCTCGTGATCGATGGTCCATTTCCTGAGGTCTAGAGCTGAATTGGGCTTTTGTGAAAAGGATGTTAATTTGATCGAATCATTTGGAAGATTAATTCATCTATATGTCTGCGGCCATAATTGCTACACTGTAATGAAGGGATCCACTGGAGGCAAGCTTGATGAACCAAAGTGCAGTTTATTTAACACACATCCTAACATAAACCCAATCATGAACAAACTTGACTTGAACTTGAAACATGACAGAAACATGACATCAACAAGAACATAAACCTGGACTTGACTTAACACTCACCAAACAGCAGGTTACACAAACAATACTAGACAAAGACACATGGCAAACATGAGGGCTTACATACACAGAGACTATTGACTAACAAGACAAACCTGTGAACAATCAAGACAATGAACCAATGACAGAACTGAACTGAGAACACACATGACTAAATCAACCAATACCAACACCTTCTTTCTTTGCGAGAATACTTTATTACTTGAAAGAAGTAAATATACATTAATGAGCACATATATTTTTGAAAGAACTAAGTGTTTTTAGCTAAGAATAAACTAAAAAAGTTACACAGTGTAGCTTTAAAAACTCTGAGGGGAGACATCAGGACAAGCACACAGCTCAGTTACTAAACATTAATTTATTGTTATTCTCTCCTTATACACATCTTTCTGAATTAGAGCGCCATCTTTTTGTCACAATGGGTTCCTCTACAGTTTCCAAACAATGTCCCAAACTATCCAGAACGAAGAAAGATATAAACCCTATATATATATTGTAAGTATATTTGACACACTATGTCAAAAAACGAAAATATGTACGCTTCATGAATGTCGAGACACTTGTACAGTTCCTGAAACTGAAAACATTTTATATTCCAAGGGCTGGATATTTAAACTAATATATATATTTTTGATAATGTGATGGTCACAAACTTTTTCTTGGAAACATTTTACCATGCCTTCATCAAGCTTTTTTGTAAAATTCTGCAAAAGTGTGAAAATATGATTTACTTGTATGCTTTTAGGACAGGCTACATAAAAAAATAAATTTTAAAAAAACTGTCCTGTGTGTTCTGAGCTAGATTAACTGAGACTTGCTACAGCACTTGCATACTGTTGCCCTTGACTGTTCTAGTTGCTTCTTTTGCTCTCATTTGTAAGTCGCTTTGGATAAAAGCGTCTGCTAAATGACTAAATGTAAATGCTTGTTATGAAATTAGCCTTAACATGATTGCATTTATGTGATACACCTGCCCTTTTCAAAATGTACCAAATTAAGTACTAAAATAATTGTTACATTAAAGGGTAACTTCAGTGATTTAGCATTAGACTTTGTATCAGTAGAAACCCGGTAGTATATTCAAATGATGGTACATTTCCCCCTCATATCCCCCTGAGACGAGATAATTACACTGCATGAAAAGTGGGATTTTCGTCAGTATGTGGCACTGTAGATTGCCGTGGAACTTCAGGTTTACGACTGTGCACGGCAATTTGCAGGCAACACCGAAAACTGCCGTAAATTGTCGGAAATTGATGTGGGCCTTGCTTGGCAGTTGTCTCCCCATGACCCCCCCTTCCCTTAATTCTAGGGGAGGCTTTATCATGTAAATGAAGATGCTGTGAGCTACACAAATGCAAATCAGCAGCAGCAGCAGGGGGAGTTTTATCTAGGTTCTGAATTTTTTCAACTAAAACAAGTTTAAAGTTTAAGTTAAAATGTTAACTTAAATTTAAGTTAAATGTACTCGTTTTAGTTCACATTACTAAATTTTTTGGGCAACCAGTTTGCTCCAATTTTTTAAGTAGATTCAACTTGTCCGGGCTCACAGTGTAGATTAATTACTCTGTATGTCATTAGCAATAACCAATGTTATGTAAAAAAAATACAGGACAACAGTTCATGTCTTCAACCTTTAGAGAGGTTATGTGATGCAACAAGACAATGAACCAAAGCACACAAATAAATCAAGTAAAGCATACAGTTTACATACCAAAATTAATTTTTCCACCCTGCACTGTGAATGATTTCTAAATGGCTATTAATCATAAATGTGAAAAGTACACATTTGTGTGTTAATAGTTAAGTCAGATTGTGTTTTTCTGTAATTGTCATTTAAATTGAGCTCACACCACATTTTATGAATTATCAATGCAGATTTTCAAGAGGTGGTTTCCTGGACAGGGTTTAAATTATGCCAAGAGTAGGCCTTAATCTAGTTAATCGTGAGTTAAAAAATTGTTGCCTGGAACAAAGATTAAGCACAGATTACTAACACCTGGACTATGAGTCCTGAACTAAAATAAACTGGATTCATTTACAGTTTTATCTAATTGCTTACACACAATTTCTGAAAATATGGCTCCATTTCTTGTAACTCTACACACAAAACACACAACATGCAAAACATCAGACATCGCTTGCAAAAGCAACACTTTGTGCAAAACTATTTTAACTCTTCCAAAAATTTTGCTTTTGCATATATCTAACTACACACAAATATGCACAACTGAGGAATTTTACAGTTGAACTGAAATCAACTGAACTGAATCAACACTGAAGTCACTTGAGCTGAATATTGACACTATATTGGCCTGTTAGAGCCGGTTTACAGCAGAATTTGTTTTGAACTTGTTACTGAAGCCGCTATGAAACAATATATTTTGTTGTATGCATATTCTTTCTTTCTCAAACCTGAGTTTTGATTTCTAAGTGATCAATTTATGTATAAGTGTTTTCACACATGATCATTGGCTGTATGGGTCCTCAGTAAATTAATGTGGCATTTAAATGGCAAAAGTTATTCTTGTCTCTATAACTTATGGCTTCCTAAAGACACGCTTATGGGTAAATAAAATATTAATAATATAAATAAAATGTATATCAAAACATATTTTAAATATAATGAAGTCATTTTATTATAGCACTCATCAGATGTTCCTGGAAACAAAACAGAGACAGAACAGTATAAACAAACTATACAACAAACTAAACACCAAATTACAAAAACATTATGATGTGAAAGTGAATAAAGTTGTGTGTGTGTGTGTGTTTTCAGTTATAAATATGTGCTGTGTAAATTAGCCTATATATACTTTTAGAAATTATATATAGCCTAACTTTAAAAAACAAACAATAACCCATATAGATAAATTATAATAATTTTATAATATTAAGCATTTACTTAATATACATTGTAACATTAGGCTACTTTACTCTAGCACAGTAGTCAGTTAAGCAATTAATTAATATCTTATATTAATATGTATGTAGCCTAGGCTACATCTAAAGGTAAGTCTGCTTTAAAAAAAATATATATTACATTTCGACATGTACAGAATGTGCGCGTTAAGAAACACGTTCAAATGTGTCTTCTTAACATGTTAAAACTGTGCGTCGACTGTGCGTGTATGCCTGTTACACGACCAGAATGTGCGTGTCTACACATACAAAAGAAACACGTAAAAAAATGCTGCGTTGATGCGGAAAACAGTGCGTGTTGAACCGTAAAAAACAGTCATAAGTCACGCGTTTCGTATAAAGAGATTTGGCCCCGGGCGCGTTCCATAGTAGAGCCCTAGTCCAATGACGTGCGAGGTCGAGGTCATGGCCATGACGCGTAGAAGACGAGCTTTAAAAATTTTTTTTTTTTTTACATTTCCTATGTTTTTTGCTGCTTTCCTTTTTCGCGATCAACTATGACAGGACGCCGTCTTCAACTCCTGGACGCGACCAACTTTTTCGACTCATTTTCAGGAGGCTGTCTTCGTCTTCACAACTCTGAGGCAAACTGCAGGCGCTATGAACCAGAGCATGGGTAATGTAACGTTACGATTTAAAGAATATGCTTTTCTTCAGCTGTATAAGGAAATGGATGCGTTAATAGATCCGAGCTTAAAACTGCACATTTTGTTTACACAGACTATCCTCGCCTCATAACGAAGCCGTGAGCTCTTATCTGCTTGGAGCGATTTCCGCGAGTCCAGATTTAACCGCTGAACACGACGACATTGTGTGTAAGTATAACTTCTAATGTTTTTCTCATTCCTTGTTTAATTTTACCGTGACTGTTTTTATTAATACCAGTCTCATGTAATTGTTTTCCAGCTGCCTGTAAGACGTATTATGAATCGACACGCCGGAGTTTCAGATACAAACAACCTGAACTTACATCGCAGGCGGAAACTGCGAAGTTTAGCTCGGAGTCGATCAAGAAGAAAAAGGGTAAGATTTATTATATTAGATCCGTTTTTTGTCAATGTGAGTATTTTTCAGGTTGCTTATTGTCTTTATGGATTGTATTACAGTTGCTGGAAGCGAGACGAAGTGTGCTGGCTGGCTGAGGATGAGGTGGACATTTGGAAGTCCGCGACCATTGAACTCATATCTGATGAGGAAGACGGCATTGTTTACGAGGTGTCTGGATGGATTGTGCGGCCACCGCCCTCTCGCAGCCTGGAGCTCGACGAACTTTACATTACATTACGAGACATTACTGCTGCACTGTACATAGTTATGTGTTTAACAATAAAGCTCTTTCTTTGAATGAACAGCTGTGTGTTTATAAATGAAGTTCTTTCTTTGAATAAACGGCACGGTCCGTATCATTTTCCCATATATTCCTTGATGGTATGAATACTTCATAGCACAATAATATTAATATAAAACATAAATTATTACAACATAAATTATATATTTATTATATATTTATTATTATTGGGGTTTACATTTATAATGAGCCAGGGGGACCAATAATGATTGGTTTGCAGTGATCTGCCAACCAATCACGAGGGATTTTTCTTGTTTAAAAGTAGAGGCTTCAGCCAATAGTGAGTGAGTAAATTCAAGTCTGGCCGTTGACTCTCTGGTTTCGCTGCTATTCATATGCTAATTAGAGGCGTCGCACCTCCGCGGGCTCTCTCAGCGGGGGGGCTCTCCACCTACGTCATGGTTCGTTTACGACAATTTGTGGCACAGACGAACGCAACGTTCGCTGCCTCTAAATTGTCGAAAACTGCCAAAAATTAGGGAGATTTCTGGGAGTCTACAGGAGTTTACAGGGTTGAAAATCCCACTTTTCATGCAGTGTTATGCAATTTATTTCTGGAAAAATTCCTCCGATGACGCAAAATGACGATATTTGCGTCATCGGAGGATTTTTTGGCAAGAGGCTAAAACTACAGCCACTAGATGAAGCTGTTCCGCATGTTATCAACCCGCCGATAGGGGAGAGATCTCACACACAGAATGTAAGACACAGACGGCCGCACGGACAATCATAATAATGGAGCGCGGTGCAGAGTAAAGTAAGTGTTTCAACTTTTCAATGAATTCCTGTGATAGTTTAGCTTCCATATGCGATCTGAAAACGTGCCAGACTGACGCTTAACGTTACCTCAGCTCTACTCAGCTCTTCGTGAGGAATGAAATTTGACACTACTGCGTCTGTGCCGTGACTTTCGTTCGGCTCACTCACACTTTATTGAAAACACACGTTCAGTTTTTAATTGTAGTGTTTATACTCTAACTCAGTGGTCGCCAACCCGTCAATCGCGATCGACTGGTCGATCTTTATCACTGTCCCGGTAGCTCCCGATAAATAAACGAAAAATAATTAACAACATGTAACAAGTAGAATTAGGTACTGCTCCTTTAAGGCAGAATGCATGCACTCACTCACTCGCTGATGAGTGGGCAGTTCGTGGATGGAGCGCGAGCTATGAACATCGCATTTATACGTGTATTTCTGTTGCTCTTTGCACTGTTTATTTTCTGTTCAGTAACGCTGTTGTTAGTGGAGTGTTTTGCAAACTGTCCCATGTGTGCGTGGGATCGACGACGCTGATAATAAACCCCTGTGAAATATCAGATACGTGAGTTTTGCTTACACTTGGCTACAACCATTCAGGCCAGCTATCCGGCCTCTCTGTGTACGAGCGTTACAAACACATTATCAAGGCACGAAATCGCCACATATGCTCCCAAAATGTATTCTCTGCAACCTCAAAATTCGCACAGCACAAATCGACCGATGTTATAGTTAGATATGACAGCGCTACTGCAGCACGCATCGTCGCAGACGATCAGCTGAATATCTCTTCAGCAAACTGACGCAAATTAAAGTAAAAGTTGCAGACGCTCAATACACAATCATCATCATCATTAAATGTAAAGAAACTAATTGATCAGTTCTTATGCCACTCTCTCTCTCATTTCGCGGTCCTTGAATTAACTGTTGATCCATACAATTTTGGTGATGTGAACTCATATACGTGATGTGAACAGGCATATAGCGTGGGAATTGAAGATTGGATTTATATCCGTTTTGTGGAGACACATTTATGTGGCCAAGTGTAAATGGAATGGTTCTGATAAATCAGATAAATATCTGATCTGTAAAAACACATTGGGCCCTATTTTAACGATCTGAAACGCAAGTGTCAAAGCGCGAAGCGCAAGTAACTTTGTGGGCGGGTCTCGGCGCTGTTGCTATTTTCCCGGCGGGATAAATGGCTCTTGCGCCCGACGCAAATCTAAAATGGGTTGGTCTGAAGTAGCTTCATTATTCATAGGTGTGGTTTGGGCGTAACGTGAATAAACCAATCAGAGCGTCATCCAACATTCCCTGTAAAAGCAGGTGCGCAAGTTCCATTATGGATTGCTATCATTATGGCGTATTTACCAGGCGCACGCCAGGAGCGGTTCACAGCCGAGGAGACTGATGTTCTTGTAAGAGCAGTGAAAGACAGAGAAGTTGTGTTGTATGGGGATGGGAGAAACCCACCCAAAATAGCGTCGGTTAAACAGGCGTGGGAGGAAATAGCCACAATTGTTTCATCAGCTGGCATCCCCAGGACGTCGCACCAGTGCCGCAAGCGCTACAATGACATCAAAAGACGGGGAAAGTCCAAGCTTGCCAGCATCAATCGGGCACGCCGTGTAACGGGAGGTGGATCTGCCTCTACTCAGGACCTGACGCCAGCAGAGGACATCGCTGCGTCCACCCTCACCGATTTTTTTTCCTGGTTCTTGACGGACAAACCAATTTGTTAGATGTCCTTATATACATATATGTCTTGCCAGAAGTTGCCACTATTGGGCAAACAGGTCTCCTTAATTATTAGACTACAATTAGCCTGAATAATTTGTAAGCTAGATTTATGCTTATTTTTTCACATCTTCGTGGCACACCACAATGATTTCCGTCATCTCATGTGTTAATATTTTTTAGTGTAACAATTTATGATTTGCAAAAATAACTGTTGCATCTGTGTAGATTACATGAGCAAAGTGTATGCGCGTTGTGCACGCTATACATTATGGTCAAGCATGCGCCCTTAAAATAGCATAATGAACAATGCGCAACGCGCCACTGACTTTAGACTAGGTTTTTTCTGGTCAGTGGCGCAATTGTTTAATGGAACAGCAAAATAGCACCAGGGATTGTTTGCGCCGGAACACGCCTCCTTTTTTGCGCTGAACCGCCCAGGTAGCGCAAGTTCATTCACTAGTTTAGCGACGTGCTTCTGTGGAGGGAAAAGCGCGCTTTGCGCGGGTGCAAAATAGGAATGACACATGCGTCGGTGTACAAAGTCAATTGCGCTGGGTGCAAGATAGGGCCCATGAAGTGGACCAGCCTAATAGGCCCAGCAAGATCACTCTTTGGGAAGCTTGAAATATAGGAAGAAAAATATAGATATTGAATTGGGGAGGGGGGGGGGGGGTTACATGAATGTATCCCTGAACAAAACTGACTGTCTTCAGAATAGTTTCTATGGCATTTTACAGCGGTACCCAAATAAACGCTTGTTTTCCATAAGCACCTCCTACTGTCGGAGAGTGAATTAGCATTTTTATTCAGTCCATCTGTTTTTGTTTTGTGCAGGTGTGTCTTATGTTACAATTTCACAAAGCTAAAGTCAGAGCATTCTTTATTTAAGTCTTGAAATTATGCAATAATTTAAATAAAAAACAACTGCTCATGCTACATATGTGTATCTTTGTTTGGATCGTAATTAAAATGCAGTGGTTGCCTCACATTTCAAATGGCAATTTTTTTTAAGGTCAGTTTGGCCTGTTATAGAGCAAATAACCAACAAATAAATTTGCTTAAATAAAGAAAAAAAATGACAGATGTCTCGGAAATAAAAAAAACCTCTGAATCGGCCATGAAAAATCTATAGGTAGATCTTGCCTTTCATCAAGGCTGAGGTCAGGGATCTTTGGCTTGAAAAGGTTGGTGACCACTGCTCTAACTGAACGAAATGATTGTATTACCATGAAGATCAAAACGACGGTGTACGGAGTGGCCTCGTAGGGCAGCGAAGCAAGTGCATTCTGGGAGTTGTTGTCTTTCATCCACATGAGACAAAAATACATTTTCTGTCTTTTCTCAGTCTAGAAGGCACCAAATTCAAAAATAATTTCACATTTCTAATACATAAATGACCCAGTGTAAATACAAAGCTTAATGCTAAATCACTGAAGTTACCCGTTAAAACTGATAACTCGATATTTGCCACTTCTGTAATAAAACAAGGCACTAAACATAACACATGCATTAGAAAACACTCAGCAGGGACGCATTAGGATCTAATCAATATTCATGAAGGGGCGTAGCTACTGTGTGACATCACTGCAGGTGAGTGAAAGACTTCAGTGAAGGTGAAACTATAACAGATCAACTGAAACTTCTTCAGACACACACGTCTTTATTCACACACACTGAAACTAGTGATCACCGCTGATATTCACTCAGGTAAGAGATGGAAAGTAAGAGCTTTCAGAGGTTTTACACTCTAAAATAGTATCGGTAAAGTTTGATATCTTAAAAACTACAGTTAAAATTATCAATACATTAAACTACATTAAATTACACGTAGTGTTTACATGTGATACTGCTTAAAAAATAAAAATTTCACCCTATTTTGTGTTGTCTTTATCTAGAAAGAACTTTGTGTTATGATAATGTTGTTGTAAAGACCTCTTACGTACTGGAGACACACATTCACTTTTAGTTTTTCTTCAGGTACTTTTTGACTTTGACTCAGCGTTTATTAGTTTGTCTTTTTATATCTGGGCTCAGTGAAATATTTAAACTCCAAATATAAAATTATCTTTTCTTTTGTTTTGCTACCTTTACCAGTTTATGAGACTAAACATTAGCACAAATATGAATGACATTACTTTTTTTTGAAAAGGTAAAATACAATTGAAATAAACTTGACACAAGTTGATCCACAAGTTAAACTAGTTCAGAAGAATGAATAGGGCACAACAGGGCTAAAGGCACACCTTAACCATTGTGCATTGTTCAAATTCACTACCCTTCGGTTATGTCCGTGGATGAAAACAGCCACTAAATTAAACTGCTGTAAAAATGTATCAGATATATATATTTTTTTTTGCATAAAACTATTAAATCAACGTCAGTCCTGATCAAAAATGTTAAAACCACTAAATGTTAAAAAAAAAAAAAATCCGGATTTTAACTCTTTAATTGCCAAATTCATAAATGATGTCACTGATTTAGGGAAAAAACACATACAAAATGACTATTTTCAATATATAAAAAGTGATTGATTAAAAGGTTAAAAAAAATCCAGTCCACAGTCTTGGACATGTCAAAGATTAGAAACAACATTGGCTTTGATGCATGGTTAGTTTTTGTGCAGTATCAGATTTTAATTTTTTCTCCCTCATTTACTGTTCGTGGCTGTTTTTTCCCCATTGACTTCCATTATAACCACACTTTTTTATTGCAACGCCATGACACCCTATACTCATGCTTTTTGATTGTTGATTGTTTTCCCTGTTGGGAATGCGCAGGCGGCGAAGCTAAGGGGCCAGTGCCACCCCTGTTTGAAGCTTGGCCACCCCTCTGGCCACCCCTGATGTGCAAGCTGAAAAGCACTTTTGACAATGACAAAGAGCTGACTTTTACGTTGCCGCTGCGCTATTCTGAACTACTCTGCGCTATTCTGAACAGCTCGATGATTTACGATTTTATTGGTCATGTCAATCACAGTACGGATCTAACACTGATCCCTAAACCTACCCGTTACTGTAACCTTAACCAATGAAATAAGCTGCAGGGCAGGGTTTCTGGTGAAGTGGTTTGGCACTGTGGTTTGTGCACAGACCTCCGTGTTTAACCAACAGGGTAGAAGCGAGCAGTAATATTTCAAGTTCAGCACAAGCCGAGCAACGCAAGAGGATACGGTGATGATCAGGTTAGGAAAGCTAACAGGCTTTCCTGTTGCTCAAAAAGTAGAGCATGGCGTTAACAACGCCAAGGTCATGGGTTCAATTCCCAGGGAAAGCAAGAACTGACAAAATGAAAAATGTGTACCTTGAATGCAATGCAAGTCGCTTTGGATAAAAAGAGTCTGCCAAATACATAAAAAATGTAAAAAATGAAAGTCAATGTTATTTACCTAATTTTTCCTAAAGTTTGTTAAAGTTGTGGTAATGCGAATGTTTCCTTAGCAGAAACAAATGTTTGCATAGGCTACAATAGAGGTTCCCATTCAGTCGGTCAAATCGGTACAACACATGACTATGGGATATCGCGCTCTAGCGCCATCTGCTGAAGACACCTTTATTCACGCCTGAAAGGCCAATGACGCATGGGGGCGGGGTCACGTGCACACAGCATATAAATGCAGTCGTATGCGTCAGTCCCTTTATTCTTCAGCTCTTCACCGTGCTGCTAGAACACCATCACGCCACATTTTCGGATGATAAGCCCACGGTGGTGATTCTTGTTGAAATTAAGGCAGAAAGAGAACGCTTTTTTAGCAACAAGTATAGCTTTGCTAACGAAAGGCTAATACGCTTTTCTCAAACAAAATGTTTAAACTTATGCCACATTCACAAGATAACCCACAGTGGTGACTCTTGTTAATGGAAAAGACATACAAGAGAAGTTTTTGGCTTGAGTTTAGTACAACTAACAAATGGCTAATAAACTTTGTCATGATAAATATCTGAACAGGCTCTCGCCCCTGTCCTATGGCATGTGGGTGTTCATGGTATAATCATGAGCAGTGTGTTTGGAATGTCCGCGCTAGGCTGCTGGACTAGATCTCTCCAACCCCAGTGCATGTACACAGCCTGCTTCGCTACTGCTCGGACGCTCTTGCTTACTGCTCCGTGCTTTGCTCTATCGCTTCTATATTTTATCTCATCATTTCAACTTCAGCAATTCAGCACAGTGCTCAAACGACAAAGCTTGACTCCAATGATAAAATTAGAAACTCTGGTTACTGGATTACTAAACAAAAAGTGGAATATTTCAACCGACCAGCCTCCCACTGCCTTCAGCTTACATTCCGGAGAAGGGAAAACACAGCTGCCTACATTCAAAAGGATAAGAAAATGCCTCTTCTAGAATCTACTTGCTGCACAAACTGCCATAGACTTTTACAAAGGATTGCAGTTCTTGAAACAAAGTTATTTGCGGAACCATCCAACCTGACGAATCACACAGCAGAGCTTCATCATGATCGCCTTCTGCACACTGCCGGTGAGTCCCATAAATGTAGTGCTACTCAACAGGTAGAGAAACAAGATCAACACACTAATCGATGGCACAAACAGGGAGCAAGACCCAAAGGCACTCGAGACATCAGATTGTCACGAGCATCACATATTGCCGCAGTAGCATGCTCTACCCCAGACACAAGTATTGCAAACACTAGTTTCCGACCACCAAATATACATCGTGAAAACAGATTTGAAGTATTAATGAATGTGGGTGAGGAATCCCCAAACGTGATGAATGTGACCGAACACAGATCGAATCAGCCCGCAGCTAACACTAATGCTAACAGGCGCTCAAGGTCAGATAGCGGCCCTCAGCTCAGAGCGCAGCCGAGCCCAGGACTCTGATAGTGGGCGACTCCACAGTCAGAAACATTAGCAGCAGGGATAATACCACATGCTGCCTTCCACAAGCAACAGTTTCTGATGTAAACAGGGAACTTAAAAACATTCTAATGAAACATAAGACTGCAAATCGACTTATCATTAATGTGGGAAAGAACGATATTCAGAGAGAGGAGTCAGAACTTCTTAAGAGTGATTTCAATTAACTTTTTGAAACACTTAGAAAACTGAAAGTTCAGCAGTTCATCAGTGGACCACTTCCAGCAAGAGGAACAAATAGGTTCTCACGGCTACTTGGGCTCAATACATGGCTGCAAAAAACCTGCAACATGAAGGGAGTGAACTTTATCGACAATTTTAATCTCTTCTGGAGTCAGAGACAACTATTTACATCTGTTACGTTGGTGTGTCTTGAACTGTTGAGTGTGTTATTGATTGCTTGTATCGGAGTTGTCAGGTGGATTTATGAGGCTCTCCCTGATTTGCGGAATGAGTGACGTCATGGGAATCCTTGCATTTAAGCCGGTCCGGTGGTGAGGGCGGGTCTCTCTGGTCCTCCTGTTCTCTTGGGCCGCCTCGGTCTCCGCCTCCGTTCCTGATCAGAGCCAGCTGGGGTTTCTTGCCTCGTGGTGAAAACGCGCTGGGCTTCGTTTCACTTCACCATGCTGGAGCGACCTCTTGGTTATGTTTTGAGTTTGGTTTCATCGTTTTAAAGCCAGGTAGTGGTTATTTTCTTTGTTCACTTTTGTTATTTAGTTAGAATAGCGTAGGGAAGCAGTGGCCCGGAAGACTCACCTGTTTGTTGTTTTGTCGGGAGTATAGGTAAGATCTCTCCAGCAACGATAGGTTTCGTTTAGGGTTTCTGTTATCTGTTGCTGCCCTACCTGTGCTATTAGTTTGTTTATTGTTTATTCTAAAGTGTACTCCTGTCTCCATGGACTTTATTAAAACTTATGGCGTGATTAACGTCAGAGATTCCACCCATCGTCTGTGATTTCTAATATGTTTGGTCTTTGTCTTATGTGTGAGTTAAACGAGCCAAATTAGATAAAGGGCCGTAACAACATCAAATGGCCTCCACCCAAACAAACTCGGTGCAAGAGTGCTAAAGGACAATATTTATTTTTCCCTTCATCATCCTTCAGCTGTGTGTGCCAACCCACTCAACCTGGATGGCACACACACACCAGTACAGAGTATGGACGATCACAGGACTTCATTTCAGCATCTGAATGGACATGCGGTTGATACACCCCACAAGGACAATGATAACACCACGCAGCCACAGCAACCACTTCTCATTGACATACTCCCAGCTGAGCTCCGCCCTCAGAGCTCACCACAGACAGACTGTGACGGATTAGAACTGCTGCAAGTGACACAGATCGAGGCATTAAACAGTAACATCTCAGCCCAGACTGTGGAGTCTGTGGAGGCACTGGTAAAAATGGGGACCATCGGGGGTCAGACTGGAGAACTTATACACCTTATGTGTGGTCTGAGCAATAAGCTGGAAGAAATGTCTAAGTCACTCCATGAACCGGACGATAACATATTGCAGCTTCCGGTAACACAGGAGCAACAGCCCCCCTCACCAGGAAAAAATTTAAATGAATACTGTTAAGTTAGCACTTTTAAACATCCGTTCACTTAAAAACAAATAATTTCTATTCAACGACTTAATAACCACAAACAACCTAGATTTTTTGCTTCTAAATGAAACGTGGCTAGAAGACAGCAGCAGTGCAACAGTCCTCAATGAAACAGCCCCTCCTAACTTTACTTTTATGAGTGTCTGCAGACCAGTCAGGAGGGGTGGAGGTTTAGCTGCTCTATTTAAGATGTATATCAATGTAAGCAAGTATCATTTGGTGACTATTTGTCTCTAGAATATCTGGGCATTGTGCTAAAAGGTGCTCCACGCATCCTGCTTATCATTATTTACAGGCCTCCAAAATATTGTCCAGCCTATATTGATGACTTTACAGAGCTGTTATCAGCAATCTCATCTGAGTATGACGGTTTGCTATTGCTGGGGATTTTAACATTCACATTGACAATGCTGAATCCAGTACAACAAAAGATCTCATGACTGTTCTTAAAACTTTTGATTTGACACAACATGTACACGGACCCACACATAATCGTGGACACACTCTAGATTTACTTATCAGTAAGGGTCTAAATATTTCATCGATAGTTATTAAGGATGTGGCACTGTCTGATCATTTCTGTATTTTCTTTGATATATCAATCTCTCCTGCCATTGAAACTAGATCTGTCTCTGTCAAAAAGAGATGCTTAAATGAGAACACTAGTGTGCTGTTTATGAAGGCTATATCTCTAACACCAAGCATTTCTGCAGACTCTGCTGATTTTCTCCTTGACTCTTTTAACTGAAAAGTTAAGAGTGTAATTGATGATATTGCTCCTGTGAAAGTCAGAAAAAAGAGTGGCAAACAAAAAGCACCTTGGAGAAACTCAACAGCAGTGCAATTAATGAAAAGACAATGCAGGAAATCTGAACGCATGTGGCGAAAGACAAAACTTGACAAAAGACAAAAGTCCATTACAACATCTATAAAAACAGTCTTCGTGCTTTCAATGTGGAACTAGGCAAAGCTAGACAGACCTTCTTTTCAAATATTATAAACAGAAAAATAAACAACACGCACACTCTTTTTGCTACTGTAGAGAGACTAACAAACCCTCCGAGTCACATTCCCAGTGAAATGCTCTCAGCATTCTTCTCCGAGAAAATTCTTCTTCTTCTCCGAGAAAATCAATAATATCAGAAATGCGATCAGCACATCGTTGAGTTGCTCTGAGGTGAGTCAGATCAGACCACAACCTCAGAAAGTTACTATGACTGATTTCGAAGCAATTGATGGTAAAATTTTAGAAGAAACGGTACAGCACCTTAAAACATCAACCTGCGCCCTTGACACACTCCCCACTTCTTTTTTCAAAAGTGTGTTTAACTGTTTAGAAGCAGATCTCCAAGAAGTGGTAAATGCCTCACTTTTCCAAACTCCCTTAAAACCGCAGTAGTAAAGCCTCTCCTGAAAAAGAGAAATCTGGATAACTCCATACTGAGCAACTACAGACCAATCTCAAATATCCCCTTCATAGGCAAGATCATTGAAAAAGTTGTTTTCAGTCAGTTGAACAAATTCTTGAACTCAAACGGATACTTTAACAATTTTCAATCTGGTTTCCGACCGCATCACAGCACCGAGACAGCGCTCATAAAGATAATAAATGATATTCACCTCAATACAGATACAGGCAAAACATAAATTCTGGTACTACTCAGTGCTGCATTCGACACTGTTGACCACAAAATACTTCTTGACAGGCTAGAAAATTGGGTTGGGCTTTCTGGAATGGTCCTCAAATGGTTCAGGTCATACTTAGAAGGGAGAGGTTATTATGTGAGTATAGGTGACCATAAGTCTGAGTGGACATTCATGACATGCGGAGTCCCACGAGGGTAAATTCTTGCACCACTCCTATTCAACCTGTACATGCTGCCACTCAGCCAAATAATGAAAAATAACAAAATGGCTTACCACAGCTATGCTGACGACACCCAGATCTACTTAGCCCTATCACCTAATGACTACAGCCCCATTGATTCTCTGTGCAAATGCATTGATGAAGTTAACAGCTGGATGTGTCAAAACTTTCTTCAGTTAAACAAAGACAAAACTGAAATCACTACATTTGGAAACAAAGATGAAATTCTCAAGGTGAATGCATATCTTGAGGCTAAAGGTCTAAAATAAAAAAAATCAAGTCAGGAATCTTGGTGTGATTTTTGAGTCAGACCTGAGTTTCAGTAGTCATGTCAAAGCAATAACTAAATCAGCTTACTATCATCTGAAAAATATTGCAAGAATTAGATGCTTTGTTTCCAGGCAAGAAATTCGTTCATGCTTTTATTACCAGCAGGGTGGACTATTGTAATGGTCTCCTCACCGGCCTTGCCAAAAAGACCATTAGACAGCTGCAGCTCATACAGAACGCTGCTGCCAGGATCCTGAGCAGAACCAGAAAATATGACCATGTCACAGCAGTCCTCAGATCTTTACACTGGCTTCCAGTTACATCTAGGATCGATTTTAAAGTACTATTACTTGTATATAAATCACTCAATGACCTTGGACCTAAATACATTGCAGATATGCTGATAAAGTACAAACCCAACAGATCACTCAGATCATCAGGATCAAGCCAATTAGAAATACCAAGGGTTCACTCAAAGCAAGGAGAGTCTGCTTTTAGCTATTATGCCAGCCGTAGCTGGAACCAGCTTCCTGAACAGATCAGATGTGCTCCAACAGTAGCCACTTTCAAATTCAGACTCAAAACACATCTGTGCACATCTGTCCAGACTCAAAACACATCTGTTGAGCTGTGCATTTACTGAATGAGCTGTGCCACTGTACGTCCGACTGATTGCACCTTATCTTATGCATTTACTGAATGATCTCTGTGCTTTGTCCGAACTGCTTGCACTTTAATTATGTGTTTCAATTTAACAGTTTTATTTTTATTTTTTAATTATTTTTTTATTTGATTTTGTTTAGGCTGTCTGGGGGGAAGAGGTTGAGAGACGGGGGAGCGATATTTTTAAAGTAAACCTGACTCTCCATTTTCTTCCACCCCAGATAGGGGATTTCATCTTTATTTTATTTTTTCTTTTCTTTTAATTCCTATTATAACTGTTATACTATATATATTTTTATTTTATTCACGTATGACTATTTTAACTTCATTTCTGTGTAAAGCACTTTGAATTGCCACTGTGTATGAAATGTGCTATACAAATAAACTTGCCTTGTCTTGCGTTGCTGTGAACTTCCGGCAGCTCTACCGTTCCGCTTGGCGGGGCCGTGGCTGAACACGGCCCGCTCCTGTCTTCAGGTGCCGATCCAGATGAGGTGATCGCCGGTTTTGGAGGACACAGAGAGTTGGGACGATCGGGTATAGACCGAGGAGTGTCGGTATAGCGTTCATGGGGTGATTTGGTCTCACTAGAGAGCAGGCGAGGAATGCTCTGATGATATATATTTTCAAGCCGGGCAGATCGCGGCTCCCCGAGGTGGGTGGAAGTGAAGTGATGGCCCTTGCATTGATCTGTATTGGAGAGCGGCAACAAAGTTTGTCGATAGTCCTGCCGTGATACAGAGAAGCTTGCGGGTTCTGTTTGATTCCTGTAAAATCAGCGATGCAAACTCGCCTGCCGATCTATCCAGATTGGGCAGTAACCCTGCAAAATAGCGGGTTCAGTTTAAGTATGTTGTCAATAAAATGTGTGTTGAGCATACAAGACCTCATGAGTTGATTTGTTAAAACAATCAGAAGGCACTGGAACCTCTAACCTCACAGTCTGGCCGTGTGCCGTCAGAGGAGGATAATACAGTATTATGCAATTTACAGCAATGTTTGCAGAAGGACGCGGGATTCCACAGGTGATGCCTGGGAATCCTCGCTGTCTGCCTCGAACACTAACAACACTTCTTCGCACGATTCCAGTTTCAAATTCACTGGACCTTCAACCCGCCTCATGGTGCCCATCACGGCGGTGTTTGGGAGCGCTTAATCCAACAAGTCAAGAAAGTGTTTTATTCAGTAGTGAAACAGCAAATGCTAGACGATGAAGCTTTGCATACTGTTTTATGTGAAATAGAAGCCATACCGAATGACCGTCCGATCACTCCATCTTCTGACGATCCTGAAGACCTTGAAGCGTTGACACCCAATCATATCATTCAGCTCAAAGCAAAGCCGGTTTTACCATGTGGTCTGTTTAAAAAAGAGGACTTGTATGTCCGAAGACGCTGGAGACAAGTTCAATATTTAGCAGACAGAAATGGAATAAACTTCGCCGAAACTTCAGCATCGGAGATGTGGTTCTTGTGGTCGATGAAACGGCACCTAGAAGCTCTTGGCCTTTAGGATGCATTACAGAAACGATGGCTGATTCTAAAGGATTTGTTCGTCGGGTGCGCCTGAAGATGCAAACAAGTGAACTAGAAAGACCCATCAATAAGCTATGCCTGCTTATGGAAGCAGCCTGCTGAACTTTAGAGTCAAATATTTTTTAAGCTTTTGACTCTACATTTACAGTGGCTCAGTGGCAGTGGCTCAGTGGTTCATGTAGGTTGTCTACAAATCGGAAGGTTGGTGGTTCAATCCATGGGTTCCACCTGACCAAGTGTCGAGGTGTCCATGAGCAAGACACCTAACCCCAGCTGCTCCCGGCGAGCTGGATGGCGCCTTGCATGGCTGACACCGCCGTCGGTGTGTGAATGAGTGTATGAATGGGTGAATATGAGGCAAATGTAAAGCGCTTTGGATGGCTGTAGGTCTGTTAAAAGCGCTATATAAATGCAGTCCATTTACCATTTACACTGACTCACATATGCTGACAAACCTACACACACACACACACACCAAACACTTACATAACATCTCTTTTTTTTGAAAGAAGATTTTTGTTGTTGAAAGACTATGGACAATTTTGGACATTAAAGGTTTAAGTACATTTTTTCCATTTGAATTCAAATCTATCGACCATATGGACTTGAAATGAGAAATGTATAATGAAATGTTTCATGTTTGGTATACTAATTACAGTACTTGTAAACAAGAATTAGGGGCTGGAATGTTGTAGCCGTTTGTCTAAGTTTATGTTTTATAAATTATTTGTTTATTATTATTATTAATATTATTATTATTATTATTTGCTATGTGCATATTTCTTTGTATTAGGAATTTCACTATCGGACACCTGGCAGGTGCACAAGCTATACATCACCGCATATGGGCAGGATGGGAAGTGACATAGAACTAATGTTTGGATTTGGGATGGTGGTTTTTCAGTTTTTTGACCACTTTTCGTTTTCTTTGCTAGATTTTTCGTTTGTTGGAATTATGACCTTAATTTAGAAACGTTTTTAAATTGGAACTTATGTTTAATAAAATAAATTTAATTTTGAAATGAAGACGGCAAATACTTAAATCACTATTCCCGGAATCCACGGCCTACAACGAAAGGCCGACGCAAGGGCTGTCGGTTGCGGTTTCTCTCACGCCCCTCTGGTTCGGCGGAGTAATTGCAACTTCGTTGCTCGAGAGGGGAAATCCGTGCTTTCCTCAGCAAAATGGCAATTCGAGTTTTGCCACAAGGGAAAATGGAGAAATAGGTTGAAGCGGTGTTGGTTCTGCTGCTGTGCCATCAGAGCACAATATTGTTCTCATTTTGGGATGAAGTGCTCCTGGCTGCAGACAGCAGGGAACAAGCAGTGTTATAAAACACATGCGCTTGTTTTCCATTTACGAGCTCTGGGATTTTCAGATAATCTCAAAAGGTGCTGTTATATCTCGGTCTGTTATATCTCGGTCTGGGGATAGATTCAGAACCGAACAGAGGGCAGAGGACTTTTGCAGTATTGAGACTGCTGGGGCTCATGGCCTCGATAGCAGTAGTACGGCTGGATTCTCCTCTTTGTGTATGCAGTTCCGGCGCTGGGTGTTCGGTAACTTGCTATATGCCATGTGACATTTAAGCATGGTTCAATAGCGCTGTTGGGCGTTCAGACCATGGTCCCTGGGAGTCCTAGATCTGTTAACAGAAGGAATTCCCCAGGGCAGGGTTAAGGCATGTTCATTAGTGATGACAAACGTCACAACACGGTCGAGAAACTCTGTAAGAGGAGAGTGGTTGACGGCGCTGTAAGAGCTTCACATACATTTATGTGGAGTAGTTCTCCTGGTGCTGAAACACTTGACCCAGCAGGGCAAGCATTATTCAGAATGGAAAATATGACAATAGGCAAGGAGGTACTCCCTCTCTGCTGAAATTGGCATGGATGCTCTTGATACGGGGCAGACCTGCGGTGGCTTGTGCACACTTGAATAGTGGTGCAGATCGGGTGCAGAAATGTGGATCTTTTTGCATCTGCAGAAAACATGTGCCTTTCGCTGTTTTCTTGATTATGGACAGGAGTGCCCCGTAGGGGGTGGATGTCCCAACACATGTATAGCCCAGGATTCTGCTGTATGCAGAAGGGTCCATCGCTGATTTTGGTGGCATCTTGCTGGCCAGGAAAAAAAAGAGACATGGTACTCAAGCATCATGGCATTTCTGTTAAGGACACATAACATGGTGTCTTCCCCTATGCAGGGACCTGCTGTCCCAGGCAGGAGGTAGATTCTGCACCCTCGGTCGGAACTGTGGTCTCTAGGGGCCTACATGTTGAGAGAGGGAGAATCTGATTGTAGCTAAAAAATGTTTGGTTTGAAGTTTGGTGCAGGTGAAGATCTGTATCACCGTGTCAGTGCCTGATTGAGGGAATACTGTTTTCTTCTCCGAAGGAAAGTCACTCCCATTTCATGCTGGAAGTTTATTGGGCGACTGTTTCGGCTTTCATGAGGGCATTAATGGTGCTGGGCTAAAGCGTGCATTTTCGGTTCCTTAAGAGGGTACAGCCGAGAGCGTGAGTTCTTCAAAGTATAACCTACTCCATTGGCCACATTGATGGAAAGGTGCTTTCGGCGCATGTGCACTATCTAGTGCATTTTGGTTTTCAAGTGCTTTGGTTTTCAAGTGCTCTCTCTCCTCTCCACCTATAGCTGGTGTGTGGTGAGCGCAGTGGTGCCATTGTACTGTGGCTGCCCTTGCATCATCCAAGTGGAGGCTGTACACTTTGAGTGTACAGTAGTACATAGTGTGACGAGCGTCCTCGGAGGAATCAGCGTCGCCCTGGCAACCAACACAAAACACCTGCACACCCTCACCACCGGCTGATCGGTCACAGCTGCTCCCAATCAGCCCACAGCCACATAAGCAGCACATGCTGAGCAAACAGGCAGACTCAGGTCTTGAGCCGACTGAAACGCTGGACTAACCTTGTTTCTCTGTTCTCCCCAGAAAGCAGCGAGTGACCGACAGCCCACCACTTGGAGCACATTTTGGACACCCACTTTCGTTTGGATTGAGCACTGAAGAGCACTTAAAGCACCAGCCATCACGCACCGGCTTACCTTCTTTCACCAGTTTTAATTTGACTGTAAATAAATCTACCCTCCAGGGGCCTTTTCACGAAGCCTGCCTTGTCGAGTGGTTCTTCACCCCGTGACAATAGGAAACGTGCTATATAATTCATGTCACTTGCACATGTGCTGTTGTGTGTGCACCGTCCGCGGTCACAAAAATTGGGCTGCACACGGACAGTGTGCATGGCCATCCGCAGACTCTCCTGATGGTGATAATTACGTCACACGGACAGTTCACGGACTGTCGGGGAACTCTCGCGTTCCCCTCCATCTGTTGAGAGTGTGAGCTTTTCAAGGTATACTCCTTTGGCCAGGAAGGCCCGGGTATAGTTAATTTTCCGCATCCAGATGCATATCACGCGCAGTCGAATGATGACCGAGTTCAATACATGTGTAATTGTTGTGACTCTTCTGTCGCTTCTGTGTTTCTTTCACATGCGCTGTTGTATGCGCACCTTCCATGCATTCTCAAAAATTGGGCTGACAGGATACTTTGGGCTTAATTGCAGATGCGTTCGGAATGCGTGCTTCTGAGTGAACTTTCGATCAAGTCACTCATACGCTGTGGCATGCGCACCGTAGACCCTCCTGTTAACGAGTATTTATGTCACATGAATGGTGCTCTGAACGCAGACATCCTAAGTATACTGTGAACATTAAGGTCTGCGTTTTTAGGCTTGTTACGAACTGTAATGGTGCCGTCATGACCTGATGGTTGATCTGGAGGCTAGGTGTGAACCTCCGTTTGAGCCTTTAGAATCCTTTAATATAAGGATGCTGCCTTGTCATGGATACTGGCACCAGCGAAGCACGTTGGTTATCTTCATGCGCAATTGGTGCATCCCCTTTGCAGTTTGCACCCAAGCTGCGCTTGGTGGTGTTGCATCCAAATGCGGCATATATGCCAAAGTCAGGTTGGGAGTATACTCTTGTTCGAGCTGTCTGCCCTGTGAAATCTCTGACTCAGAGAAAGACAGGATACTTGCTTTGTGCCATTTGCGATTCGTACGCAGGTGCATTGGGCAGTTGCAGGCTATGCACTAGCCTGACCAGCCTTTTGTCATGTTTTCCAACTCAGCCAGTGGGAAACCGCTATCTGAGCAATGTCTTTCACATTGGATTGTACAAAGCTATTTCTATAGCATGGAAGGAGTTGGTTCTGCCTGGTGAGGTGTGAGAGCACTCTACAAGGGCATGGAGATGTCAGGGGCTTGGTTTAGATTCTCGTGGGATGCCAGCTGGGCATCACTGTGCACGTTTGTCCGGTGTACCCGCTAGTTGCCACTACGGCAACAGTAATGCAGGCTGTGCTCACCACAGGGTTTTTTAACTGGGGGCCATGCATCTTTCCCTTGGTGAAAGGGATATGTGGCAGTGCTGGTCTCTTACATTTAGTTCAGCGACTTGGCGGGCGTGAATATATGTCCCATAATCATGTGTTGTACTGAGTTGACCGACTGAATGGGAACGTTGAGTTATGCATATAACTACTATTCCCAGAAGGAGGGAAACGAGGTACAACACCTCTGGGCCCCACACAGTCGGGGCTCGGTGAAGAGCTGGACTGAACAAAGGGAATGACACATATGACTGCATTTATATGCTGTGGGCACGTGACCCCGCTCACGTCGTCATGCATCATTGGCCTTTCAGGCATGAATAAAGGTGTCTTCAGCAGATGGCGCTAGAGCACGATATCCCATAGTCATGTGTTGTACCGATTTTCCCTCCTTCTGGGAACAGTAGTTATATGCATAACTCAACGGTATGCATCGCCGTGACTTTCCCACCGGAACACGCCCCCCTCAGCCGGGACTGAGTGGCAGAAGAGCTGCTGCATGAATGGATTTTAATTGGGGAAACGCAAGTAAAAAATAAATAAATAAACAGTTATCAGTGTCTCTACTTTTATTTTATACAAAATATTACAACTATCACAAACTATGCATCATTTGAAAGCTTACACTCAATATTCATGTTCTGAAATTTTTTCTTCAATAAATACACCAGAGAGGAAAGGGTTAAATGAAATACTAAAATGCAAGCTATTTAAACATGAACAAAATAACCGCATTACTCATATTTCATCTCCTATCGTTCAGATCAGATCGGACAAATCCAATAAACTCCAGCGTACATGACAGTGTAAGAGTCCACTCTTCAAAACGCATCCCACTTTTTAATCCAAAACAACGAAAAATAGGGAAAAAAAAAACAAATAAAAATAAAAAATCCTGCTATATTTGCATGAGCGGTTTGAATTAGAGTAATCAATCATGACCATTTTCATTTAAAAAAAATCAGTATTCTGGCGAACTCCTCTGTACTTTGGACCCTTTTGCTCAAATTAAACCCTCCCAGGTCTCTCTCCTTCAATCACAGCTTGGTGAGCTGTCAATCATTGCGCCCATGGTTTTCGTTGGATAAATCAAGCGTAAGCGTTAGTTCTGGCAAATCACGTTAGTCAAGCTCGCGTCAGCTGATCGATGTCATCCAATAGGGAAGCGTTACTGATTAGGCTGCGTCTTTAAATGCACCTGCCAGCCTTTCAGAGCTGCTTGATCGCCACGCTCTGCTCGTTACCCACCTCCATCCCCTACTCCTCCAAAATGGGACTGCCTTGCGGTTCGGTACCACACTTATGCTCAAGTATTCTGGGTCATTATGGTCATATTTTAGTCTCATGTCTTTTTTCTCTTTCAGGTGATGTTCGTGTCTTTTTTTTTAAATTTTAGGTACCAGTCTGTGAGGTCCAATTATTTGCTAAAACTGTTCGGGGAAATGTATCGCTGCGCTCCCTGCTCTGTCCAGGCATGGCTGCTTGGATGAGCGGGGAGTTTTGCCCAGAACAGTTCCATTCCGCCAACATTAAATTTGCTATCATTATTGCTAATAAAATCATTTTAACGCTAAACGTTCCTTGTTTTCTTTTAATAAATCTTTGATGATAGTGGTGTGACAGAAAGGCAGTCAATGCCTTGCCAGCAAAGGTTTGATCGATGGCCGTAGTAACCAATCAAAATGCATCATCTTGCGCATTGTTTGTAAGCATAGAATCACTATTGCTCGTGCTCACTCCTCTCTATGGCAGCGGTGCGTGCCTGCCAGTTTTGCGCACACACGCAATGGAGCGCAGACTCTATGACTGACACTTCTTATCAACTGAATTAGTTTTTGCAAATTCTGTAAATAGTTACTTTAGTTTTTCAGTAACTGTATTTCCATTATAATTAGCAGTTTATTGCAGATTTATTTGAATGAAAAACTACTCTTTAACAATTACAAATGCTCTGAAATAAATGACCTTTTTGAAAGGACGCCTAGACTTTTGTTGACATAAAAGCTTATAGAAGCTACATTACTGAGAGCATCCTCAAATTTGAATCAAAACATGATCAGACATTCAGTTTTAGGTTATTTTCAGGCTCTTAACATTAAAGTCTCCAAATTTTTCCCTAAGTGAATAAAAAAAAAACGTAAGTAAGCTTTGTCTTTTTTCCCCTAAAATTATCAGCATACATATTTTCCTTATTTTGTATGACATTGTAAAGAAATTGACAATTTAAATTTTTTTAGTTTGTTTGTGATTTATTATTTCAGTAGAATTTGCTTTGGTACAGCATGTCTTAGTCAGTAGTAAAAAAAATGTGGCCACCCCAATAAAATCACTGGGTCTTGCCTGGCCACCCCTGAAAAAACATTCTGACTACGCCCCTGGGAAGAGGTAAAAATTGTACATTTTACAGTTGATAACCAGGTGGAACCATTAACCCTTTAGATAGGCCTGTGCAAAAAAAAAAGCTTAGTTTCTGGCTTTTCAATGGAGTTTTCTATGGACTTTTATATGGAGTATGACAGCATATTATTGTGTCTGTGTGTGCGTGCGTGCAGAGAGAGAGAGAGAGAGAGAGAGAGAGAGAGAGAGACCTTACGTCAACTTACCTTGATGTATCTGAGAAAATCAAAATATGCACTTCAGCTCTCAGCATAGCACATTGGCCCTGGAGTCACGCCTCTGGCAGGCTGAGGAAAGGGAGTTGTCTCCACATTGGTGGAAAACCACACTTTGCCGTTTCTCCCAATCCACCCAGATCCAGGATACTCTGAATCCTCCTCGCCTTCAGTGGAAGCTGGAGAGGATGATGAGGGTGCCACAACAAAATCAGGATCTGACTCTCCTGAGTCTGTGGTGTCAGAGGGAGAAGATGATACATCCTGCAGCTCACTGGAGAGGTCAGGCTGCATAATCATTTCTAAACCTTCGGTACAATTCAAGCCCCTTCTCATGTTGCTTGCTTCTCTTCTCACCAGCAAGTAACCAGCAGGATGGCATGCAAGTGTGTAAATCCACTTACCTTGTTTTTGTTTAGTCTGCAATTCTCACCATTAAAAGGCAGCAGGTGCATAAATAAATTTACTTTGTTTTTGTTTACTCCATGTAGTTCTGAGAGCTGAGGTGCATATTTTGATTTTCTCAGATACATCAAGGTAAGTTGATGTAAGGTCTCTCTCTCTCTCTCGCCCTCTCTCTCTCTCTCTCTCTCTCTCGCTCTCACGCACGCACGCACAGATACACACACAATAATATGCTGTTATACTCCTTATAAAAGTTCATAGAAAACTCCATTGAAAAGCCAGAAACTAAGCTGAGCTATTTTTGCAAAGTCCTATCTAAAGGGTCAATGGTGCCACCTGGTTATCAACTGGAAAATTTACACATTTTACCTCTTCCCAACAGGGAAAACCATCAACAATCAAAAATGCATGAGTATATGGTGTCATGGTATTGCAATCAAAAAATGTGGTTATAATGGAAGTCAATGGGGCAAAAACAGCCACAAACAGTAAATGAGGGAGAAAAAAATAAAATCTGATGCTACACAAAAACTAACAATGCATCAAAGCCAATGTTGTTTCTTTGACATGTCCAAGACTGTGATAAAAGGTAAAAAGAAATCCAGTCCACAATCTCATTTTATATTGAAAATAGTAGTTTTGTGTTTTTTTCCCCAAATCAGTGACATAATTTATGAATTTAGCAATTAAAGAGTTAAAATCCTGATTTTTTTTTTTAAACATTTAGTAGTTTTGAGCAGGACTGAGGTTGATTAATAGATTTATGCAAAAATATTTAAAAAAAATATTTATCTGATACATTTTTACAGCAGTTTAATTTAGTGGCTGTTTTCATCCACGAACATAACAAAAGGGTAGTGAATTTGCCCAGAGTGTACTGTTGAGTTTTTGAAAAATTTTAAAGCATTTTTCCAAAATATATGTTAAAATAAGATTTGTCACCAAAGATCATTCCATTTGCTGAAACAGAGAAAGTTATGGCCAAATTAAGACTCAAAAACCCCCCATAGTGGATGAAAACATCCCCAACAGCACATAAGGGTTAAGAAAAATGTGCTTTCACAACTCCTATAGTGCATGACTGCAGAACAAATATGTGTTTGTACTGAACATTGAAGGAGCAACAGATTTTGTGTGAAAATATATCATAAAAGTGGTTTATTTTGTATTAAGTCTTATAAATGTATGAGGTGGAGAGAGGGACCTTTTACCCCACAGACACACGGAAACCAGCACAGGGCAAAAGACACAAAGTATTTACACAAGTACTTTAGCTGTGTTTTAATAATGTCCAAGTTAATACACGCTCAAAACAATCACTTTAGCAAAGTTTGCACTATATTTGGTTTAGTTTGATAAATAAAATATATTTTTGTTCAATAAATATACTGTCATTACAATATTCATTTTAAAAATACAGAAACAAAATTATCAAAAAAAGTAAAGATTGCATTAAATAGATTAAATAAATAACGAGACCCCATAAATCCCATAATAATTATATAAAGCTTAACAGTAGTAACAAATGCCATACTTTTACACAATCTTCTGTTAAAACTGTTGCTTTAATTAACTTGAACAAAAAACATTTTTCTCAAAATATAGACATTCATTTTATCGATTCTACATACATTTTCAACATTTTAAAATACATAAAATATTAGATGATGTTAATGCAGAATCAGCTTTGTGTTGCTGTCGGCGATCACGTAAAAGATCAACCACGTTTTATGCCATCTAGTAGTTTAAAAGAGAATAAAGTCAAATGCGCCTTTAACCTTGTTGTACCCTACAAGCAATTTACTCTCCACACCTGTGGTGGTAGTTGTTGAAGAACTGTAGTCAGCCAAACTCATATCAGCCAGCAATATTTTAGTGCAACTTATAAGTATTATCCACACACATTGTTCAATTATGTACTGAAGATGATATATTGTCATCACTTATCTTTTCAGTCATGGTATCCTCCAGTGATCCAGCACTAAATGAGGAGCTCAGGTGCTCCATCTGTCTGGTCACTGATCCAGTCACCACTCCATGTGGACACAACTTCTGCAGATCCTGCCTGAGCAAGTGCTGGACGGACACAAAGCCCTGCTTCTGTCCACTCTGTAAAGAAAGATTCAGCAAAAGACCTGATCTCAAGATTAATACAACACTCGGAAAGCTTGTGCAACACTTTAAGCTAAATCAAGAACCTGAGGTGTTCTGTGACGTCTGTGGTGAAAGAAAGCAGAAAGCTGTGAAGACCTGCCTGACGTGTCAAAGCTCTTACTGTGAGACTCATCTGGAGCCTCATCGCAGAGTCCCACGTCTAAAGAAACACAAACTCATCAATGCTGTGGAAAATCTGGAGGATTACATATGCCAGAAACACGAGAGACCTCTGGAGCTGTTCTGCAGAGATGATCAGACGCGTGTGTGTCTGTCCTGCACTGAAGGAGAACACAGGACTCACAACACTGTTCCTATAGAGGAGGAGAGTCGAGAGAAGGTAAAGAGTTACAAACAAAGCACTGTATACATCCAACAGTAATTTTGTCAATTTTTGAGAATTCAATGTTACCTTCAAAGTTCACAGATTTTTTGATCAGAATATGGAAAGCCATATTCAGTGATAAATGTGTTGGTGTTTTTCTCTGTATGTAGAATAAGCTGGTTCAGACCAGGGCCGGATTTACCACCGGGCCGATTGGGCCGGTGCCCGGGGGCCTCCGACCTCTAGGGGGCCTCCAAGACCCTACTAACTGTGTGGCTTCATCCCTTTTTTTTATTTAAAATTAAAATAAAATTAGTGAATGAGTGTGTGTTTGTGTGTATGCGTGTTAAAAATAATTTATTTGCACACAAAAAAAAGTATCATGACCAGTATCGGCTGTGTCTGATGAGCTTACTGCGGAAACTGTTGATAGCTGCAAGACAGGCGGTAGAAGTGTGAAAAAAAGAGAGTTAAAAAAACGACATGGAAAAAAAAACGGTGAAGCCACAAAACGGAAAGTAAAAAGGGAGAAGGATACCAGAGAGGATTTAATTAGCATTATTCCAACCATCTCCACTTTTTTCAAAAGTCGGCTCGACGCAGATAAAGAGCCTGCACGGCGCACCGGCGGTGACTGGTAGGTTAACGTAGGCTACATTACCGTAGGCATCTATTACTTTCCCCCCTTATTAAAAACCCTGATTAAATGCCCGGATCGGCGCAGAAGCCTTCAGAATCTGCGTCCACCGACCCACCTCCTAAATAAATATTTTTTTCTGATTTAGCTAGAGCGAGCTAGAGGCAAGCCCAGCACCTTTCATAAACTAAACTTTTCATAAGATTTCACCACCCATCTGTCCCCGTACGATATATTGCTTTTTAAATCATGTAACGTTGTTGTATTAATGTTGACTGTTCATTTGTATGACCAGATACGCTTTCGAGGCTTATCAATGCAAAGCCTAATATGTAGGACTCATTCTCTAGTTGAGGTATAGCCTACATTCACGTAATATTTCACATATTTTTTTCTTTCTATAATTCTATAATTATATCTTTCGTCTTTTCCCGTCAGATCACTGCAGAAGTATCGCTTTGTTGTTTTTGATCTTTAAGCTAATATTTAATCGTTAGGCTGATTAAATCACTATTTTATGTGATTAAAAAGCGCTTTTTTTAATGCATTTTACATAAACTATTTGCTCAAGTAGCTAATAATCATATAATCTAACTTTCAGGGCTATTATTGGGGTTATAAGTAACTAAGTTAACTCAAACTAAAACTAAGAACATGAAAACATGTTAACTCAAGTAAAATAAAATATATTTTTATTTCAGCTAGTCATTTGTCATTTCCATTTAGTTTAACTTGATTTAACAAAATAATTAAAACGGAAATAAATGTCAATGTCAAAATATTTGAGAAAACCAATCAAATCAGAGTAGGCGGGCTTTATGTTCACACAGAAGCTGCTGAGGCTGAACGCGAATTTTGGCAGCAGGACTCGACGTCAAGTGCGAGATATGAAGCTAAACTAAACATTTCATATTTGACAGCTGCTTCTCTAAGTCAGAAATGTTCACTCAAATTAATAAACTTTTGTCTAATTTCGACATTTTCAATTGAATTGGCCAATGTAATGTAATTTAAAATATAGCTAATTAACAAATAAGAAATATTAACAAAGCCGTTTTCATCCGAATAGGCATAAGATTAATAGTAATGAATGTGTGCATATTGTAAATTAATAATTCTATTTGTAGCATTCAGTAAATAAAAAAGTTCAGCTTTTTTCACAGCCTGTATTGGGCAGATTAATAATGAATGTGTGCACATTGTGAATTAATTTAATAAATTTACTTACCTAGCTTTCCTAGTAGCCTTCAGTAAATTAACATGTCTATGAAAATGATTCATAAAACATATAAATATCAGTAAAACATATGTTTTACTGTCTTCACTGACAAAAATGGAAAAACTTTATCATTCATATCTACCCACTGACATGGTTTTCAAGGTATTGCTATATCTAATTTTCTGGCGATCAGAACAACTTAAAATGCACATTAGGTAGATCATAGAAATCAAAATTTTCTCGGGGGAGCAAGCCAATATCCTAATATGTAGTTAATAGTAAGAATTGGACCCTAAACTAAAGTGTTACCATTTTTTTTATACCCTCACTGGGGGCTGAGCCCCCATAAAATGAAAATCCTAGAATTGCCCGTTTTAGTCAGAATGATTGCACTACTATTCTATTGTGCTTCGTTTGATTTATTCAATTGTGCGCGCTCATTCACGGAAGCTTGAATTTTAGCGGAGATTCACTTGCAGAAAGCTCGTCCTCTCCTCACAGGGCTGCACAATTGATCGAATTTGTAATCGTGATTACAATTACGGAGGCCACAATTATGTAATCGTTCAATAAAATGTAATCGCAATTACCAAAAAAAAAAGTAACTTAGGCTATAGGCCTATTATTCTGTGTAGCTACTTTTCTTTCTACGGTTATATTAAAATTTTCTTATATATAAAATTATCATTATATATATATATATATATATATATATATATATATATATATAGCCTAAATTTTTTTTAATTTTTTTTTTTTACTTTTTTTATTTAATGAAATCAAACAAATGTAGCCTATATTTGAATGTAATTTTGAGGCTTTATGCTACAGAAAATCAACAAAAAAAATTCTTAAACGCATTAAACAGCACAAATCTTTTACACAGGGCAAACTGCTTAAAACTTGTTAACTGTGTTACCAGTTATTTTGAAGCCCTTAATATAAGCTTGTGTCATGTTTAGGACAAATTGTTTTTTAAGCTGTGTGTGTTTGGGCCACGAGTTCTGGGGGGCCTCCGATTTTGTGCCCAGGGGCCTCTGCTTTCTAAATACGTGCCTGGTTCAGACACACACAGACGAGCAGCAGAAGTCTTGTACTTTGGGCCACAACTTGGTACAAACTTTGCTATTGTTCTTCAACAAGTGTTCCTTTAACTGACTCTCTCTCTTTTTGCAGACTCTCGCCTCCAATGACTGTATCCTTACTTCATCTCGAACCGTCCACATTTCAAACGTGATGATTATTGGTCTGGGTATCCTGTTGGTAGCAGTAATGCTGTATACAGTAAGTGTGTGTGTAAGTGCATTGGTTTAAGGGTGTGGAGGGGGGGGGGGGTGGCGGGGGGGTTTGGTGTGTCTTCAGATGCTTCTTGAACAATACGATGATCTCCGCAGTTTGGGTGGAGGTGAAAATAAGTAAATAAAGGATTTTAATGGATTTGGGGAAAAACTAAAATAAAAAAGAACAGTAAAAGAATACGATTTTTTTGTAACCGTTTATAAATAATATAATTTTTTTTTTTTAAACATGCACCTGTAATGATTGTAGTTTCCGATGTGGCCTTTACACATCCACACAACCGTCACAAACTTAATGGACGACGTAAACAAAACTCTGGTTGTCTGTTCTTTTATTCTCCACAGCAATGTTCTAAGGAATACATTAAAATGTATTAAATTGGTGGCAAACACTGCAAACATAAACCACCACAGCAGTGTCAGACATTTTCTGCTGAACTCCATACAACTTATAACAATTCCATGTTAACAAAATAAACAAACATGAAAAATCACATACCTGAGGAATACATTAAAATGTATTAAATTGGTTGCAAACACTGCAGACATAAACCACTGAAATCAGAAAAAACATAAAATGAACAAACTCTCTCTCTAAGAGTAACTGTGTGTTCAGTATGAGATACGAGGCACAACGTTAATTACTCAAAGTTTACATCGGACATATAAACCCATCCGACTCATTGTACATTTGTTTATATAATAACTACAAACGTTTACATTTGAATCAAAATCGTCAGTGTCAGACATTTTCTGCTGAACTACAGTATGCATGCAAGGACAAAATACTGAATGTCTGTAATGCGATAACCACTAGGGGCCACTAAAACCCCATTTGATTTATTTTAACCTCTAATTTCATGTAATTAAACACCATGAATACATTTAGAATTAATTTTCTTTTTAACTCAGTTACATTCACCCCCACATAATTACTTGAAACTTAGGCATCACCCAAGGTACAATAAAGCATTCACATGTAATATGCATTTCACATCAAAGAAGAACCTTCCATAAAAAGACAATATGACAATTATCCCATAAGGATGAATCGATAAGAGAGCAGCGCTAAGCTCCCATATCAACAATCGACAATAGAATGTCCACATACATTCCACAATCTCATTCACAGAATAATCAACAAAGGAAATAACCCAACAAAATGCTTAATAATTGGGTAATTAGAGAGGCCCCCCCAACGGTCAATGGTACTCCTCATCCTCAGGTATATTACTTGAACATGAACCAAGGACCTTAAACCAGTCCAGATAAACTAGGAAAGGGAGAAGAAAAAGCTTTCTCAAATGTTCCATAAAAGTAGATTTACTTTCCTAATTAGCAAAAGCACGAAACATAGACTTGTAAACAGCCTCAACATTACGCTTTGCATCCTGAATCACAGCCTGGCCTGACATTGTTTGAATTAATCTGTCAACTGGTTTGATGACACGGCCAAAGGGTGATCTGATCTGTCTGGTGGAACTAGCGTCATCTGCCGCATGTGTGTTCAGAGTCATACCGGAGGACTGTGAGTGTGCTCGAGCAGGCATAACAGCACTTGCAGATTCTATGCTTCCTGAATCTGAACGGCATTCATCTTCAGTGACAGTCACATCAGCCGTTTCTTCATCTGACTCCTCAGATACACTTTCAATAGACATTGATGGAGCAATTTGGGGAGTCGGGTTAACTATAACTTCAGCTGAGATCACAGTTGAAGTAGGTGCTTGACTCACAACAGGTAAGTGAGAAACCCAACTCAATGTTCTATCAGTATCGTCATTCACACGACTGGTCAGAGGAACGTTCTCGCAGGAAATGTCATCATCCATGTGTGTTGGCACGGCTTCACTTAACATCACTGAGCCGTCTTTCAGGCTTGACGATGAACTTGAAGGCATGTTGCTACAGGGGCCACTCACAGCTGAACCCGGACAAGCCACAGAGATCTCTTCAGGCACAGGTAGAAAATCAACCAGCAACAAGAGATTGCGATGGACCACTTTCTCTTGACCAGTGGCAGGGTTCCAAATCCTGTAAGTGTGAGTTTGAGGCTTGCAGCCCACCACAGTGTAAACCGTGGACTCCCATCGATCTGCAACTTTTCTTTTTCCCCTCTCAGCCTTATTCGCCAACAGCACTTGGTCACCCACATTGATGATGAGCCCCTTCACTCGATGGTTATATAGAGCTGCATGTCTTTTCTCTTCCTTTGTGAAATGCTCTTGTGCAATCACCATGGCCTCTTTGAGGTCTTTAACAAGTGTGTTCACAAACTTGTCGTAGCTGATCACATTCTGGTCGTTCAAGACGGAACAGAAGAGAATATCGACCGGAAGACGTGGCACCCTTCCGAACATCAAATAACAGGGTGCATAGCCTGTCGACTCATGTGTCGTGCAATTATACAGGAACGTCAACATCTGCAAACGTCTCGGCCAATCCCTCTTGACGTCCGGAGATAGAGCACGGATCATGTTGCCCAGCGTCCTGTTAAAACGTTCCACACTACCGTTGCCCATAGGGTGGTAGGGGGTGGTGTGTGATTTCTTCACCCCTGATACCCTGAGGAAGTCTCTTATCAGCCGACTCTCGAAACTTGCACCTTGGTCACTGTGGATACGTTCCGGTAGGCCATATATACAAAAATATCTGTCCCACAGAACTCTGGCAACTTGCTTGGCAGATTGGTCTCGACACACAAATGCCTGTGCTAGCCTTGTGAAATGGTCAGTCACAACTAAGACGTCGACAGATTTATTCTTAGCATCTTCTGCAGACCAAAAATCAATACAGACCAGCTCTAGCTGTTTCGTAGATGTTATAGTCTCCAAAGAAGCTCTGCCAGAAGGGTCAGGACTTTTACTTATGATGCAGCGTTGACAGTGACGCACAGTCACATACTCTATGCTCCATGTTTAACCAGAAAAAAAAAACGCTGCTTCGCCAAGCTAGCACTCCTGAATTGACCTTGATGTCCACTGTCATCATGAACACTTCTCAGAACTATATCCACCAACGAGTCTGGGACAACATACTGGAAGCGTTTCATCCTTGACAACTGGTCACGAGACACCCTGTAGAGAACACCATTCCTCACAATCAACTTCTCCCAGTGTTTGAGGTAACGAAGCACCGCTGGTGACTCTCCTGCTCTCTCGTCTTGTAGGTCTCTGGCGACTCTCAATGTAAGATATGACTCTTGACAACACTCTGTCATTTGTCGGTTTGTCACACAGGTCCTCCACAGAAAACGCTGGCAATGTGTCCTGGTCCGTAGGAACTATCTGAGGTTAGTGATCCACAACTGTCATAGCCCGTGTATCAGCACCAAGTTCCCAATCCACATGTGAAGTCAAGACAGCAGAGACATCAGAGCTTGCAACAACAGTATGGTCCATACTAAAATGATCATTGACTGTGCATGACTGTCCTTGTTGTATAACACTCTCTTCCTGATTTTTATCACACGAACATCTGAAAGCATCCTACACAGAGTTAGATGACATCCCTCTCATATCTGCCAGACTGGTATCTTAGGGCACTCGAAGCAGTCTTTGCGTCACCCCACTCTTGACAAAAGGGACTCTGCTGAGGGAATCAGCAATGACATTCTGAGTTTTGCCAGTTTTGCCACCCAGCGCTGTTCGCAGCAGTCGAGCTTAGGCTTTGTGAGTATATGGGCAAGCGGATTGTTGTCTGTCAGAATGGTGAAATTGTGCCCCTTGAGCCAATGGCTAAACTTTCACAAACGGACCATTTCAGGGCCAGAAATTCCAACCGGTGTGCCGGATAGTTCCGCTGTGAACGTGATAGGGACTTGCTGGCGAAAGCAACTGGTCTCGCTCTAGTCTCTCCCTCCTGGACTTGTGACAAGACAGCTCCGATACCATCCAAGGAAGCATCCGTCGCCAATATGAAGTGACGCGAGAAATCCAGGTGAGCTAGAACAACACTCCCAACCAGAGACAATTTCAGCTGCTCAACCGCATCATGCTGTGCTTCAGTCCAATCCTCAGGCCTCAACTTCCTGTTTTTCCCTGACCTTCTGGCCTTGAAGAAGAGCGAAGAGTGGTTTTGCTTTGACAGAATAATTTGGAATGAAATGTTGATAATAGTTCACCATTCCCAAAAATGATCTAATTCTCTGCTGAGATGGTGTCTTCCCGTCCGCTTCAATCAGGTCAGAACTGTTCAACTTGGAAATGCACTCTACCTTATTAGGATCCGTAGACACTCCGTCCTTGTTTATAACATGTCCCAGAAACTTCACTGACAATCTCAGGAGGTGACATTTTTTTGGAGCAAGTTTCAGGCCATGGGCTCTTAACCTTCCGAACACCATCTCCAAACGATCAAGTGCTACTTGCTAATTCGGGCCAAAGACGATCAGATTGTCTATATAACACAGAATGCTGAGAAAGTTTTGATCGCCAAAAATACTGTTCATCATCCGCATAAAGCAGCCAGGGCTATTGCAAAGACCTTGAGGTAGCCTGTTGTACTCAAACAGGCCCATAGGCGTGGTAAAGGAAGTGAATTTATGATCATCCTCATGAAGCGACATGTTGTAAAAACCTGACGTGAGGTCCATCGTACTGAACAGAGCATTACCACCAAGCGCCGCCAGGCAATCTGCTTGATGTGAAAGAGGGTGGGCATCCTTAAATGTTCTTCTGTTTAACCAACAGAAGTCAGTACAAACCCGAAGATCCCCATTCTTCTTCCACACTAAAACAAGTGGAGATGCGTACTCACTTTGTTCTTTTTCCTCCATCTCCGTCAGGACCTGGTGCAGCTTCTGTTATTGGCTAGGGACTACTCACCTAAATGGAAGTCGGAACGGCCTGGGGACCGAGAGGTGGATTCTATGTATGAAGCCTGTAGCCTCTCCACAGTCAAGGTGATTTCTTGAAAAGATGTCCTCATAAGTTAAGATCAAACTGACTAATCGCTTCTTGCACTGGTCAGAAACGTCACATGACTCTACATCAAGGTCAGACAGTCCAATGGATTTTAACCTTTCACTTGCAGATGTCGACTGGGCCCTGCTGGCAGACAAACCCATGGAGCAACTGACAAGGGGAGGTATGAGTCTTTCCGCACTATCAACATCCTCAAGTGCAATGCAAGGGTATAGGTCAGCCAGTTTTGAATTCCGTCTCAGCAGCACAAGTCTCCCTGATGTGTTGATCACCTTCAAAGGGACCCATCTGTCACGCCACAACGATGTGACAAGTCTGGCCACCATGATACCTCTGGGTATCGAATGAGAAGTGGTGGGCTCTGTCATGACAGCACTGCCTGGTGAGGAAACAGCTGATTTCAATCTCCCCCACACCAAATATTCACAACCAGGCTCAAGACAAACAGCTGAATTGCATCTTACTGTGCCAAGTTTCTCAGGCATATCTTTACCTCTCCAGTGATTTAGTCTAGCGAGCATAGACAGAAAGCTCTCAGATTCAGGATCCATTGATGTAGGGCCAGACACAGCTCTCCAGAAACCCTCACACTTCTTGAAATGTCGCAGAATATGTTTGATGACATTAGTTCCAATTATGAGTTCGTCATGCTGGCCGGGAACCACTAAAGTAGGTACAGTCATCTTCAAGCCATAAACTTCCATGGTCAGATTGAATACGGATTTAGGCTTGAAAAGCAATCCACCACAGCCCACAAGGACTACATCAGTGCTCAGCTCACTGCTTCCATCAACTACTCCTGCTTTTCTCAGCTTCATCACAGCTGCGTCATTTAAGGTGCATGCCATTGGTCCACTATCCATCATGGCTCCAAATGTCACTTTCTCCGATTTTCACAGGTCTATAAAAGAGGCTATCGTGTCCCCCAACAACTTGCATGTTCTGATGCACAATATTTTGTTAATCAACACTGTTTTCAATCAATTGGCATACATCTTCACACTCAGTAACAACTTGGGAGTGAATTCCAAGAATGACCCGTACTGCCTCCCTCCAAATATGGGTCCACTAGTTTCCCTCCATATCGTCCCGGACAGAAGAACGTTTTGGACATTCAAGTTTTGCATGTCTAGGTGAGAAGCAAACAAAACACAACATACCCGTCATGCAGTGCGTCACTGTGCTGTGCTTGCTGTCACCGCATTCCCTAAAGTTATTTCTGCTAAAGTGCTGTTGGAACCTCGAACTGCCTCTGTGAGCGGGAACTTCACGTGTCTAAACTCTATCCATCAGCTGCTCTAACATCTCCATCATTCGTGAGAGCACTTGACCTTCAGGCTGCTGTGTATTCTGTATCACAGTTTGGACTGCAGGCAGATTTGGAGCAGGACATGGCCGACGTTGAATAGTACTGGGCTCCACCAAGAGTTCCGGCTGCTTATGTCACCGGGTGAAAACCTGGTAAATCCAAAAAGATTCCTCATTGGTTCTAAATCTGTCTCTGTTGAGGGTTGGCCATGACAGGCGCCAGCTGAAGCAAATCAGCTGTGTTTCATTGAAGCATGTGCTCAGGAAAAGGAGCATAAAAAGGCAGTGTTTGCGCAGTGTGGGAGGACGGGTAGGCAGCAGTGCGTGTTCTGACAGCGGCGGTGAAAGAGGAAGGCTGAAGGTTTAATGCCGGATCGGAGTTCTACTGTGAGATTCCCCGAGGCATGCTCATTTAGTGAGTTTTCTGAAGAAACCACGAACAGCAACGTAATGAAGTAAGTGAGAGAGGAAACCACTGCAGGATATTGAGTGACTCACCGAGGAAAAGTTAAATGTACCCTTCATTTGATTACCCGTTGAGAAAACCACAGTTGAAGATTGACCATCACCAGAGTGCAACTAACCTTTGTTTGTGGGCAGTGTGTGTGATCTTGTTGACAGAACGAAGCGTAGTAACTGGAACAGCTGGGAGGATCGTTGCTGTGTTCATGCTGATCTTCTGAAAACGTTATTCCTCGAGTCATCCACCCTACAGAGAGAAGAGAAACGAGTCGATTAATCACTGTGGAGATGAAGTGAGTTTGCAGTGTCTGAAAGAGTGAAGTGCACACGTGTGAAGATTTATAAGAGTGATTTATGCACAAGTGTGGTGAGATCAAACGACTGTGTTTCCCTCTGAAACTTTGATGGATGAATATTGACTTATGACTATGAAGATCCCTTCATCCTTCAGGGATTCAATCCCTGAATCCCAAGAATTGATCTGTCTAAAGCTGTGTCCAGGTTTCCACTTGAGTGTACGGTGTGGAGGGAAAGAGCTCAACGCACCCCGAGTACCACACTCCACGAGCACTGTCTCTCGCGTCCACGAAAGTCCAGTCTCACGAACTCTCCCAACGACGCCGCTCTGCTACGCACGGAACGAGAGTAAAGGCGGGTAAATTACCACGGTCCTGTCTCACTTGTTATTGCCTGATCCACCGTCACTGTCTGTCCCTCAGAAGAGGTGAGGAAGCTGCTGTCATTCGATCGGCTGTTCTATGAACACATCCACAAGCCGAGTCTGAGCACCGTCACTGTCTGTCCCTCAGAAGAGGTGAGGAAGCTGCTGTCATTCGATCGGCTGTTCTATGAACACATCCACAAGCCGAGTCTGAGCACCGTCACTGTCTGTCCCTCAGAAGAGGTGAGGAAGCTGCTGTCATTCGATCGGCTGTTCTATGAACACGTCCACAAGCCGAGTCTGAGCACCGCCACTGTCTGTCCCTCAGAAGAGGTGAGGAAGCTGCTGTCATTCGATCGGCTGTCCTAAGAACACCTTCACGGGCCAAATACTTACCTGCTCTGTCCGTGGGGAAAGTTGAAGGCGAGAAGAAGCCTCTGTCCGTCCTACAAGCACCTCCTGACGAGTCGAAGAAATTACTGTCCTACCCACGAGTCAGTAGAGAAGAGGAATACCCCCCCCCCAGCTCCTCTTCCCAAATCGGGTTCCAGCCACGAACATTCTCAGCACTGTTTTTATTGTTTTAAATTAATAAACAAAACTTACCTTTGAAAGTCATTCTGTTGTCCGCCTCTTGGTATCCTCAGGTGTCTGCTCCTCCGAAGTGTGGTAATCGTCCCTCGGCCCTAACACCGGTTACACTTGCATGTAATTATCACCAATGATGAACTCGATATGTCCTGAGCAGCAGACTTTGGAAAACTCACATGATCATCATGCACAGTACATTCCTTGTTAAGCACTACTGAAGTGTGGCTCGTCACATACACACCAGCACGCAGAGTCCTGCACGGGTACGGGTGACCCGCGAATATTGCTGAAACGGGTGAAAAACATCCTATGTCGGGTGCGGGTCGGGTCGGACAAGGGAGAAACACGGGTCTAAACACGGGTTTTAAAAAGTCACGTGCAAACGAATATAGGCCTATATATAAAAATATATGCATGTATATTGTAAATGTGTTCCTAAAAATATGCATATACAAAAATATGCCTTGCCTGTATTTCAAGTTGATAAAATAATTTCAAATCCATATCAGTTTATTTGTGGCCGTGCGCCTCCCAAAAGTATCACAACCGCGCGCGCGTGCTCTGCCTGCACTGCAGTCGCCGAGATGGATCCTGAGGAGTTGAAGAAACGATAGCCACTAATGTGGAACTTCATCGCTGAGGAAGAACGCAGATAACTGTGGTAACAAACCAAGCACAAGCGGTTCTATCGAACTGTATTTTTGTTATGTTTCTTGAGTTTGTTCTCTTAATAACAGTGTCTTAGTACATTAAGCCTTGTTAAGCGTTTTTCACGTTAAGCGTTTTAGAATGTCCCGGCTGAAGTTGTCCTTGTGTTAATGGTCGTGTAATAACTTCTTTATGCTGGCAATAAAATGTTTTGTAAGTGTGTCTATAATGTGATATGCTAAACTGATTTTATTGCGGGTATGGGTCGGGTGTCGGTTCTGTTTTAAGCGGATCGGGTCGGGTGCGGATTTGATTTAGTGCTGATTTACAAAATCGGACCCGTGCAGGACTCTGCCAGCACGACCCATGTATTCTCTTTGATAGTCGTCAATCCTGCTCTGTATGTCTTTAGCTCTCCACTCATGAATAGGTTTACATCTGAATACACTAGCCAAACCAGGGTCGGGACAGTGCTTGATGAAAATTCGTGTCACCTCTTCACTCATATCAGCTAGCTGCTTTCCTTGTCTATGAAGGCCCTCATTTGCCAGATCAGCAGCCTTGTTGATCCGGATACAATAATCTACTGGATTCTCTCTGGCTCTGGGAAGAGTAGAATAGAAATCTGCAAGAGGTAGGCATGAAGAAGTATCACTGAAATACTGTAGCAAAATATTGTAAATCAGATCAGGGTACTGCTGTACATCAAGCGTGCAATCACTATGCAGACTGATCTTAACGACATCTTTTGCTTTTCCAGCAAGCCTGCTCATAATTTCCTCTGCTTGTTCTGAGATGGGACATTTCTGCTTTCTTATACAAGCTTTGGTTCTATTAACCCACTCTTTTATACAATACTTGTCAGATCGGTCACCACGGAACATGTCATGTTCTGATCCCACGAGTACTGACACTTGTGGTACTATCATTGGCATAGATTGTTCTGGTATCATCTGAGATCGAGTGTGGTCAAACGAATCGCTCTGGCAGTTGTTGCTTGCATTTTCTAAGCCTGCTGAAAGTAATCTTGAGACGATTGATTCTCCAATCTGTGAACCTAACTGGCCCACCCTATCTGTGAGGTGGCTAAGAGCATCCCTCTCAACGTTAGGTGTTGAAGTACAAGGGAAATCAACTGCGGCACGCCCAACAGGGGAATTATTTGTAGTTAAATTTAAACCACAACCCCCACTGTGGTCAGTTTGAGACCTTGACTGTCCCACCCCTCTTCTTCCACTTTCACTGAAAACCTAACCATTGCCAGAAGCACCCACAAGCCAACCACCCCTCCCTCTGGGAAAACCAGTGGCTTCCATGAATGTCCTATCCATATCAGCGTCACAATCATTAGTTTCAGGCATTATTCAGTCACTGTTCCTTACAAGCAATAAGAAAATGAATATATAAAATATAATTCAAACAGTGGAAATATTTGACACTGAAACAACACTCCAACGATCCAAAGAGTCACAGCACCAGTGTAACGATTGTAGTTTCCAATGTGGCCTTTACTCATCCACACAACCGTCACAAACAACGCCAACAAAACTCTGGTTGTCTGTTCTTTTATTCTCCATAGCAATGTTCTGAGGAATACATTAAAATGTATTAAATTGGTGGCAAACACTGCAAACATAAACCACCACAGGAGTGTCAGCCATTTTTGCTGAACTCCATACAACTTATAACAATTCCATGTTAACAAAATAAACAAACACGAAAAATCACATACCTGAGGAAAACATTCAAATTTATTAAATTGGTTGCAAACACTGCAGACATAAACCACTGAAATCAGAAAAACAAAATGAACAAACTCTCTCTTTAAGAGAAACGGTGTTCAGTATGAGATACGAGGCACAACGTTAATTACTCAAAGTTTACATCGGACATATAAACCCATCCGACTACATTTGTTGATATAATCACTACAAACGTTTACATTTGAATCAAAATCGTATGAAACACTAATCACATTTTTATACCCAATACACAGAAGAGAGAAGAAACACGCTTAAGTTACCCACCGCTGTGTCAGCCATTTTCTGCTGAACTACGGTAGGCACACAAGGACAAAATACTGAATGTCTGCTATGCGATAACCACTAGGGGGCACTAAAACACCATTTGATTTATTTTAACCTCTAATTTCGTGTAATTAAACACCATGAATACATTTAGAATTGATTTTCTTTTAAACTCTGTTGGAATGGAAAAATGCTTCTAGTCTCTTTAGTCAATGAATTACATAAATCAAGTAAATGAAAATTTTATTTCAAAACAACCAAATTTAAAATATATATATATTAAATATTAAAAATAAAGTTGAATGTGCATCACATGATATTACTTGGATTCTTGGATTAAGAATAAACAGATCTGGCACTGCTATTCTCTCGTCTTGTAATTGTGAGTGTGCGGTATGCTCTTCTATCCATGTGAGTTGTTTTGTGTGCGGAGCGATGTGTTCGAATTAAGACACTTCAGTCTAGTTTGGTTTCCGTTCTGTGTCTGGGTTTGGACAATCATAATCCATGTGTTTGTCTTCTGTTGTGAGCGCACGGGACGAGCATTTGCTCATTCTCTGTGCGCTCTGTCTTGTTGTGTGAGCTCTGCAGTTTTGAGTTCGCTCTGGGCATATGCTCTTCTGTTCGCATGTGTTGTGTTGTGTTCTGTGTAGCACCTGGTTCGTGTTTACATCAGCTGCGTGTTCACACAAGGCATAACACGAAAAAAAATAAGGCCACATAAAACGAGCATGTGCGACACATCAAGAAAGCAATGAATGTTCTCATTAGCTGTTCCTTGTGATTTCAGTATTGTGCCAGTTCGTTGTCTAACATTCCTTGTGTCCTTATCCCTGATGCCATGTCATGTCCTGCTACCAAGTCTCTGACCAGTCCCGTTTTCCCCCACAGATGGAAAAGACACACGCTTCCATTTAGGAGCCAAGCCCTGGAAGAATACACATATGGGACCCCCTCTGGGTCACTACATATGGGCACCCAGCCTAGCACCGGTGCTCATGAATACAACAGCTGAAGGCCTGGTGCCAGAAGCTCAGTCACGTCCGACTGCCGAGGGTGATGAAGGAGCTCAACAGGCTTTGCCCAACAGGGAACTCTCTGGAGCAATATGAGTGCATGTCTTGGCGCAGCAAGTCTACACTAAGTCGGGGCCTCTCTGTGTCTTCTACCCGTTTGAGTTGAGAACACAGAAGATTATATATCCTATATATCCTGGTGCCCAAGCCGAAGTGATGGTGTTAACTAACTCTTGGGGTAAGTCACCTAGAACCTCCATCCAGGGACCAGACATGTAGTTTCCAGAGGTCTGGACGCGGGTGCCACAGGGTGCCCCATCTCTGAGAAAGTAGATCCTTTCTAAGAGGAATCTGCCAGGGAGAGACTGTAGCGAGAAGCATCAGTTCTGGGAACCCGGTCCAGTTGGGCCAATAGGATGCAACTAGCAAGACCTGCTCCTTGGTCTCCCAGGGTCTGTGCGAGTAGGTTCACTGGGAACGCATATTTGCGCAGGCCCTGGGGCCCTCGTGAAAACTCGTCGGCCACACGATTGAGCACACTGGGAACATGAATTGCCCAAATCGACCTCAGCTGCTTCTGACTCCAGAGGAGGAGATGGCCGGTGAGTTGTGACATGTGACCGGAGCGTAGACCAACTTGTTGGTTGATGTATGCAACAGTTGCAGTGTCGCAATTGCCTCGAGTTGCTAGCAGGTTTTAACCTTCAAAATAGATTCCTATTAGTAGATCAGTCCGGTATGGCGACATATGTGACGGACTGAAAGGGAAACCCATTTCCCCAGTTCTCGCCTCATCCCTTACCCCAACCCTGACAAACATTTGTCAAATACTAGCATTAAATGTTTAGGTACTTACATCTTACTCCTCACTCTTTCACCATTAAAAACTGAAGCTCCTTGCTCAAATTCTGTGAGCACTGCCTTCTTTTTTATAATTTGATTTGACTGATTTGATTGTCCATCTCAGTCATTTTGACATTGATGAGCTTAATAATGTAACTTTTCTCAATTGGGGGGTGGGGAACACAGATAAAGAGAAATCATTCAGTGTTGAGCTCTTCTCTAATCTAATCCAATCCATTTAGAGATGTCAGTCTGAGCAGCTGAAGATGATGGAGGAACAGCAGAAAGCAGCAGAGAAACAGGCTGAAGATCTCATTAAAGAGCTGCAGCAGGAAATCACTGAGCTGAAGAGGAGAAACACTGAGCTGCAGCAGGAAAACCCTGAGCTGAAGAGGAGAAACACTGAGCTGGAGAGGAGAACCACTGAGCTGCAGAGGAGAAACACTGAGCTGGAGAAGGACAACACTGAGCTGAAGAGAAGAAGCAATGAGCTGCAGAGGAGAAACACTGAGCTGGAGCAGGACAACACTGAGCTGCAGAGGAGAAACACTGAGCTGGAGCAGGAAATCGCTGAGCTGAAGAGGAGAAACATTCAAACTGGTATGTGAATATCCAATTCAGGGTTTTTGTCAGTCACTAAGATTTTTTTTTTTTTTTTTTTTTAAGAAAAGTGTAAAGTTTTAAGCATCTGTGATGTGCTGGTGATTGCCACTTTATAAAATCACTTAAAGTTATATCTTCAACTCATGTCATTACCAGTTAAAGAAATATCATGTGAATTTTAGTGACATGTAAAGCACGTCATGTGCTCTACATGTCACTAGAGTTCACATGATACTTCTTTAAAAAACTATCCCTGTACAAACTCTGTGAATACAGAGAAACTAACAGGAGAAGGGGCTCTATAGCCCCTCCCAGATTTCAGCGGCTCAAACTGGCTGAAGAGAGGATGGGAGATATCTCCTTGCCTTCTTCCTTGCCCTTTCTGTTAAAAGTTGTGTTTAGAACTTCTGGGGTTTATTTTACTTGCCATTGACACAATTCTAGAAAGTTTATTCTTAAATCTACAATTTATGTGACCATACCAGGGAGTGAGATGAAATGTTGGAACACTCTTAACAATAGATTTACACACAAGTTCTGAGATGCTGACTAATACTGAGGCCACTGAGTTTTTTGAGAAGATAGAGAAAACTTTCACAGTTTTAGTTTCAGACACAATATCTCACAAAATTTGATATACAGCGTAATGCTGTCCGTAAATTTATCAGCATTCCTGGCAGGATTGAAAGAAAATGTCCCAGCTAGTCTCCTCGATGCAGTCCATCTTTACACCTGTCAGAACACACCAGTATTTGCTTGGTGACAGGATTCATTCTCTTCATTACAGCCTTCATTACAACGAACACACAAAGCCCTCCAATGGATTTAAGTGACCTATGCTCGTCTCTGTCCACTCGTATTTTTGCATACCCTGTTTGGCACGAGGTGTCATGATGATCTTTGAGCCAAGTTTCTGCTGGGCAAATGAGGTTGCTCTGTCTGAATTCACAATCAAGTTCAGCCCCCTAGCATAAGTTAATCTAGTTTGTTGCTTACCGAACGCACGTTTGACAGGGTAATGACATGTAAAGGAAACCTGAGTAATAGAGTAATATCCATAGTGGTGTGAAATTCATGGGATACAGGGTGAAATAACATTTCCAGCAAGTGTAATCCACATCAGATGAAAATAACAAGCAGACAAGTTTTGGGATGCCTGCCTTTACATGCATATGAACTTTAATGACATCCCATTCTTAATTGTATGGTTTAATATGGAGTTGGCCCACCCTTTGCTGCTCTAACAGCTTCAACTCTTCTGGGAAGGCTTTCCTCAAGGTTTTAGGAGTGTGTTTATGGGAATTTTTGGCAACCGCCAAACCCAGACTCGTCCATGGAATTGGCAGAAAGAGAAGCGTGATTGGTCACTCAGAGAACACATCTCCACTGCTCTAGAGTCCAGTGGCGGCGTGCTTTACCCCACCTCATCCCACGCTTTGCATTTCACTTAGTGATGTAAGGCTTAGATGAGCTGCTCGGCCATGGAAACCCATTCCATGAAGCTCTCTACACAAAGTTTGGAGGTCAGTAGCTATTGACTTTGCAGAAAGTTGGCGACTTCTGTGCACTGTGACCCTCAGCATGCGCTGAGTAGTGGCAACCTCAGGTGGCAACCTATCACGGTACAACGCTTAAGTTCACTGAGCTCCTGAGAGCAACCCATTCTTTCACAAATGTTTGTAGAAGCGTCTGCATGCCTAGTGCTTGATTTATACACCTGTGGCCATGAAGTGACTGAACACCTGAACTCACTGATTTGGAGGAGTGTGCCAATACTTTTGGCAATATAGTGTAGCATTACATCTCATGTTCCTTGCAGCTAATTCATTACGGTGTAAAAGTTTTCCTGGTATTGATAGCTTCTCAGTGCAGCAGTGCTATTATTCACCTGAGCATTAGAGGGCACTCTGGTTAAAAACTGCTAGAGCTTACCTACTTAAAGGAACAGAGAAGAAGAAACAATAGGAAATTGATTCTCAACCTTCATGGAGACACTTACCTCAGAATCAGAATCAGAAATAACTTTATTGCCAAGTGTGCTTGCACACACAAGGAATTTTTCTTGGTGCTGAAGCTTCCAGTGCACATATACAATACAAACACAACAAGAACATAGTAATACAAATTCTAAGAATAAAAATATGAAAAATAGTATAAAAAATATAAGGTCACAGTTACGTTTAGTCAGACTAAACATTTACAGATTATGAACATATTTACAGTATTTGAGTAGCATGAATATATAAATATAAATAATCTTCCCCTAGCTTCTTCCCCACTCTGGAAGAGTACAGGTCCTGGAGGGTTGGCAGGGGAGCACCAATAATCCTCTCCGCAGTCCAGATTGTGTGTTGTAGTCTCTTGATGTCAGATTTGGTAGCTGAACCAAACCAGACAGTGATGGAAGTGCATAACACAGACTCAATGACAGCCGAGTAGAACTGAATCAGCAGTTCCTGTGGGAGGTTGAACTTCCTCAGCTGACAAAGGAAGTAAAGTCTCTGCTGGGCCTTTTTCACAATGGAGTCAATGTGATTGTCCCACTTCAGGTCCTGAGAGATGGTAGTGCCCAGGAACCTGAATAACTCCACTGCTTCCACAGTGCTGTTCATGATGGTGAGTCGGGGGAGAGCTGGGCTGTTCCTCCTGAAGTCCACTATCATCTCCACCGTTTTGAGGGTGTTGAGCTCAAGGTTGTTATAACCGCACCAGACTCGTCCCCGTTTTGGATGAGGCCGATGACAGTGGTGTCGTCTGCAAATTTCAGGAGCTTCACAGAGGGGTCTTTAGAAGTGCAGTCATTGGTGTACAGGGAGAAGAGCAGTGGGGAGAGAACACACCCCTGGGGGGCGGCAGTGCTGGTAGTGAGAGTCCTGGATGTTAGTTTCCCCAGTCTCACGAGCTGTTGTCGGTCTGTCAGGAAGCTGGAGATCCACTGATATATTGAGGATGGCATGGAGAGCTGGGTCAGTTTAGCTGAGAGAAGATCAGGCCGAACTGAAGTCCACAAATAAGATCCCAAGTCTGTCGAGATGTTGCAGGATAAAATGCAGTCCCATGTTGACTGCATCATCCACAGGCCTATTTGCTCAGTAGGCAAATTGAAGAGGATCCAGCAAGGGTCCAGTGATGTCCTTCAGGTGGGCCAGAACCAGTCTTTTAAACGACTTCATGACCACAGAAGTTAGAGCGACAGTTCTGTAGTCATTAAGTCCAGTGATTTGGGGTTTTTTGGGGACGGAAATGATAGTGGACTGTAAATTTCCATCCATTAGCCCAAAAACCGAAAACTAATGACGTGGTCAAAAGGAATTCTGCGTGTAAGCCTTTTCAGCCTTTCGGTGAAGTTCTTTTAATTTATTGATATCTCATTTTAAATCTGACTCCATTAATAATTTTATCTGACTCCAATTCTATCTGACTCCATAAAGTGTGTTACATTTAGAGTTTATCAGCTGATTTGAAGATTAGTTGCGATTTAATTTAGATCAATGATTTTTCGTAGTATCACTTATTTTCAAATATTAATATCCTCCATGGGACACGGAGTCGCAAATAGGCTAAGCGTCCGGATTTCGCTTGCTCTAACGGTCACAGATTAGTCACTTCTGATATTCCAGAGGATTGCAGGGTGAACTATCTTACCTCTAAGTGAGTCACACATGTGCACTCATAATAAAACATGTAATTTTAGTGATAGTCACGGAAACTGCAACTTATAATAACAGTGGCAGGTCAGAAATCAGGTTTTCCCTCATGCATGGCTCAATGCTCCCGCTATGGAGTTCCCAGTATGGCCTGCCCTGGCAGAGAGATCTGCGGTAACCCCTACAAAACCCCGCATGGACATGAATAAAATAATGATTTCAGAAAGATACAGAATAAATCAAGATTAACATTTATTTTGGCCAGACCGGAAAAGTAAATAAGTAAACAAGAATCCATGGTACACAACTGATCAGCGTAAAAACATAAAACACAATTGCAAAGCAATATGAAAATAATTTAAAAGAGTCATCATGTCTGGCACATCTACATGCAGTTTGCACGGGGGGTCTGACTACAGAATATTCCCCCCAGAGAGTTAGAACATCCAACCTTAAATACTCCAACTAGAACAAAAGGGCTGTAAATATTTGCAACACCCCCACCTGGTTTTGGGGGAGTGGATCAGATATCTTTGAAGAGACTACTCAAAGGAGAACTGAATTTTCATTAGTTTTCCAATCTTTCTAATACTACCAGTGACTGCAGTGAAACTGAGACCATTTTACCATTCGCACTGAGACCTTTAAAAAGACATCAAACATGAAAGGGATAAAACAATAGATTTACAAAATACATCATCACTGATATATCTGCATTTGGTGACTTGAAACCAGGACAAGGAGAGGGCAAAATGGGGAGGGGGGAGGAATGTTTGTCAGGGTGTTGTCACAGTTTCTGTGAGATCTTTTCCTCAAGATTAGTGACTTTTATTGTTCAATTGCTGAGGTATGTATCTCAGCTTTTGTCTTAGCACCAAATCCGACTCTTACAGGCGCCCCCTGGCCCATTGGGACAAATTCAGATTAGTTCCCAAGGGGACATACTTGGACATTCCTTGTTTCCATATTTTGGATGTAATTTCCGAAGTGTTCATGGTGCTGATCCTGGAGTTAACAGCACAAATCAATGGGTGCCGGATTCAAGCAGTCACCTGAAATAACAACATTAAGACAGGCTGAACATGAAGATGAAAACACTGCTGAAATACACCTCAGCGGCACAGTCCCGTTAGGTGTAGGCGTACTGTGCTGATTGGATGCTGTAGCAATTAGGCAGGATATCTGTTATCCCGTTGGTCAGGTTTGTTTCCACCTGCCGATGATTGTGAGGGTTTTCAGTCTGTAGAATGACTTGTTGTCCCAAGTCAGTTGCGTTAGTCAGCATGAGCAGAAAGTGTCAGTGGAAAGTGTCTTTACACTTTGAGGAAACATCTGTGTCCTCCCCAGGATTCTTATCAATAGCTGACCCTTAGAGAAATCCTCGGTCACCTTCAAGCAGAAGGTTTAGTTTGCCGGGCAGGTCAGGTCTCCATGGGTGAAGGAATCATTTCACTGATGATGCTCCATCGTGTGCTAGACACCTGAACAACTTCTGAATAACCATGCAATAATTGAACACCGATGACTTTGTGGTTATTGTGAGATGGAAAAAGAGAGTTGTTGGATAATCACTAGAACATCAAAATAACAACACATGATAAACTCATGTCAGAAGTGCGAGTGGTAAAAACGGTCTCATTTCTCAGTGTCATATATTTAGTGAGCAAGTCTCATTTGATCGCCAGATTCTTCAATACCACTAGTGATATTGAAGTGGAATTTAAACATGGTCTGGATGAATTGAAGGAAGGGTATCAAAACCGTCAATAGAACAGTAGGTTTACCAGCAGTAATGCATAATTAAAATATATCACATAATTAAACATGGAAATACACAATTGGATAATTGCCATTATAAAATTGTTTGTATCGGTTGTTTTAAATGCAAATCATTATTGAATTCTTATGTTTCAATCAGATTACTTAGAGAATGAGATTTACAGAAAAAGAGATTTAAAATCTTTAGTTAAACTTTGGCACTCATCTTCTGCGCATTTGATGTACAGGCGGAGTCACACTCAATGATGCAGGTCTGACTGAGAATTGTTTACTTAATTTATAGAAATGCCTGCATCCCAGATCTAAGTCTTTAGATATATTTTATTGTCATTAGTCATATGTTGGAAACTAGGGGCCCTTCCAGTTTTCAACAATGCTAAGGACTGGACATATTAAACATTTTGTCCATCAGTTTACTGATCAATTAATTGTCCATTAATTAATGTGTGACAAAGCCGTGCACATGTTTTATGCATCTTGCAGTGTTTACATACAGGAAGTTGACATGGCTGTAAGCCTTAAAATTATTCAAACCAAATAAAAGGTAATTATAAAAATAATTCATTTTGTCCTGTATGTATGAAGATTAATAGTGTATGATAAATTTGCATTATGTGTATGATTTTGGCCTGGATAGTCCCATGATCTATGCCAGGAAAAATGTGTTGTGCGGTGATAGAATTAAGGATGTGTGTTGTGTATGTATGTGTGTATGGATGTGTATAGGAGATGGGTGGTGTCTATCCTACCATAATCTGTGTTGTATAATTTTATTCCAGTTTTTATACTGGGAAGCCATTTAACTATGTGTGCTGTGAAGTGTGAATGGCTTCATGAAGTCTTTTCACACCCATCTCCTAGATGTTAAGTTGTGTGTGTGTGTCCTGACTTCAGACCCAGTGGAATCTGGATCTGAAGGGTGGCAGCCATTCACCTGAAAGGAAAACAAGCACAGAGCGAAATACAATTTAATCTTGAACCTTTACACAAATTTACTTAAGATAGATGAGGCTATCTTATTTTTCTTTACTGGTCTTTAGCCAGATAGTTGTTGTAGATGGCTTTAACCTGTTACAGTTTTATGCCATTAGGAGAAAATTTGTTGTAGTTTACAAAGACATGTATCATAATCATGATCATGTTTCTGTAAAGAAAAAGGTTAGATAAACTGATTTATAATGGTCAGATCTGACTGTGTGTAAATGCAGTCAGACCAGTTTCACCTTAAGTTGCTGTTGCAGTTGAGTTTACACAATCTGCTGCATTGTGATTTTATCACACCCAGGTCCCCTGGGGCAATCTCATTAAATTATGCTGTTTATACAAGTCAGATCTGTGTTTAGAGCATCAGGTCACCAGGTGTTTATGTTGTCATTTGAACTCTTGACCCTTTGGATCTTTGTGATGTGTGACCCCTGTAGAGTGAATGCCTCAAGTTAACATAACACACAACTTTTATACACATTCCCAGTAAAATGACTTCCCCAATCAGGTCCCATGTAATCTGCTGCACCCAGAGAGGAATTTGCTAACACTTGCGAGTTTCTTTGCAATGGAAAACTTGTACCTCCCCTTTCTCATTGGGTTGAGATCAATGAAATGTAAATTGTTAGGCCTTGCCTGAATTCAACCTATTCAAGTTACAACAATCAGGTTACTCATTTAACTGGGCATTGAAATTTTTCTCATTTAAATTATTGCACAAATAGAAGGTACAGAAGTTCTTTCTCTTTAGGTTTTTTCCTCTTCAGTTTCTTCCTTCACAATTCTTTCCTTAACCATTTATATTCTCCTTCCCATCATTTCAACACTAATAATGCTCTTGTCTCCCTACTTGCACATCCCATCTTTCTACATTCTAATCCTTCTCATACTTTCCCAACCTTCTTTCATCTTCTAAATAATGCTGAATTATCCTGAGATTAAAACCATTTCTGGCATTTATAATATAATTTACATTATAATCATAATATAAATCATATTATATTAAAATAGTATGAATTAAATAATCATTTTATTTGCTGGTCTCAAGAGGAGTCATTTGTCCATAATAATTTGTTATCATCTCACTGATCTTTAGATTGGCCCTGCAGCTGCTGCTGTGCTGGCCTGATCATTGGGTGCACAGCAATAAGACCAAACTGGAAACCAGTTATAAACTTAGTTGCTGTGAACGTTCAATAAACTGCAAACACTGAGAGCACAGATCAAATCATTGCTCAATTCAAAGATTTTTGTGACTACACAATATAGAATTGGGCACAATTCTCTTGTTTTAGGCTGAGAAGTTATCAATTGCATTCTTTGGAGAATCTATTTGCATATGAAAAGGAAGGTTTGACAAACACAGGTCTGATGGAGAAAGCCAAAGATTATCTTTGGTCTGTTCATTTTCTCAGTCTCTTCTGAGACATTAATAAACACACAAAAGTGCAGTGATTGCAAAGTCTGAAGTAAGACCATAGTAAAACGCTATGTTTTATAAGACATTTATAATTGTGACATCAGACCTGAACCAGTTTTGTCCACCTTCACATTTTACACACAAAGGTTTCCAGTGAGATCGTTTCAATGTTATTTTAGCTCATCTACTCACAAGATTTCATTCACAAGTTAACGTGACCATTTGTTCTTTTTCTTTGTCGCGTTGTTGCAGCAAAGCAAATTAACAAATGTAACTGGACATTTTCCTCAGAATTCAAGGTTTTAATTTACAGAGCTCTCTTGAGTACAGAAATAAAATTTCCTCTCTTGCTGCGTATGCAGACAAGGAGACTTTTAAAGCAAGGGATATCATTTCCTCTCTATGCTGTTGCTTTCATGTCCCTGATAAGCAATATGGTTGTCTTCTTTTCACGCCCCATCAGATTTATACAGTATTCAGTACTATACACTCCCAACATTTCTAAAAGGCAAATAAGAATGGACTTACCATAACAGCTGAAGAAAGAGAAGAAGATCAAACCTCTCGCTTGTGGCAATCCCAATATTTAGCTGAAAAGACACTCGCCACCGGGAGATCACGTCGGGGTCACCACTGTAAATTTCCATCCATTAGCCCAAAAACCGAAAACTAATGACGTGGTCAAAAGGAATTCTGCGTGTAAGCCTTTTCAGCCTTTCGGTGAAGTTCTTTTAATTTATTGATATCTCATTTTAAATCTGACTCCATTAATAATTTTATCTGACTCCAATTCTATCTGACTCCATAAAGTGTGTTACATTTAGAGTTTATCAGCTGATTTGAAGATTAGTTGCGATTTAATTTAGATCAATGATTTTTCGTAGTATCACTTATTTTCAAATATTAATATCCTCCATGGGACACGGAGTCGCAAATAGGCTAAGCGTCCGGATTTCGCTTGCTCTAACGGTCACAGATTAGTCACTTCTGATATTACAGAGGATTGCAGGGTGAACTATCTTACCTCTAAGTGAGTCACACATGTGCACTCATAATAAAACATGTAATTTTAGTGATAGTCACGGAAACTGCAACTTATAATAACAGTGGCAGGTCAGAAATCAGGTTTTCCCTCATGCATGGCTCAATGCTCCCGCTATGGAGTTCCCAGTATGGCCTGCCCTGGCAGAGAGATCTGCGGTAACCCCTACAAAACCCCGCATGGACATGAATAAAATAATGATTTCAGAAAGATACAGAATAAATCAAGATTAACATTTATTTTGGCCAGACCGGAAAAGTAAATAAGTAAACAAGAATCCATGGTACACAACTGATCAGCGTAAAAACATAAAACACAATTGCAAAGCAATATGAAAATAATTTAAAAGAGTCATCATGTCTGGCACATCTACATGCAGTTTGCACGGGGGGTCTGACTACAGAATATTCCCCCCAGAGAGTTAGAACATCCAACCTTAAATACTCCAACTAGAACAAAAGGGCTGTCAATATTTGCAACACCCCCACCTGGTTTTGGGGGAGTGGATCAGATATCTTTGAAGAGACTACTCAAAGGAGAACTGAATTCTCATTAGTTTTCCAATCTTTCTAATACTACCAGTGACTGCAGTGAAACTGAGACCATTTTACCATTCGCACTGAGACCTTTAAAAAGACATCAAACATGAAAGGGATAAAACAATAGATTTACAAAATACATCATCACTGATATATCTGCATTTGGTGACTTGAAACCAGGACAAGGAGAGGGCAAAATGGGGAGGGGGGAGGAATGTTTGTCAGGGTGTTGTCACAGTTTCTGTGAGATCTTTTCCTCAAGATTAGTGACTTTTATTGGTCAATTGCTGAGATATGTATCTCAGCTTTTGTCTTAGCACCAAAACCGACTCTTACAGGACCGTTTGAAGCAGCAGGGAACTTCACACTGCTCCAATGATCTGTTGAAGATCTGCGTGAAGACTGGGGCCAGTTGGTCAGCGCAGGCTTTCAAACAGGCAGATGAGATGCCGTCTGGGCCCGAAGCTTTCCTAGTCTTCTGTTTTTTGAAGACTCGGCTCACATCCTCCACACAGACCTTAAGCTCAGGTTGGATGGCAGGAGGGGGGAGGAGAGGGGGTGCAGGAGGTGATGGGAGACGTGTGAATTGCAGATCAGAGCGGGTGTGTGGTGTGAGACTGGGCTTTTCAAATCTGCAGTAAAAAGCATTAAGCTCATCAGCCAGTTGTTGATTCTCAGCAGATCGGGGGGATGGTGACTTGTAATAGGTGATATTCTTCACCGTGCTCTATTTGAGACCGTGCTCTTCAGTGTTTTCTTCTTCTTTCTTTAACAATCATCATTTGAAGTATATGGTTATGGTTTGTTTGTTTGAATGTTTTTACAGAGGGTTTGTGTTCTTGGCATAGGAGCACTTGGTGGATTATAAAACTGAGAAGATGGAACTAAGAGGATTGATTTCCATCTACTGTTTGACTGTTACCTGGCGTTAACCCAAAGCTATATTTCAGACATTGAGGCCCTCTCTTCCAGTCGAATTTGGCTGGGGAACCATCCCGAACTTTAAGTACTGTTTTCTTAATTTATCCTTCAACCGAACAAAGACTGAGCCAAGCTTATGGTACTAACTGATCCTAAGGAAAGGCTGTGATTTGGGGTGCTGGACTGTTTGTTATTCCCTGTTTCTGACTGGTTGACCAACATTAGGCATTTCTGCTTTCAACCCCTCTGGTCTGATGGTCTCATAGACCTCCTTTGTAAGTGCATTTATGTTTAACACATTCTGCATTCTGTGTTACAAACAGATGGACAAACAACATTTACACACCACTGATGCTGCCAATAGAGAGAAACTCACTGTCAACCTGAAATTATTCCTATAAATAATTCATCATTATATTGTCATCTGTGTTCACAGGGTTGAAGTGGGCTCAAACGTTTGCAGGTACAGTGTGACTGACACCAATACACTCACAATATTTCTGTTTATAATCTGTATTATATACAGGGTTGCACATAACTGGTGCGCATACGTGGTAAAAATAAACAATGCGCAGCAGAAAACGTGGAGGGAAGCGCTTTTACGTACCAACTTTTTTGAGGACAGGAACATGTTTAGTTACTGGAGAAGGATTTGTCTCCATCTCTAATGAACATGCATATCATCATGATTGCTATCTTACTAATTATTAATTGTTAAATGTCTTCATAGTTGGCTTTTTCTAGGGACCTATGATTTCCGCGATGCTGAAAACACAGATGAAATCGAGGAATCCAGTCATAAAAACGGAATTTACTGTATAATGCGGAATTTCTCAGAATTTGTCAAATTTTTTGATGAATAAATAAAAAACCGGTAAGTACACTTAAATCAAATAATGATAGAGTGTCTGTGACTATTAAACCACCAAAAGACTATTTAAATACAAATCCTGCATGTTCTGTGTGCGTATCTATGTGTGAATGAATGGCACAGACGAATGGCACAGACATGCAGTTTCATTTACCACACACACACACACACACACACACTCGTGGTGTTTTCAGCCTCACTATATGAGGACGTGAACGCATGAACTTCATCTCCAGAGCTGCTCTGAGAGTCACTTCATGAGCATTTCACAGTTTCATTTGAGAAAAACTACCGTCACATAAACACACAGAAACAGAAACCTATTCACGGCAATGCGTCAAAATAAGTTTGGTTGAATTTAGATACGTCTTAATTTAACTAACACTAATAATAATAAATGATCAATAATTGTTTTTTAAAGGAATAATCAAAATTTTTCATCCATGTTTTAATTTGAAAAGTAAAGCTCATTGTGCTGAACAGTTTGTTTAATTTCATGTGATTAAAAGATCAATTAAAAGACAAATCTTCATTTTATTACAAGAAAATACACAACACAGAATTTGAGGATAAAAATAAAACATTTCATTGAAATTGTTGTCTTTATGAATTTAACTAATTAGACATGCTTTTTGATTATTACAATTTAATTAAACCATCCAGAAATCTTAAAAAAGGAAAACAGAATTTTGGTAAAAAATAAAGCTGAAAAAACTACATATTTCATATAAAATTTATTTTTATAAATTGTTAAAGGTCCCATGGTATAATTATCATTTCATAAGGTTTTTTAACATTAATATGAGTTCCCCTAGCCTGTATATGGTCCCCAAGTGGCTAGGTTTGATAGGTGTAAACCGAGTTCTGGGTCTCTGCCTTTGAAAAAATGAGAGCTCAGACGAGCCGATCTGGAATCTTCCCTATCTTCGACATACAGGGAACGGTCCCCTTCCTCTGCTTTGCCCGCCCAGATAATTTGGAGAAAATGGATTCCGTTTTGCAATATCAGCACAGGCTTTACAAACAGACTTTTAAGATATGGATTTGACAGCACCGCCACAAACAGTGAGCTACAGTGTTCATTAATGCCTGATCTGTGATCAGTGATTTCTGATGTGTAGCTAATCATTCAAGTTCACACAGACTTTCTTTCTAACTCTTTCTATCTTTCTAATACTGTAAGTCCCGCCGCTGGCCGTCTTGATGCACGCCCCTTGAAACAGAGTGAAACAGAGCATTCGAGCCAGAGGCTAATATCAGTATAGAAAAAAATGCTTTTTATTTCTAAATTATGACTTATGTAAAAACCATGCTAACAGTATAAATACACCTCAGGAAACATAATTAAAAAAATCCATGCCATGGGACCTTTAAATTGTATACATTTCAAGATTTCAATTAATTAGACATGCTTTTAGATTACTAAAATATTATTTAACAATTAAGATAGAGCCCAAAAACTTAAAATGAAAAAAAAAGAAAAAAAAAAACGGAATTAAAAAATAAACTGGAATATCATCTGCCATGTTGAAGAGAAAAGAAGACGGTGAGGAGAGCAGTCAGGAGGAAAGTGATGATGTCAGCGTGTAGGATAAGTGTGAACACCAATCAGCTTCTCCCCTTGAGAACCAGACCAAACGAGTTATGTGCTCCCCTGAATATATACTGTACATCTGAACATGTGTGTTCTGAAGTTGATTGATAATGTCTGATCTCTCTCAGTGGATGTGACTCTGGATCCTGATACAGCAAATCCACATCTCATCCTGTCTGATGATGGAGAACAAGTCAGTCGTGGAGACATTGAGCAGGACGTCCCAGAAAACCCAAAGAGATTTGATCACGCCGTTTGTGTTCTGGCAAAGCAGGGATTCAGTTCAGGCAGATTTTACTATGAGGTGCAGGTGAAGGGAAAGACTGGGTGGGGTTTAGGAGTGGCCAGAGAATCCATTAACAGGAAGAGGACGATCAGACTGAGACCTGATGATGGATTCTGGGCTCTGATTCTGAGGAATGAGAATGAATATTTAGCTTGTGAAAGTCCACCTGTCTCTTTATCTCTGAGAGAGAAACCTGAGAAGGTGGGTGTGTTTGTGAATTATGAGGAGGGTCTGGTCTCTTTTTATGATGTGGAGTCCAGATCTCATCTCTACTCTTTCACTGGCCAGACTTTCACTGACAAACTCTATCCATTTTTTAGCCCATGGCCTAATGATAAAGGTAAAAACTCAAACCCACTGATCATCTCACCTTTACTGAATCAAGAAAATTTTACCTGGAATTATTAAGAAATGAATATGTGATGGACAAAATGTGTACAAGTGCAAAAATGAACTGTATATTCAGGCCTTTAAAAAAATCAAATCAAAACATCAAATATAATGAATTATTTGTGAGTTATGTGTTGTTTGGAAAAAATATATTATCATCACTACATTTGAACGTTCAATTTGTTATGATTCTATATATTTTCTATTCAGCACAAATATTTGTTTGTTTTTCTCTTTCATTTATACTTTGCTTTATCTTTTCAAATCTACTATGAAATTCTACATAATATGCTACATTTCCAAACTTTCCAGAGTGTTTCTATTGTTATTTTGTAAGGAAATTTCTGAAGTAATTTTCTCTCTTTTCTCTCCAGCTGTTAATATTGAATGTCTTGTGAAATGTTGAGGTTCTTGGTTTATATTGTAATAACTGCAGCATCTGAATAAAGACAAGTGTTCAATTATATAACTGATATTGATTATAATCTAAACAGCTAATTATTATGTAATTCAATAATAAAGATTGTGAATGAAAATCCTGATATTATCATTCAGTGTAGATGACTCTTCAATCTAGTGCATATTCTTCAAGAGAAGCGAGAGCATTAGAAGCTTCAGTTCTCTCTTAGTGGATGTGACTCTGGATCCTGATACAGCGGATCCATATCTCATCCTGTCTGAGGATGGAAAACAAGTCAGTGGTGGAGACATTAAGCGGAACGTCCCAGAAAACCCAGAAAGAGATTAGTTGACAGATCTGTTCTGGCAAAGCAGGGATTCAGTTCAGGGAGATTTTACTATGAGGTGCAGGTGAAGGGAAAGACTCATTGGTGTCTAGGAGTGGCCAGAGAATCCATTAACAGGAAGGAGGAGATCACAGCGAGTCCTAATAATGGAGTCTGGATTCTGATGCTGGTGAATGAGAATCAATATTTAGCTTGTGATAATCAATATGTCTCTTTATCTCTGCGAGTGAAACCTGAGAAGGTGGGTGTGTTTGTGGATTATGAGGAGGGTCTGGTCTCTTTTTATGACGTGGAGTCCAGATCTCATCTCTACTCTTTCACTGGCCAGACTTTCACTGACAAACTCTATCCAGCGTTTGACCCAGGCCTTAATGATAAAGGTAAAAACTCCAGTCCACTGATCATCTCACTTACCTAATTAAAATGAACAAATACATCCCTCCAAAATATGAAACGTGAAATCTGGAAAGATATATATGCCAAATGATTAAAGGATTAGAATATGCAAAACTGCACACTAAGTACATCAATCAAAAAATGTATACGTGGGTTTTACTTAATTTTTTTTATGTCAACAGGTTCCACGTAATTGGGTTATGTTGAATATAATTAAAATTGTTTATTTCAGTAAACTTAAGTTTTTACGTAAGGTTAATTCAATGCCCTTTAGTTAAATCAAGTTAACATTCTTCATTTTGTCCAAAATTATTCAATTTAATTATTCTAAAATGAATATAAAAAACAAACCAAAACAAATAATCCAGTATAATTGATTATTTTTATTTAGTGAAATACTATTTTGACAACATTTACAAAACCTTTTACAAGGTCTTATTGGCTAGCCAGAAGATGGTTTTGTTACATCCATGGCATGCCCAAATTAGTTGTTTTTTATTATTAAAACAACTTTAATTGTTATTATCAGGTCCTCACCCCAAGCACATGCTCTACACTTCACCACAATGGTAACCTCCAAAAACACTAACATAAGGAATATCATACAGTGTCTATTTCAATTAGGGTTGCAAAGTTACGGGAATTTTCAAGACTGGAAACTTTCCATCGGAATTAACAGAAATACATGGGCATTAACTAGCTTGACGTAGTCATACTCAATTCTAGTCAGAATATGAGTCTGATACTGCTCCATTGGGCTGTGATTATGGGGCATGTTTTAACCGAGACAGCAAAGAAAATGCAACTGCAATCAATTGGATATACCTACAACCAATCAGTTTGCAGTGTTAGATTTGTGGCTGCATTTGAAGTACTTTTTCGCTTAAGAAAAATAAATAATATAACTATCAAATGCATGTCAGATAATAAAAATACTGTAATGAATACAGTAGTTCACTGTATGTATTTGTTCATGTTTTATTAAGGGATAGGTCTGAAGCACACCATAAAATAATTCTAGCAATTCATACAGGGCTAGTAGTGTATACAGCTTTATATACAGATACACACCCAGGTATCGGATCAGTACTCGGTATCGGCCGATACCCTGAGCCCAGGTATCGGAATCGGTATCGGGAAGGGAAAAAGGGTATCGGAACATCTCTAAACATAACAAAAACTTTTAAATACCAACATAAAACATTAAGCATTAAAAAGTCTCTCCATTTTCTCACCTTGTTAAAAATGCATCAACTAGCACTTTATTTAAACATTTAATCTCCGAATTCAGCCCCTTTGCAAAGCATGATGGGAAGTGAACATCCTGTTTGTTAGGGTTACTTGATTGAAACATGTTATTTCAAAATGAAAACATCAAGTTATGTCAAAGAGTAACTGTTTTAAGTCAGTTTAACATGAATCAATTACATTTGAACCAGAAACTTGATATAATTGTGCTTAAATAAAGTGAACAGCATCATAAAATAATTTTTTGAGTGATGGGTAATTCAAAGTGGATAATTCAGAGTCTAGTCCAATGTATGTGACCCATGCTGGGAAAATGACTCGCAAAAAAAAATAGTTATTGTTCACATTCACTATTAAAAAACTTTCGAAATGATCAAGTTAAAGTTTTCTGAAGGTTACAAAACAAAAATCACCAGGTAACCATACCTTAAAATCCCTGGTAATAACAGTCAAGTCAAGTCAACTTTATTTATATAGCGCTTTTAACAATACAGATTGTTTCAAAGCAGCTTTACAGTGTTAAACAGGAAAATAATGCAGCATAATTTTATTCAGCCGTATAGCCATTCTGGAGAAAACGGTGATGTCATCAGTTCATTTCAATTATCATACAGTGACAGAGTGGGATTTAGATCAGTAATTAGATCATTAATTTAGTTTATATGGTTAATTTAGTTTGATAATTAGATTTATTTCGATATTTAGTTAAAATGTAGTGTCCCCAACTGAGCACGCCAAGCCAGAGGCAACAGTGGCAAGGAAACCAAAACCCCATCAGGGGTTAGGGGTTTCCCAACAGCACGCCTCTGGCTGCCGCTCCACGCTGGGTTGTTGTTGTTGTTTTTTTATTTGTGTTTGTCACTTTTGCTGTTTACTACAAAGGATTATTCTGGCTTTGTTGGTCAATACATCCTCTGCAACTAGACTGACTTCTGCTGTCCGCCTTCTATCAGCGGAAACGCTTGGTTGTCGGTCTGCTACGAGCCTTCTAACCCCTCTATCCTCCACCTGTTGGATTGACTGTGAGGTGAGTTAGCACTCCTCTTATCAGTCATCATATGTGCTTACTGTCTGGTTGGGTAGCTTACTTTTCCGTAAGCCCTAGGTGCTGTGATGGTTTTGGTTTTGGCTAACGTAGTTTTGCAGAAAACTGGCTCAGTTAAACAACATAAAACTAGCAAGAGTGCTGTTTTCCTGAATATCATCATGACTAAAATGTGACACTGATTTCATATGACAGTTCCATACACAATTAATTAACAAGTCACTTACATTTTAGATGCAATATTGACTGCTTTTGTTCCATTTCAGCAGCGAAAATATTTCCAAGATCACAGCAGAACCGTACGCATCTCACAGCAACATGTGTTACTGAAATGATTCAGCAGTTTGAATGAATCGGTTGAATCAAAGATTCAATGACCTGTTCATAAACGACTGCCCCATTCTTGAATGAATCAGCCATTTGGACGAATTGACTCAATGACTGACTCATTCAGACGGTCACCTGCTGCCACCTACTGGTAGTTTACTTTCATGTTTAAACATTCTTTCCAACATTTCTTATTTGTATTCAAAAATATGTAAAACAATCTCATAACATTATTTAATGCAGTTTGTAATCAAATTTAAGAAAATAAAAGGAAAGCTGAAGCATAGCCTATATATAATAAGATTAGGGAAAAATGTAATAAATATGCAGATTTAAATACGTCAAAGCTGATTGAACACTGGTGAGAATATTGCTTCAGAATAATGATATTTAATTCTGCAGATCACCCTTATAGATAACCAGAATTGTAAGTCAGAATGTAAACTGGGCCATAGATGGTAAGCACAATTACCCAAAACTAACTTAATTAAAATGCCACATCCCATACTGTTTTTTTATTTATTTATTACAATATAGACATTAAGAGAATAAATTGTTATGCAAGTACTTTTACTTTTAATACTGTAAGATTACAAATGTATTAATGTTTGAAATATATTGTGGAACAGTTTAAGGTAAAGATTGACTACATTCTAAAATGATCAAGTTAATCAGCCCATGGGTTGGAGACATTAAGTCTTTTGTCTTCATGCGCTTCCTGACCATTTAGCATAAAGAGCTCAGAAATTGGTGATACTCTGTCTGGGCAGATTTCCCAAAACCTGTATTTTCCCGGCCAGTTCCTGTTCTCTTCATTGTAAGTAAAATGAGCACCATTTGTCTTTAATGGCTCTTGGAGCCCTTGAGTGATTGGATTAGCATCTATGAATTTGAATGACACTTTTATGCTGATTGAATCTGGACAGGTGACACAGTTATGTAGGGTGTGTCCTTTTACCTATACAACATTTGCATTGTATTGTTCAGAGTGTCTCCTCCCCTCCTGTATAATCCCTCCCCCTAAAATGTAGATAAAATACAATGTATAACTCCTTGAGTTAGACTTGGAACCTCAGCGGAAAGACAGCACGTTTTTCTCAATAAAGGATCCTGCTGAAAAACCTATCCAAGTTCTCCTGGTCTCTACTTCAAGAAACAACAGAATTTCACAACAGTTTTGGTGCTCTGTGACCCGGATAGAGTTTCCAGCTTCCTCACCTGAAATCCAGATTGAAACTTCAAGCTCAAAGATAAAGATCTGCCTACGTTGCAGACTGGAATCCAGAGCGAAACTTCCAGCTGAACAAAGATTTCCAGACTGAATCTTTCTCTCAACCAAGGGTTGTGGTGAGTGCTGCTCTATCCAAAAGAACCTTAAAGACCAGTACAAATTTGTTTTCCTGTGCGCTGCCAGAGAAGAGTTATCAGACAGCTGTAGGGTTTGGTTAACTAAAATACCCTCTAAAAAAGTTTGTTTTAGAGATGAGTTATCCTCTGTTTTCAAGCAGGGAAGATTAACATACAGGCTAATTTTTGTGTTGTCCTCTGTTTTTGCCAAAGAAAGTTAACAATAGTTGAGCTGTGTTAACAAGTTTGTTGATCAGAGAAGTACGTGTTTGTGAGTGTGTGGTAACAAAGAAATTCAAAAATGTTTAGAAAGAATGCTAGACTGACCCCCACAACTGAAAAAGGTGGTCTCGCAGCTCCTTTGTGGACAGACAGTGAATTCAAATCACAGTTAGGAGTGCAGATGGACTTAATTGTCACAGAGAAAGTTAGGCAAGAACTAATGCAGAAATATGAGATCCATCCAGACAAGACTTGGTCGATTGATGGATGTAAAAAAGTTTTAGGAGCATGTATTCGCAAGAACAATGTGAAAGGCATTATTTGTTGTCACAGGGAATTTGGTTTAGCGCTAGCTAGACAACAGTCTCAGAACATCTCAGAGCTAGAGAAACAGAACAAAGAACTCAGTGCTAGAGTAGCATCTTTGACTAAGAAATTGAACCACAATAAAGCTGCAGAGAAAACTGATTTCACGAGTTCACACGTACATCCAATTAAATGGAGTAAAGATTATGCGTATTTGGCGTGCTGTCCGGGGGAGGGCTCCGGGCTCGGAATTTGGCCCGAACCCAGAGTATCCCCCCATGATGAAGATAGTCTAGAACTAGACTGTATTTTATTATGGATTGTGTTGACGTCTAATGAGTTTATTAAATCAAAGTGAGGAGATGGGGTGGTGGAGGGATGCTAAAAATAAAAACGGTCAACGAAAGAAGGTAAATATGCTGTATATATACACACACCTCTTATCGTTGATTAAATCGATTGGCTTGATTTGCTCCACATGTGTTAAAATTGGGTTTAATTATCTGAGGGTGCTCCTCTTGGGTTTGATTAGGTTACATTATCTGGTGTGCTCCATTGTTTAGATAGGTTTAATTATCTGGACGTGCTCCTCCCGAAATTAGTTACTAAAACTACACGTGAATGAAGTTAGTCAGCCTGATAAAGTTTATCCTGACTTGCAAGCTTTCTTTGAAACAGATGTAGCCATTCAATCAGTATCTGATGTGCCTGTTGATTCAGTGAAAGTATGTGGCACTAGGAGACGGTCACAGGGAATTGAGGGAATTGAAAGTATTCCTGCTAATTCTGTTGTCCAAGTTCAAACTGCCAAATTGCTAGGACCTAGAGACATCGAAAGATTATCCCAGAGCTTGCCCTCAGCACGTACACATTTTTCTGAATTTAGAAGGACGTTGTTATGCAAAATGCGTCTCTACGACATGTCGTTAACAGAAGTCACACAGCTAATGTCACAGATTCTAGCTGAATCTGAATTCAAAAGTTTTGAGTCTGCCGTTACTTCTGAACTACAACATGCCAGTGAAGGCGATTTGAGAGAAGGTGTTTTGAAAATTCTAAAGAATATCATGGAACCCAAAATAGACTGGTCCAGAATCACTAACTGTGTGAAAAGGAAAGAAAAAACTGTGAGTGAATTCACTGAAAGATTTTGTCAGTCAGCTGTAACTTATAGTGGGAAAGTTGATGATTCTGAATGTGTGCTAGATGACCAGGGAGTTTTTGTTCGCGTCTGGTCAGATGGTCTTTTAGCCGAGTACAGAAAAGCATTGCCATTCCTTGATCTAACTTGGTCTAACAAAACCCTCAGAAGTAACCTAGAAAGGTTAGCTATATGGGAAAGGGATGCTGATGTTAAGGCAAAAGTGAGAGTAGCAGCAGCTACGTTTAGCACAAGGAATTCAGACAATAGATTGCCTAAGAAAAAAGGCAAATGCCACTACTGTGGAAAATTAGGACATTGGGAGAAAGAGTGTAGGAAGAAGTTGCGAGATAGTAAAATAAATATTTTGCATAATTCTGTTCCTTCTCAGCCCGCCTACAACCCTGAATAGTTCAGCCAGGATACAGTGGAATTTTAGGACAGCTTACTCAGGCTCTTCTAAGAGCACAAAAAGAACAGGCAAAAAAATGATTGTGGGGGCTGTGAGTAGCTACCTTTCCCCAGTAATCCATCAAAATGACCAAAGAATTTTTGTGAAAGGTAGCATACAAGAGAACGAGATTGAATTTTTGCTTGATACAGGTGCAGAAATTACCGTAATTCCAACAAAATTGGCTAAAGATTTAAACATTCCGTACAAGAAAACTGAACTTTGTTTAACTGGTGTAATAGGTGAAGATTCAGGAAATGGATCTATTACACAGGATCGAGCAGCTTTTGTCAGAGCTATACCTCTGCCTAATACAATTAAAACTCTCAGATCATTTTTAGGAACAGCAGGTTACTGTAGACCTTGGATTGAAGAATATGCCTCAATTGCACAGCCTCTCTATGACTTGTTGAAAGGCCAAGTTAAAGATTCTGATACTGTTTGTATGGAAGAATTTCAGCTCAAAGCTTTCAATGATTTGAAGAGAGCACTATGTCAAGCACCAGCATTAGGAATTGCTCAATCTGATAGGCCTTTTGTGCTTTATGTACATGAACACTTAGGCTTCATGACTGCATGTCTAATGCAAGATCGTGGGGGCAGTTTACGCCCAATTCATTACTATTCTGGTAAACTTGACATAGTCGCTCAAGGGATGGGCCCTTGTCTTAGAGCAGTGCAGGCAGTTCATCTAGCCCTTCAGGCTTCATCAGGAATGGTGTTAGGACAGACGATAAATGTAAGATGCCCTCACGAAGTATCCGCACTAATGAATCAAGCAAAAGTCACTTGTGTCACCTCCTCTCGTTGGGGAAATTGGTTTACGACCCTCACATCCCCTCGCATTGTTTTACAGCGTGCACCAGTCACAAACCCATCCTCATGTATGATGTCTGCAATGACTGAAGTTTTGTTAGAGGATGAAATGACTCATGATTGTGTTATGCTTACATACGCAGCAATGAATGAAACAGCAGAAACTCCCATTGAAAAGGCAGAATTGGAGTTGTTTGATGATGGTTCAGCTCAAGTGATTGAAGGTAACATTACAGCAGCTGCAGTGTTGTGTCAGGGAAGGAAAACCTGGAGTCATGTGTCACACTGTAAAGTTGTTCCCCCACCAACAGGGATAGGATAGGACACGGAACAGTGAGGAGCCCAGGAAAGAACCGAATGCAATAAGCTTCGGGGGCCAACCCTGCGGTGAAGACTTCCTTATAGGCCTTTCCCCATCCACTAGTCCATCCTTTCCTCACTGTTTTTTTAGGTGTCGCATGAATTAAGAAATAGGGAAAGAAGGAACAACAATAGCAGAATCAGATTGAACAGAGGATGTTTAATAAACCCCTTTGATTGCATCCTATCGCCTTGATCCATTCCTGTGTCCTGATCGGCACACCAAGAGGAAGGCTATATACATTTGAACCACCTTAGAATGCAATCCTAGTTCACCGATACTCACAATCAGTCATAGACGCACACTATAATAAACAAATTTAAGTTATTTCTCCTGATCGCGAGCAAGCCTCTTTCTCTCTCTCTTCATTCGGTTCCGTCCTGGCGGTGATTGACAGGTGCGCTAAGTCCCGCCTTTCCAACAGAGGATACAACCCTAATGTTTGCTGTCTTTTAGAACAAATACTGCTCTGTTGTCGTTTGTTTTTCGTTCTTAATCTGTGCATATACCACTTGATGGCTGTCCCCAGACCCATATGCACAGACTTCCTCACCTGCGTATGAAGCTACAACCTCTGAAGGACAACTAGACCCAGTACTGAGTCAACTGTCAAGAAGAAGAAAAAAATAAATAAATACACAACGCAGAGAATCACCTACGGGAACTTCAGTCATTCATCAACATGATCAAGATTGCTTTGCTACTACTCATCATGGACATCGCACAAACTGTAGACTCCAGAAACAACATATTCTTAGAGCTGATGAATATGTCAAGAAACACCTTGTTTGCTGGAAAGAACGTTTGCATGCCACACCTGCCTTCAGTAGGAGCAGGAATCCCATGGGTGGCACATGATGGGAGGAACGTCTGTATATAACATCCTGCTCAGCCAATTCAATGGCAGGTGCACCCTGGTTGCTACATATTTCAGCTCCTACCACCAACAAAGAAGATGGCTGCATTCAAGGACTCCCTTATGCACAGACATGATGGTCAAGTACTCTTGAACAAAATCCAACAAGACATTCTTGATCTTTCAGCAAAATTACATCAGATGACTTAAGATAATTCTTCATGGTTCAGAAACCTGTAAGGTCAACAAAGGACTCTAATGAACTACACGGACCCTTAGTGGCATGTTTGTTTCTGTGTCAGCATGTCATTCGTCACTACAGACAATCAACACAGAAACAGTGATATGTGCCTGTAACGATCACAAGTTACAATAATGAACTTTTAAGTGTCTACATTTTTATTTTGTGAGAGTTATTAGAACTCTCAAAGGGGGAAATGTAAGATTACAAATGTATTAATGTTTGAAATATATTGTGGAACAGTTTAAGGTAAAGATTGACTACATTCTAACATGATCAAGTTAATCAGCCCATGGGTTGGAGATATTAAGTCTTTTGTCTTTATGCTCTTCCTGACCATTTAGCATAAAGAGCTCAGAGATTGGTGATACTCTGTCTGGGCAGGTTTCCCAAAACCTGTATTTTCCCGGCCAGTTCCTGTTCTCTTCATTGTAAGTAAAATGAGCACCATTTGTCTTGAATGGCTCTTGGAGCCCTTGAGTGATTGGATTAGCATCTATGAATTTGAATGACACTGTTATGCTGATTGAATCTGGACAGATGACACAGTTATGTAGGGTGTGTCCTTTTACCTATACAACATTTGCATTGTATTGTTCAGAGTGTCTCCTCCCCTCCTGTATAATCCCTCCCCCTAAAATGTAGATAAAATACAATGTATAACTCCTTATTAACTTCCTATTTGGAACCTCAGCGGAAAGACAGCACGTTTTTCTCAATAAAGGATCCTGCTGAAAAACCTATCCAAGTTCTCCTGGTCTCTACTTCAAGAAACAACAGAAGTTCACAACAATACTTAAAGTACATTTAAAATCAGGTTCTTTTTACTTAAGTAGGGTTGTCATTGTGGTACTTCTACTTTGACTAAAGTAAATATATCTCTGGGTATTTGTACTTTTACTTAAGTACTGACATTCACTACTTCCTCCACCACTGCTTAACGGGCATTGACGCCTTGATGTAGCGACGTACGAGCACTGTTGTTCACTTAGCATTATTCAATGCCCGCACTACATGCATCGTTCGACCCACAGGTTTTTCACTGCTTACCAGCCATCACCTACTGGTATTCCTTGTATTTGGTCAAATAACAGACCTACGAATAAACGTCTACGTCTACATCTATAAACTACTATTGTCCACCATGGTCGCTTGTTTACATAAATAGGACAAACTTCAATAACAACACAATTGAAAAATTGTGCATTGCAAAATCACTTTGCTCTCCTCAACTGTCACTTAATCTCGGATAAGGGTCCAAATGTAAATGAACTAACTACAGACAACAACCTGGATATGTTATTTCTTACTGAAACATGGCAAACACAGAATGACTTTGTACATCTTAACCTGCTGACACCGAAAAGGGGCGGTCTTGCGGTCATCTACAGTAACTGTTTTTCTATCACTCAGCTGGATTTTCACAATCCTAAATCCTTTGAGTACATGGTTCTGAAAGTTGGCTCAAGCTGTCCTCTTATAATTATTCTAATTTATAGGCCACCCAAGCAACAAACTGATTTTTTCTCTGAACTTTGTGAACTATTAACTTTAGTTTGTGCTGCATCATCCCCGGTTATCTTACTTGGTGACTTTAACATTCATGTTGATACTGTCTGCTCTAACAGCACTAAATTAATGGCTGTATTGGACTGCTTCAATCTTATCCAGAATGTTAATTTCTCAACTCACACTCATGGTCATAGACTTGACTTAGTTTGTACGTCTGGTATGAATAACATCTCCATCAGCAGTCAAGCTATCCCTATCTCTGATCATAAGCTTATTACTTTTGACTTTACGTTATTGTGTAACCCCCGCCTGTTCGAACCGCCCCACTCCAAGCGGGACTCGAACCCGGGTCCACCAGCATGAGAGTCAAACGCTCTAATAATGAGGCTAAAGGCTGCAACCTCTAGTCAGTCGCTAGAGCATCTCTTGAGATCAGAGGAGTGAGGTTTACTCGCACAAAAGGGCTGTAACGATTTGACCAAAAATAAAAATCTTGATTACTTGAACATTTTACCTCGATTACGATAAATGAACGATTATTTTGAAGTTCTTCTTCTTCTTTATTATTTTTTTAAAGGTGGGATATTTTTTTCTAATGAAAAAGTGAATTTCTTTGTGATTTTAAAATACTTGAAGGAATCGGTTCACTTTCAGCAGTTATTGTCTATGGGGCAGATTTTTGTTTGTTGTACATCAGATACAGATAAATTAGCGCACAGGACTACATTACATTTATCTGAATGCATTAATGAGAGAGTGATTGTGTGTGAATTAGTCATACCGTCTCTATTAATTACGAAGCTGTGGTTTGTACTTTACTTCAAAAGTATTAAAATAACGGTTGAGTTTCTAAGCTACTTTAGTGATACATCACAGGGCAGCGTTGACAATGAGTTTCTTCGCTCCTCTCTGCGCGTGATCTTCACGTGATGTGCGAGCTTCTGTCTGCTACATAATTTATGTTGAACTAATGCCTGATATATTGTGACACGAACAAATACACATCTGATGGTCTAAAACTCGCTTCAATGTTCAAACTGGCAGGCCTTAAAACATACAAAATGACAAAGCTTTGTGAAGACGCAAGTGAAAGAGGTCTGCCTTGTCAGAGACGCGACACGGCTCGGCTCTGTGTCACAGAAAAAAGCTCATGAGCACTGAACGGAGAAGTTTTCCGTATTGTTGTTCTTGAATAGTGCACAATCACTTTAATGTTCAAACTGGCAAGCCTTTAAATGCATTTAATTGACAAACTTCATGAGGACGCAAGTGAAAGTGATGGCTCCGGGGGTTGCGTGCGCCGTCTCTGTGTGTGTGTATCAGTGCATATTAGAACGGCTATTAACTTACATGTATAAACTGTGTAAAACATGCAATTACCATAGAAATTCTGAACATCTATAAACAAAGATAACTGCTCCTGCATGGCTGCATCTTTCTGTGTGCCTACAAACTGCACTTGATGTGACGGACGGGGTAGAGTCACGTGACTAAAACCGAAATAACCGACATGGGAAAATTACGTTGGTTAGAGGTTCTAAATTTTGGTTTCGATTACTTTTCGATGAATCGTCCAGCCCTATCGCACAGCAACTACTAGCTGGCCTCCTTTACAATTGCATTCTACTAATTGTACTACTAATACCACCATTTCTTATCGCAAAATTAATGCTATCAATCTAACTGCTTTTGCTGCTTCCTCTACTCTTCCTGATGTTTTCAATTTTACCTGTCCATCTGTGATATCTGACCTATATTGCTCTGTTATTTCTGATGTTTTAGATGAGCATGCTCCAAAAATGCTTCGCAGTATAACCAAACTTTGTTCTTATGCTTGCCCTTATGATTGCACTCTATTTCCTGCAAAACATTCAAAATTCTGCTGCCAAATATTAACACACAAACGATCTGCTCATATTACCCCGATTTTATTTAACCTCCATTGGACTACTTACAAAATTCTTCTGTTTGCCTTTTAATCAGTCAATGGTATCACTCCTCCTTACCTCTCTTATCTACTGTCTCCTTATGTTCTATCTCGATCTCTTCGATCTTCTGGTTGTGAACTTCTTACTGTACCCAGATTTTGTTTGTCATCAATGGGCGGAAGGTCTTTTTCCGTCATTGCATCTAAACTATGGAACTCTTTACCACTGGCACTAAGGACTGTAACCTCACTCTCTGTATTTAAATCACAACTCAAAACCTACTTGTTCACCCAATACTATCAGTCATAATGTACCAGCTGTTTTTGTTTTTCTCTCAATATTTATTTTCTGTGTTCTACTTCATTTTGATTTTGTTTACTTAATAATTATGTGCTGTACCCCTGTTTTAAGTTCGTAAATGTACTATGATTTGCAACTGCATCTCATATCTATTTCTGGACTGGGCAAATGTCTACCGTCCATTTAAATGATTAATTAACTATATGGAATGGCTGTTTATTATTATGTGAATCGATTGTCTATTCTGTTACTGCTTGTAAAGCGTCCTTGAGCTTGGGAAGGCGCTATATAAATTAAACATATATTATAACAGATAATGTTTGCAATGCATGAATACTTGCCAAGACAGATATTTTGAAATACTGTAATTCTGTGTATATGTTTATATCGGCTTTGTGCAAACGCATCGCATCGCATCTGTCAGTCAGTGCCCACTGAGTGCCAAAAAGACTGAGCGTCAGCATTGGATTTGCAGTTATCATTTTGTCAATATGTTGAGTTTTAGGATAAAATCATACCCTATATACTGTATTGTTAAATATTGTATTGATTACTCAATGAAATATTTACCATCTTATATTCTGGATAATCTGTTTTTTAAACAAAAAACTTTAAACAAAAACTATACAAGTTTTAGGGCTGGACGATATACACTATATTGCCAAAAGTTTTGGGACGTCTGCCTTTACATGTACATGAACTTTAATGCCATCCCATTCTTTCTCCGTAGGGTTTAATATGGAGTCGGCCCACCCTTTGCAGCTCTAACAGCTTCAGCTCTTCTGAGAAGGCTTTCCACAAGGTCTAGGAGTGTGTTTATGGGAATTGTTGAGCATTCTCCTAGAAGTGCATTTGTGAGGTCAGGCACTGATGTTGGGCGAGAAGTTCTGGCTCTCAGTCTCCGCTCTAATTCATCCCAAAGCTGTTCTATCGGGTTGAGGTCAGGACTCTGTGCAGGCCAGTCAAGTTCCCCCACACCAAACTCGCTCATCCATGTCTTTATGGAGCGACGCTTTGTGCACTGGTGCACAGTCATGTTGGGACAGGAAGGGGCCGTCCCCAAACTGTTCCCACAAAGTTGGGAGCATGAAATTGTCCAAAATGTCTTGGTGAAGCATTAAGAGTTCCTTTCACTGGAACTAAAGGGCAAAGCTCAACCCCTGAAAAACAACCCCACTCCATAATCCCCCTTCACCAAACTTTACACAATGCAGGCATTAGAACTGTGACTTGCTTAATAATGTGTAATAACCTCTTTATGTAGGGTTTCAGACCTGGCAAACTATTTTAAAAAACCTGACTGAGATTGATAGCTAAAAAGATATGGACAGATAAATCAACTCTTTCTTTGTACTCATTGAACTCATTTATTGTACTGAATTCCTACTGATATTATATATTTAATATATATATAACTTGCATAAACATATTTTTTGATAATGCACAACTGCATGACATTTTACATAATTTAATATTATATGGTCAAATCTGACATAGGCTACATTTCCAAACTTTCCAGTGTTTCTATTGTTATTTTGTAAAGAAATCTCTGAAGCCATGTCTCTCTTTTCCAGCTGTTAAAACTGAATTACTTGTGGAATTTTTAGGTCTTTGGTTTATTTTGTAATATAAATTATATTGTAATATAAATAGTTTGCTAATTATTATGCAAATACACATTGGGAAATTATTAATAATGATTAATATCTGCTCACAAAAACATTACAACAGAAAGGATATGAATAAAACATAAACCGTCGCAAGCTTCTCCACATCACTGACAGACAGAAAGACAATATCAACTCTCTGGAAGCTGTTCACTCTTTAAATATCATATTTAATGCAGTACAATCTATGTTTCTGAACCAATCTAAAGTGCATGAACACGTCACAGCTGAAATTAAACTGCTGTTAAACACTGAAAGTCTTACCCATACGGGATCTTCCTGACGCTCTGCATTCCCAATCCCTCTATACGGAACAAAACGTTCCTCAACACTTGTTACAGCGGGTTCAGGAACGGGATCTGGACTGTCAACTCTTTCCCCAGCACAGCGTCCTCTAGAGGCTGAAACAGCACAAACACAATCAATGATGGAGAGTTTCTTTATGATGAACTGAATCCAAATACGACGCCTTTAGATGTTTCACCAGGTTGAGCATCAACACTAAACGCAATGGATTCTCACACGTGACGTAACCGAACGCATTATATGCTCTGACCTGAACCCCACTGAACATTTCTGGGATGAATCTGAATCAGGCGTCATCATCAAGTGATTTTTAAGAAGTGCAACTACTAACTCAGACATTCTGGGCCACAATTATCAGAGAAAAGTCAGTTTAATAGTCAAACTCACTCACTCTCTTGTGGTTTGAGGTGGACAGGAATCCAGTCCTTCTTCATGGTGTCTTTCATCGCTCCGGTGTAGTTCTTGACCATCTCCTCATACAGCAGACTGGCCGTGTGCTGCTTTGAGCTCTTGTTCTTCAGGACGATGGAGAGTTTGGCGTCTCCACCGATACGAGGTCCTGCCCCGTCCATGACGATCTCAGCGCTCACGTCGCTGTCGCTGGACGACAGATACAGAGTCGGCTTGGAGCCGAAGCGACCGGCCATTTTAGGACAGTATTAAATGCAGATCACAACTCACAACTCAACCCTAACTTGAGTGAATACTGTCATTTTATATCGATAGACATTAAATACGTATCAAAATAAATGCTCAAAAAATTAAATAGTCTACAGTCTTCTCATTTGCACAGATTCTCAATGTTTTACTGCTCAGTTTAAATGACTTTACTCCAGAGTGAATTCAGAGATGGTGATCTTTGACAGTCTCTGCCCCAGTGAAACTCTTTCCACACTCGTGACATGAATACGGTTTCTCTCCAGTGGGAATATTTATATGCATTTCAAGGTTTCCTCTTTGTGAGAAACTCCTCCCACACTGAGGGCATTTGTACGGTTTGTGATGTTAATACCTTTCTGAATGAAACTCTTTCCACGTTGATGGCCTTTGAAAGACTTTTCTTCAGTTCTGAGATCATGAGGTTTCTGACGCTGATGTTTCTCCTCCACTCGCTCAGTTTTTCACATCCATCGAGTCTAAAAATGACCACAGTAAATTGTCAAAAAACAATTATATTGTGGAAAATGTAAAGCAAAGAGGAATGGAAGGAAACCAGAAACTGAAGTATTTATTTTTACACGCTTAAGGTCAATTATGTCATGTTTATACGATCAAATATAGTAGAAAACTGCTTGTCAAGACCAAGAATCATCATTATTAGTGTCACTGCCCACAAAAGAGACTAATCCAGATTCACTAATGAATTCAGAGTTACTGAACTCAATCTGTTGAGAGATTAATAACGTGTTTGTCTTAATAAAACAAGAAATAAATGGCAGATAATCAAAATAGCCTCAATTGCAGCCCTTAATAATGAATCTAAAAGCCAGTTTTTACAAGAGTTTTACACAGATGAGGGGAAAAAAGTGACTTTAAAAGCAACTCGACTGATTTGAAACCATCAGTTACTGACATAGCAGACAAATGTCATGAAAAGGTAAAAATATGTGGAAGAAACACAGCTGAAGGATGAAATCCTCATGGCTGTGTTGTTCCTGTGGTTTCTCTCTTCATCTTCATCATCTGCTGTTCTCCAGTCTGAACCCAGAGACTCTGTGCAGGTTTGATCGGTGGATCCATGACTGTCACACACACTCTCCTGAGCGTCAGTGTCACAGAGTAAAGTGAGTCCTGTGTGTCTCTGGATCTCTGACGATCTTAAACTACTAAATAGTGCATTAGCGCCGCCACTGGCAGTGGAGAAACACAACACCTTCATCTCTGGAGGATCAGGGCTCAGGTCTCGCTTTCTCCTCAAGTCAGTCCACACTGAGACTCACACACCGTCCAGAGCAAACACAACATTGAGGAACTAATCACAACTACACACATATTCTAACAGTTTCTTACACTGTTTTCATCAGGGATGAATCAGGAACTGCTTCATATTCATGATTATGGGCGGAGCTCTATGACATCACTGCATGTGTGTGAAGACTTCAGTGAAAGTGAAACTGAACAGATGAACCTGAAGCTTCTTCACAACATCATTCAGAAACTCTGAAATCAACGATCAGATCTGATATTCACTCACAGGTAAGCGATGGGAATGCAAGTTCACTAGTTTAATGTCATGATGCAATATAAGAATGTTTGTCAAATCAAAGTCTGTGTTCATGTCACATATCAGAAACAGGAAGTGTGTGAACTGCAGACCGAATAAACAAAGTTCAGAGAAAATCATAACTCCATTAAACAGAAATGACACTTGGTGTTTATTTAGTAAGTTATTTGTTTGAAAAATTACAGTTCCACTCATTTTCTGTGTTGTCTTTTATAAAAGATCTTATGATGGTATTAAAATGTTTCAGTTTTGTGGCTCTCAGAGACGCATATTTAGTTTCTGTTTAGTTTCTTCAGTTTGTTCTTCTCAATAGTATCAGCTGCAGTGCCACAGATTCATCAGAAATGACAGACCAGCGTCTCAGACCAGAAAAAAATTGTAAAAATCTGCATACTAGCCTTTTTGTCACTTAGTGTGTATGAAGGGAAAACATTATACCATATAAGACCTAATATTGATTTCTCACTAACAGAAGCAAGAATAGATTCAACACAAACAGACTGTGTAGCGATCATAACATTAAAAAAAAAAAGTTATATTCCACCTAAAATATTGTTTAGACTCAATCGTTGTTTAGTTAAATAAGTCAAAATGGGACAAACTACTCAAAATATTTGTCCACTAGGTGGCGCTTCAGGTTAACATTCATCATAGGAGATGCTTCCTCAGGTTCAACATTGAAACCTTCAATGTAGATAGCATTTTAATAGCTGGCCATCATATTTTGCACTGAACTGTTATATTTGCGTCCTTTTATGATTTCTACATGAAATGATTTTTACATTTCCAGCACTTGAACGCATTTTCATCAACTCTCAGACAGATTGTAGTCTAAAGTTTTCAGTGGCAATGTGGATTGATGTGATTGGCAGAAGTGGTGCTGCAAATTCGAACAAAAGAACCAATCAAAAGCATCAGAATAGCATCGCTTTACTAAACAGCCTTTAAATGACAGGAGACTTTGCGCACATCAAAAACAGGCAAAACAACAAACTATTTTCTAGCTTTTTAAAAAAAATGTTCAGATATATCCTTTTTTAATTATTCACATTTTCATAAGTAGCTGAAATTTAATTCCACATTTTTTCTCAGTAACTGATAACAGATACATTTGTTTTGTATTTAAATTACATAACTGCGTTTCATGTCACTAGTAACTCCCCAACACTGAGTATTTAACATGCAAAATGCATAGCCTAATTTATTCAGTGCATATAATTATCAAAATCCCTCTCTTCAGTACTGTAGATGATATATTGTCATCACTTATCTTTTCAGTCATGGCGTCCTCCAGTGGTCCAGCACTAAATGAGGAGCTCCAGTGCTCCATCTGTCTGGAAGTGTTCACTGATCCAGTCACCACTCCATGTGGACACAACTTCTGCAGAACCTGCCTGAGCAAGTGCTGGACGGACACACAGCCCTGCTTCTGTCCTCTCTGTAAAGACACATTCAGCAGAAGACCTGATCTCAAGATTAATACAACACTCAGAGAGGTTGTGCAACACTTTAAAGAGAAGCTCAATCTAGGAGAACCTGAGGTGTTCTGTGACGTCTGTGGTGAAAGAAAGCAGAAAGCTGTGAAGACCTGCCTTACGTGTCAAAGCTCTTACTGTGAGACTCATCTGGAGCCTCATCTCAGAGTCCCACGTCTAAAGAAACACAAACTCATCAATGCTGTGGAAAATCTGGAGGATTATATATGCCAGAAACACGAGAGACCTCTGGAGCTGTTCTGCAGAGATGATCAGACGTGTGTGTGTCTGTTCTGCACTGAAGGAGAACATAAGACTCACAACACTGTCCCTATAGGGGAGGAGATTCAAACGAAGAAGGTAAAGAGTTACAGACAAAACACTTTAAACACCCCATGAAATGCAGTTCCCTTTCTAACCCCGAGTTACGACAGTGACTGATGTAATAGGGGTTTCACTTAGAATGGAGATGGTGGTCTAGTGGGTTAAACCACTGAACTGATATGTAGAAGGTTGCTGGTTCGATCCTTGAGCAAGGCACTTTACTCCATGTTGCTCCAGGGGCCTTCCAGGATCGATTTATAAGGAGCCGCGCATGCAATCTCGCGTTATGTTTCTGCTTCGAAGCCAAATCAAGTGCATTCCTGCTGCTGATCTTTGCAGTGTTGATCGCCACATCACAAGGTGGGCCTGAGTCCTCTGGTGAGGGTTCGGCTGCGCTGCCTCCTACTGGAGTGCCAGCGTTGCCCGAGTCTGATCCAGAGCTGACGGCTATGCTTTCCCGGGCAGCTGTGAACATTGAGCTGGACTGGAATCCTCCTCCTCAGCCCAAGCGTTCAAGGCTGGATGTTTGGTTCCTAGACACAGTGCACGCTGATCGCCTGCTACCGCCCCCAACGCCATTCTTCCTGGAGGTGCATGAGGAGGTTACCAGTTCGTGGAGGGCACCTTTTACTGCCTGTAATCGTTCTGGTGCGACCTCAGCCTTCACTACCCTTGATGGAGGCGCAGCTAAAGGGATTCCCCCAGCTGTATCCATCTGGCGTGGTGATCTCAAGCACCTGTCCAAAGCCTGTGGGTTCTCGTCCACCTTAGTGGCAGAGGCCTACAGAGCTGCGGGTCAGGCCACGTCTGCTTTGCGTGCCATGGCCATCCTGCAAGTATACCAGGCCAAGGTTTTAAAAACCATGCACGAGGGCGGTGCTGACCCAGGGCTTATGCATGAAGTGCGCACTTTCATCAACTTTGCTCTCCGAGCGACGAAGATCACTGCGCAGTCCCTGGGTCAGGTGATGTCCACTTTGGTGGTCCAGAAGCGGCACCTATGGCTTTTGGGAGACTGGCTAGAGCTTTCCAATCTGTCATACTGCCCCACTCAAACAATTAGGCTCGGATATGCGATTCAGTTTGCGCGGTCTCCTCCCCGCTCCTCGTCCACTCTACCATGGTGGGTGGCAATGCCCCAGTCATGCGTATGGAGGTCAACAATCTACTGGCGAAGGTTGCGATCGAGGCCGTCTCTCCAGCCAAGATTAAGTCTGGCTTCTACAGCCTCTACTTCATTGTACCCAAAAAGAGCGGTGGGTTGTGGCCAATCTTGGACCTGCGCATCTTGAACCGAACCCTTCACTGGCTTCCATTCAAGATGTTGACAGCCAAATGCATTGTCGAATGCATTCGTCTGTTGGATTCGTTTGCAGCGGTCCCAGTCCAGCAACCAACCACCTCCCTGCTAACGCTACACCATCAGCCTTGTCCTTAGCAAATTTTGGGGGGATTAGTACTGTTTCCCAGCTGATGTCCTCTGTTCATTTTGCATCTTTTTGGGGAGTACTCTGGGTTCAGCCCAAAATTCTGATCTTGAAGCCCTCCCCTCGGACAGCACACCTGATTATTTGTAAGTGTCAGACTTTGTCTAAAATGTTTTTTTCTCTGTATGTAGAATCAGCTGGTTCAGACACAGACAGACGTTCATCAGATGATCCAGGACAGAATGAAGAAGATTCTAGAGATCCAACACTCAGTAGAGATGAGAAAGGTGAGTGGGAGTTAAAATAATGCAAAATGAATAAAGCATTTTGATCTGCTTAATAAAGGTGCTGAATTAAATAGATTTTAAAAACTTTTAAATGTCATGAGGCCAGTAGATGAAGAGAGGATTTCTATTTTTAGTAAACTCTCTCTTTAAACATGTAAATACATAATAGACAAATTTTCTAATTGATCTCATCAGAGAAACACAGAGGAAGAGAAATCCTCCAGTGTTGAGCTCTTCACTGATCTGATCCGCTCCATTGAGAGATGTCAGTCTGAGCAGCTGAAGATGATGGAGGAACAGCAGAAAGCAGCAGAGAAACAGGCTGAAGATCTCATTAAAGAGCTGCAGCAGGAAATCACTGAGCTGAAGAGGAGAAACACTGAGCTGGAGCAGCTCTCACACACTGACGATCACCTCCACCTCATACAGGTCAGTCAACATCTGTCTCATCAGTGAGAATATTATACATTATAAAACTCTCTCAATGCTGACAGATTTTTCCTCTCTTCTGCTGTAGATTTACCCATCCATTTGCAGTCCTATAAGCACCAAGAAATGGACTGAAATCAATATTGACACTAGAACGAATGTGTACACACTCAATAAAGCTCTAATTCAACTGAAGGGGACATTAGATGGCAAACTCAGGCAAACTGGTAAGTGAATATCAAGTATGGTGTACAGTGTCCTTCATTAGCATTTAACATTTTAAAGAAATCTTTCAGGTTTTTATGTTACAGTCACAATACACAGATATAAACACTATACATTTACAAATATCAGTGAAAATTAAACCTTACTTTTTAGCATGAAATTGCTAGGTTTCTGTTGTAAGTTTATTTCCATAAACGCACTTTTTACTAACACACTTACACAACAACACACTTAAGGCTCTTTTACAGTTGAAGTGATGAGCAAAAGCAACAAAGAAACAAACAAACCCAAACTTTACAACACAAAACTACCAAACTACCAAACAAGGCAAAATAAAATACCATACATTTATTTGCTAACCACATGAAAAAATTACAATCGCATATTCCACCCACCTCCTACTGTCACATGTCTGTCTTGTCCTGTGTAGAAACACACATGGTGCTTTGGTTTATTTCTGTGTCCTGTGTGCGCCTGTCATCGGCCTTGACCCCATCCCACTTGTTATCCGATTATTGGTTAATTCGACACACCTGCTTTTTCCCATTACCTGCCTGATTTGTCACCCTTAATATTCTTGGTGTTTCCACAGTCAAGTGCTTGATCGTTGTCTTTTGTCGTTGGTATGTTTTCTGGCTCCCTGTTCCCGACCCTGGTAATTTGTCTTTGTTATGTTTGATTTTCCCCCTTGTGGGTTTTGTTTTGTGTTTATATTTATTTTTGTATTTATTAAACACTAATTTTCTCCTGCACTTGAGTCCTCGTCCCTTTTCCACATGCCAATCGTGACAGAACGATCAAGCCACTTGAGGTCTCAGCAGGAGTTTTTGTTTTTTTTTCGTTGATTTTTTCCCCATCCTTCCACATGGAGCTTACGAGACACCTGCTGGTTATGCGGTTATCCAAGTACATCTGTCAGCAGGGAACGGATGTACGAGAGTTCGTATGCCAGTTCCTGATTGAGTTAGACCATTTTGTCCTCAATGAGGCAGAGTGTAAAGAAACTTTTAACCTCTGTCTGGACATGCCACTCTGTCCGGGAGAGATGGAGAGGCTGGGGAAGCTGGGATTCTGGGACTTTGTCTAGCATCTGAGGGGTTCCGAACGTCTTCGGCCAGCAGTATCCCAGTCCACTGACTGTTCCCGTTTCCCACCTACGGTCAGTGGAGGCCCCAGCCCTCCGAGGACTCGGGGACAGAGAAGGAGAGTCCCTGTTCCGGTGGACCCTGTTCCGGTGGTTCCGGTGGTCCCAGTTCTGGTGGTCCCAGTTCCGGTGGACCCAGGAGAAGCAAGGTGCCATCCATGACTGTTCCGGTGGTCCCTGTTTCGGTGGACCCAGTTTTGGTGGTTCCTGTTCCGGTGGTCCCTGTTCCGAAATGGAGGAGGAGGCGAGAGGCTCCCTCCACGACTGCTTTGGTGGTCCGTGTTCCGGCGGTCCGTGTTCCGGCGGTCCGTGTTCCGGTGGACCCTGTTCCGGTGGACCCTGTTCCGGTGGTCTCGGTCCCGGGGGTCCCTGCTCTGCCCGCGCCGACCTGGCGCCCTGCTCTGTCCGAGCCACCCTGGCCGCCTGAACTCTGCGGGCCGCCCTGGTCTGTCCCGCCCCGGTCTGTCCCTCACGGTCTGTCCCGCCCTGGTCTGTCCCTCCCGTCCCTCTTCGGTTTCTGGTGGAGTGTCTGGAAGCCACTCCTTGGAGAGGGGGTAGTGTCACATGTCTGTCTTGTCCTGTGTAGCACATGGTGTTTTGGTTTATTTCTGTGTCCTGTGTGCGCCTGTCATCTGTCTTGACCCCATCCCACTTGTTATCCGATTATTGGTTAATTCGACACACCTGCTCTTTCCCATTACCTGCCTGATTTGTCACCCTTAATATTCTTGGTGTTTCCACAGTCCAGTGCTTGATCGTTGTCTTTTGTCATTGGTATGTTTTCCTGTTTTCTGGCTCCCTGTTCCCGACCCTGGTAATTTGTCTTTGTTATGTTAGATTTTTCCCCCTTGTGGGTTTTGTTTTGTGTTTATTTTTATTTTTGTATTTATTATTTATAACACTAATTTTCTCCTGCACTTGAGTTCTCGTCCCTTTTCCACATGCCGATCGTGAAACCTACAGCTTCCCAAACGTTGATTTTATATTTGCAATATATATATAAAAAAAAGGTTGAGGTTGATAGTGATGTCAAGAAAAACAAAAATGAACACAGGTTAACAAATATTTAGAATCAATCAAAGAGTAAAACATAAAAATAAAAAAATATATTTCTCTGATTGTTATTCTTGTCAGTCTTCTAATTACTCCTATTGTAATTAGTTGCAACAAAAATCTTTTTTATTCATAATTATTTCCTGTTATTTATGTCCACAGTTTTGAAGACGCTTCGGCAGTATGGAGGTAATGTGTGGATGTGCTTTACGTTTTACACTCTGTCAGCCATAATTATACTCTGTATTATATATTATACTTGAAAATCTTTATGAATATGAAGCTGAAAATATATTCTCTGATCTTTCTCAGTGAATGTGTTTCCTGATGAAGATACAGTTAATCCATATCTTTCCCTGCCTGACTATAGACAAGGAATAGAATATAGTCACGTTAGGAGTAACCGCCCAGACAATCCAAAGAGATTTGACAAATGCCCGTGTGTCCTGGGAGAAGAGGGATACAACTCAGGCAGATTTTACTATGAGATGAAAGTGGATGGATGCGTGGAGTGGAATTTCGGAGTGGCCAGAGAATCCATTAACAGGAAGGGACAGATCACACTGAGTCCAGAGAATGGATTCTGGACTATGATTCACAGGGGATTTGATTATTTTGCTTGTGACATTCCCAAAGTCTCTTTTTATTGGAGAGTACATCCAGATATAATAGGTGTGTTTGTGGATTATGAGGAGGGTCTGGTCTCTTTTTATGACGTGGTCTCCTGCTCCCATATCTACTCTTTCACTGGTCAGACTTTCAGAGGAAAACTCTTTCCATTCTTTGGCCACAGTGATAAAGATAACAAGTCAGGCCCAATGTACATCTATGATATACCTAACTATGTGGATTAATGAATGTACAACCCAATATAGAACATTTAATAAAAATAATACTTTTGTGACTAAGAATAAAATATATGTGCTACATTAAATATATAGTTTCTTAGGAGATGAGAACCCAAAAATAATTTTAAGTTTCTTTGTCATGTAGCTTTTCAAATTTAATATTATTACAGACATGGGCGTCGGAAGTGAAAAAATGTGGGTCCTCTCCCAGAAAAAAATTACTGGAGTAGATGCCATTTACATTAAGTACAAATATATCACCTTGTTTACTAAACGCCTGGTTGGGCAAGACAAAATTATGGAAAACACAGAATAATTCACGAATCAAGTTGACGCAAATCGACCAGAGTTTCGAATCCGCCTTTTGCCAAACTCGCTCTACTCCCCTTTCCCATCACATATCAGATTGGAAAGGCATTTATTTGCAATAAAAATGAAGAAAATATTACAACCCAAATTCCGGAAATGTTTTTTTTAATCTGAATAAAATGGAAACAAAAAGATTTCCAAATCACATGAGCCAATATTTTATTCACATTAGACCATAGATAAGATGATAAATGTTTAAACTGAGAAATTTTACCCTTTTATCCACTAAATGAGCTCATTTTAAACTTGATGCCTGCTACAGGTCTCAACATTTTTGGGACGGAGGCTTGTTTACCATGGTGTAGAATCTCCTCTTCACCTCATCTGGGCATCGAGGTTACGAGTTTCTGGAGTTTTGGTGATGGAATTTGGTCCCATTCTGGCCTGATATAGGTTTCCAGCTGCTGAAGAGCTCATGGTCATCTTTGACGTATTTTTCGTTTAATGATGCGGCAAATGTTCTCTATAGGTGAAAAATCTGTACTGCAGGCCAATTCAGCATCCAAACTCTTTTACGACGAAGCCATGCTGTTGTAATAGCTGCAGGATGTGGTTTTGCATTCTCCTGCTGAAATACACAAGGCCTTTCTTGAAATTGACGTCGTCTGGAGGGGCTCTTCTAGACTATGTTCATATATGGCTTCCATTTTACATGATAAAGCTTTAGTTGGCATCTGCAGATGGCACGGAGGATTGTGTTTACAGACAGTGGTTTCTGGAAGTATTCCTGGGCCCATTTAGTAATGTCATTGATACAATTATGCCGATGAGTGATGCAGTGCCGTCTAAGGGCCGAAGACCTTTATTGGATGCCCGTGGTCTTCGGCCTTGTCCCCTTACGCACAGAGATTTCTCCAGTTTCTCTGAATCTTTTGATGATGTTATGCACAGTAGATGATGAGATTTCCAAAGCCTTTGCAATTTGACGTTGAGGAACATTGTTTTTAATGTATTCCACAATCTTTTTACGATCTCTTTCACAGATTGGAGAGCCTCTGCCCAGCTTTACTTCTGAGAGACTTGCTGCATCCCAATTCACCTACTTATACTATGTCCTAAATGTATGTACTCTTTTTGTGAAGAAAAAGTACATACATTTGAGTATGTAGCAGAAGAGTATGCAAGCTTTGGGACATACTACTTCGTCATCTTTAATGGACTCTTGTCGCCTAAGCCGCGTTTCCACCGAAATTACCCGGAACAATTTGTACCAGGAACTTTTTTTACAGGAATTTTTTTCCCCCAAGATCTGCTACTGTCTGCGTTTCCACTGCGGTCTAAAGTACCGTGAAGATTAGGCAAATTTTAGTCTGGTGATGTAGGACTGCGCGCGGCTGCTCCTCCCAGCGACGGACAGTAATCATTTTTGTGCGAGACTGTCTGCAACAATAACGAGGAGATGCAAGCAGCGCTGCTTTTGGTAGTTATGTATTGGTTTAATAAAGAGGCCATTAACAAAATGGTGGAAAAGAGACGAGCACTGATACTAAAGCGTATTCTGAAAGCTCGTAAAGCTAGATTTAAAATAAGACAAGGTATGTTATTATCAGCTATTACGGACATTGACCGTGAGATGGCTGAGACGAACGCACGCCATCAGACAGAAAGAGCAAGACTGATATTTACTGAATGCAGAACGAACCTCGCAAAAAGACTTTTAAAAATGCCGGTTGAAATAAAAATGCATGAGTTCAACCAATCAGCATGTTCAGTGCCCAAGTCCCACCCCCGAAAGTTTCCGAACTTTGAAAAAGTACTACCTCGCGAGCAGGGCCGTTCGGAGGGGGAAATATTTACCCGTAACTTCATTTAGACCCTGGTTCCTGCGGTCGAAACACACCGAGTACCACCCCAAAGTTCCTAGTTCCTGGGGAAAGTTCCTGCGGTGGAAACGCGGCTTTAGTTACGTGTATCCCGTCACTGTTTAAACTGCTCTGTCAATCATCGTCACAGTTCAAATTGTACACATTCAGTTTAATTTCCTACCGTATCGAAGATGAATGTAATAGCATGTTGATCTGCCAGTCGTGGGTCTTTAATGCAGAGACTCATGTGTTTGCAGTTTAAATATAATTATGCATTTAAGAGTTAATGGCCAAATGTATAATTACAAAAGTTCACAATGCTGCTGCTAGTGAAATATAATGTGGATAATATAGAATAAATATCTTTTCGTCAGGTTAAATACTGATAATTGCTCACTCAAACCCCTTTATCTAACCCTCTCTACTTAATCAGCGGACTCATAACCGTAATTTTTGTTGTTTTTTAACCATTTTTATCCGTGTTTGTAGTTCTAATCGAATCCTCGTCCATTTCATAATGGGTTGTGGGCAATATCGAATTCTGACCGGAAATAGTAGACCATCCGGGAATCTTTGGAATACTCTTTTCAACATACTACGATTTGGGACATACTAATTATTTTTCTGAATACTATTTAGTACGGATAGTATGCGAATTGGGACGCAGCATCTGCCTCTCTAAGACATCCCTTTTGTAGCTAATCATGTTACAGACCAGATATCAATTAACTTAATTAGTTGCTAGATGTTCTCCCAGCTGAATCTTTTCAAAATGTCTCGCTTTTTTCAGCCATTTGTTGCCTCCGTCCCAACTATTTTGAGACCTGTAGCAGGCATCAAGTTCGAAATGAGCTCATTAAGTGGATAAAAGTGTAAATTTTCTCAGTTTAAACGTTTGTTATGTTATCTATGGTCTATTGTGAATAAATGATTGGCTCATGTGATTTCAAAGTCTTTTAGTTTTCATTTTGTTCAAATTTTAAAAACATCCCAACATTTCCGGAATTCGGAAGTGGAAATAAATGTGTTTAATAATAAGTGTTTATCGGTTAGGGGTAGGTAAACAGACATGTGCTGAATTAGAGATGATAAAAGTGAGTGGGTCCAATATCATTGGTCTTAAAAAGTGGGTGGGTCTTGTTCCGCCCACATACAATGGTTCCGACGTCCATTATTACAGATGATAAAAATGCTTTCCATGTCAAAGTGAAATTACATGTATTAATATTGCAGAATAATCTACAGTACAGGAATCTAATCAGAAAAGAGAAATGTGTATAACCCTCTTTGAACATTATTGTTAATAGTTATTTTGATTGTTTGATTTATTGGATATGCATTCATTATTTTTATTTGAAATAATTTTGAGGAATTATGTGTTGCATATACTCCTTTTTTTATGGCATACAAAATGTGACTGGATCGATCATATGAATGGTTACTTCCTGGTTTTTGATAATCCAGCTTGGGCATTTCTGGTTTAGCTGTCATTCTGTACTCTCTGTACAAAACCATCAATGCTTGACTTTTTAATGTTGTATTTATATTTGAATGCAGTTATAACACATACCTTTACTTTCCACAGTTCATTTGCCAATAAACCAGTTTTATTGACTGCAATAAAGACTTGAAGCTATTGGAATCAGAAATACTGGGCCTCATTTATGAAACGAATGTACGACTGAAAAATGGGCGTACGGCCGTTTCCATGCAAAACTTGGCCATTATCAATATGGACATTAGCGGTGGCTATGATTAAATCTCACGTCAGGTCTCAGCTTGTGTGTGCGCAAGCTTTTGAGTTAGCATGGACTTGCGTGAGGCATAGTAAATCTGGTGGAGAATTACAATTAGAGAACATTTACAATGAGAACATTTTCTTCATTTTCCTGACCAAAGCCTAAACGATCATTAACCGACTGTGTTGCGTCATTACTGTCAGATCCAATATAGTAATCACAGCGTCATCTTTTATTTTCAGTCTCTCTGAAAAGCCTGTGTTCAACTGTGTCTGTTTAAAAATTAATACGCAGTAAAATTAAGTGAACAAACAAACAGTGTGTGTTACTGACACGATCTGGAGCTTCATTAAAAATAAAGTTCAGCCACGCTTTCTTAAGGATTCCTTTGCTAGCGTAGTGGAGGTTGCGATATACAATATAATTCGCAGGCTCACTGTATTATTTCAACTCCAAACATAAAATTATATATTATAACCTTAATGAGTGTTTATATGGAAAAACACAAACAAAGAAATTAACATTAATTTATTTAAGTTTCAGGGTTTTGAAGGGGAAATACACAAGTTAGACCAGTTTACAAGAATTATAAGAATTTACCTGCTGAGGTGCGGTCATATCTGTGTAGCCTGGAGTTGTTAGTTAGTTGTTAAAGAACTGAATTGGAAAGCAGCACAAACATTCACATAGTCCATGAGCAGTGGATGTCGAAAGCAGCAGACAGATATGAAGTATGTGTGATTTACATGCCACATGGGAAATAAATATTTTGTCAGAATATACTGTACAGATACTTTTGCTACTGTACAGCTACAAAGGCATTCAGACTGTCCATCAAAATACAATTTTTGTGCATATCCAATTGAAATCTGATCATATTTATTAATTGAGAACAGCAAAAAAAATCACATTAAATGTGATTTTTACAAATCCGTTTCAAGCGACATTCATATGTAGCCTGGTCTTACCAGACTCTCGTACATTTCATTTGTTCAGAGAGTCTGGCCACTCTCCATTGACAAGCGTTTACTTCCTTGAAGGCGGGTTCTCTGTTGAAGTTTAAAACTATTGGATCTGCTCAGATTCGCTCTGATCTGCCATAACCAATCGCTAACCTTTGGTCGTGACGTATGTCACGCGCCGTTCGCCTTTGATTCTCACATGGAAATCCGTTAAAAAAACTGTGTAGATTGTGCACGCCACCTCAGTGATAAAACCTTGTGCATTCGGATTGTGATTTAATCACGGTTGCGGGGAGAGTTTTGTGATCGGGAATGTGCTGCTCGCGTGGTCCGTAACATGATTGTATATGCTGTAAATATGCTGTCATATGCTTGGTATGATAAGAATAAATGCTGCTGTAAATAACGGCCCAATTCCAATGTTTACGTGCTTTTCTTCTTTTTATTTTTTTAACGGTGATGAAATATATTGCTCTTGTAAACACTTGCCAGCATTTAAAGAAATACAAGTCTAGAAATGCATCCAAATTACAGCGCACGCAACCGCACGGTGCTCTGCAGTGGTCAAAAAGGTTATATTCTGGTCAAAGATATAGATAAGATATAAGATATATTCTTGAAAACTCAGATGTGGATTCGGAGAGCAATTGAATTACCACACGACCTTGGTGTCTAAAATAGTAGGTAATTCGGCCGGGGATTTTAACGTGGGTGGTGGGAGACGGACGGCTTCAGCCAACTCCTTCACCACCAATGAAAATTGAGCGGAAGTACGTAGGAGGGCGGAGCCAGGCTAATTCATTTGTGGTTTGAAATCCTTTTCAAATCGCATTTCTGGAAATCCATTTCGGTCTGACTGTTTGACTGGGCCAAGTGGTCCAGCTGATTTAGAGTCGATTAGGGGATGCACAGGTAGACCTGTTTGGGGACCTTCAGCATGGATGCACTGGCACTGGGGCCTTACCAAGTACGCATTTTCTCCAGTGAGCCTGCTTGCACAGAAACTGCAGGTCTTGGTAGTTGTGCCTTACTCGGCTTAGGGAACATTGTGCGAACCAGGGGTGGTTTGGGGATGCTGTGCAGAGCTCCTAGGTGATTTTTGGGGCCCCGCTATGGGGCCCAAAAGGGGCCGCTTTGAGTTGCAAAACACGGCAGTTCTGGGACTTGCCATAGGGCGGCAGCACGCTGTTCCGAGCTCCAACTAGTCTTGACTCCCGCGATACTCCCAGTTATATTGGGATTTTTGGACAAAACAGTCTATATCTCGGAAAGGACAAGTCCCAGAGGCTCGGGACTCTAGGGTCTCAGAGGGACCGAAGGGACCCCTCACCACCCCAAAGGACGACCATTTTTATCCAAAAATCTGTGTAGTATAGAGTATGGAGCCCCAACTCGGCTTGGCTCTGGAGTTATGTCCGGTCAAAGATGGGACTTTGACCGGGTGTATCTCGGAAAACAAAGCCCATAGGACCCCCATAACCCCAGAGTAAGAGCTTGTTTCCCGAGATACAACCAGTCAAATTCCCATCTTTTACCTGTGATCTGTTCGACAGGGCCCCTGTAAGCAGTCTGTGGACAGTACATTTTTAGGCTAATGATGCATAATTAATAGCTGTAATGTACATCATTGTGTTGTATTGTGTCCCCTGGATGATGTACAGTAGATTTTACCACAATTGAATAAAACGTTTCCGTGAATTCATCCGCTCCAAAAAAACTAATTTGTGGGGGCTAGCGCGATTTGAGGTGGATTTTGCCCCATTCATTTAAGTTGGCAGATGACACATGGTTGTGCACAGGACTGCAACACAAGATTTTCATTAGAGCTTGTAATAACTTGCCATTTCGGTTTGTTTCTCACCTAACCCTACAGTGTAGGCCTAGCTTCAGAGCGCTTGGAATATATGGCACGAGTTGCATATATGGATTATGTTACGACATTTGCATCCGCTTTTTTTAAAAACGTGTGTGTGTGTGTGTGTGTTGCGAAAAAAGAAGGTAATAATAATATCAAGGTAGTTACCCCACAGTTCCAATAAATTGCGATGGGTTAAATAAATGTAATAAACAAAATAAGCAGATAAACGCACCAATCAGGCGCAGACTAGTAGTGTTCAGGAAATACACAGCAGTTATTACTTTCATATTGAGTATTTGGGAATTTGTCTACACCAAAATAAATGTCCAATGACCCTCCTATAATTAGGCTGTAATAGTGGTTAAGCCCAAAGGGTGGGGGTAATGAACACAATATATAGCCTATAATGCATCCTAATACAGCACATTTTATAATTGACTGTATTTGCCAGAAAAGTCGCACCAAGTGTAATTCACATGACACCGGGTCATGTTGAGAGAGAAACACGCGAACGTTGCATTGTTGTAAAAACGGCATTTTATTATTAGCCTATATTCAGAAGTGGTGTAAAACACTGGTAAATAAAATACAACATTAACATTATAAACACTATTAACATGCAGGCTATGGGTATTTTACTTCCCCTCGCTGTATGACAATTCCTTAAATGAATGGAATTCAGAAAACAACAAGAATGAAAAATATAAGTAGCCATATAATAAAAAAAATAGCAGTCTAGCCTATATTGTGCCATTTATTACAAACAACTGTTATTTTAAACACCAAGCCTAAATTAATTTATTTGAATTGAAACTGTATCGACGTTGGGTTCGTGAATCTCTCATTCCAAAGTTTCCATATTTGCAATGTAATATTTGGATGCCATTATACTATTTATATAAATTATAATAACTTACCGCGTCCGGGCGCGGTAAGTGAAGTATACCCGGGGCTTGATACGGAAAAACCGAGGCCATCGTTATTGTTCGTATAGCTGTGTATTTACTGTGTAGATGCGCAGGTTGTGAGCGCGTTGTTTGTGTTGGAGCTCCGTCGCATTGATTCATAATCCTCGATTTTCTTCTTAACACTCGCTTACAAACGAATACTTTCTATTATTTACAGCGTGTGAACATATCTCCGATACGATTCTCTATAAAAAACAATCGGATTGCTTTGATATCGCTACTTATATCCGAACTTCCGCTACTAGCCGTAGCCCGCTAGCATTGCACGCGTGGTAACTTGTTTACACCCGGTAAACACTGAAACCTACAATTCGCCATCGTAGCACATCTGCTACAATGGCGAATAACTCGGATGTGTGTCTAATGTTACCTTTGAGTGCAGGTGAGGACACGTTCGAGCTTCGGTGCAGTTGGAGTTGGAGTCGTTGGAGAAGCAGATTCGCGGCCTACTAGACAGACAAGCCGTGCTGAGAGAGCGACGATCAGCGCTTGAAACATCGCGAGCCGATGCTCTCAAGTCAGTGGATACTAACCTTTTGACTCCGACCTCGTCTACTCCGTGTGTTTCTCTGCACAGGACCCAAGCACCCAGGACGCGATCATCATCCCTGGTTTCGTTCACTCCGGCACCGACACAGCACCATGGACCCTGGGTGTTTCCACAGCGGAAGACGCGAGCCAGGACCAGAGCGAGGACCTCTCCGCCCCTCCCGGTCTTCGAGATCTCCACCCGGAACCGCTTCTCCCCTCTTCGCGAGACGGAACGCGACGCTGTGGTCATCGGTACTTCCATCGTCCGGCATGTCCACGCTACCTCAGGTAAAGGCAAGGTTATCACTCACTGCTTTCCTGGTGCTCGTGTTCTCGATGTCGCTGCGCAGGTTTCCAAGATCCTGAACGGTGACGAGCGCATCGGAGCTGTCGTGCTGCACGCGGGAACGAACGACACCAGGCTGCGGCAGACGGAGGTTCTGAAGAAGGACTACAGGAGCCTGATCGAGACGGTGCGCAGAACATCGCCTGAAGCAACGATCATCATTTCTGGACCGCTTCCCACGTACCGACTAGGACATGAAAAGTTCAGTAGATTATTTTCTCTAAATGAATGGTTAATGTCATGGTGTAATGAACAGAAGCTGCTCTTTGTAAATAATTGGAATCTGTTCTGGGAGCGACCTAGGCTCTTCCATCCTAATGGCCTTCTTCTGTCGAACATCTCCAGAGCGCTGCACACCAACATATGACTAGTAAGTCAAAGTCCAAATCACAGTATTTGCTGTCCTAACTTAATTGACATAAGTACCAATGTAGTAGCCTGGGAAAACCCAGACAACTTCCGGCAAATTTAGATTTGCTCTGCAAGTAGTCTGGAAAAGAGCCCATTCAAACCCATTTCTAAGCCCTAGAAATCGAGGCACCAATCAGAAACGTTGAGGCGGGCTTTACACAATGACGACAGCGCAGCGACAGTGAAGCAGATTCTGAACACTGACTACAAAGATGGATGCAGCAGTGGAACATCACTATCAGCTATCGCGGCTGTTTTAAGCGATTTAAACGTTTCCATTCCGTTAAAACCAGAGCAAAGAACAACACTAGAAGCCTTCATATCAAAATAAGATGTTATCGCTGTCTTACCGACTGGATTCGGCAAAAGTCTGATATACCAGATTGCTTGTCTTAGCGAGAGCCCTCTGGTAGTGTTAATGTTTCACAAAATATAGTTTTAAGTCCTTTTCAGGCGAGAATGTAGTTGTTTTTAAAGCTCAAATCTGTGGTTTATTTATAAAGAGAGCGCCTTTTTGAAAATTTGATCTGCCGTTTTCGGAGTTGTGAGCTCCAGTGGACCAGCGGCGCTCAATTGCTCAACCCCACCGAGAGGCGCCTTTCCTCGGCCAGTCCTTCTGCCGTCTGCCGCTGGCTCTGATGTGAAGATATGATTCGTCTTGTGTAGATCTAACGGCTGATCTTTGCTCTCATTAATCTATCATTTGTTCCCTGACAGATCGTTTTGTCTGAGGGCAAAGTGAAGTTTCATAACTTTACATTTGTAAGCTATTAAACTTTATCGTTGTAGTCTCCTAGCGCTGACTTTTTTTGACTGAATTGCTTTATGTATTGTATAGCTTCTTATACCTTTTACTTATACTTTTAAAATGGATATTGATCACGCATTAAACTAACATTTAACAAAAAGAGACTGGGTTTTGTTTTATGTCATATCTCATTGTATTACAGTGATAATCATAGCCTATATTATGCACACATATTACATGTTTTTATTTTTTAATGTAAACGAAAAGAGGCCGGGTTTTTTAAATATTTGTTTTGTTATATACATGCATTGAAGATAATATGCATTGCCTTCACTACATTTGTGTGGCTATAATATGTTTAATATTAACTATTACTGTCATCGGGAGTTCATTCTCCGGAGTCAAACTTGGTAAGTCACGGACGCAAGTCAGAAGTTCGCGTAAAAAATATGTCATAAAACACCACTGCCTCATTTCATTAAATAAAAATAAAAAACTTAAACATATTAGCCACACACATGTGGTTCAGGCAACGCGTAGTTAGGCCTACATTCATTATCTTATATATTTATAATAAAACGAAGTATAAAACACCCTGCCTCTTTTCGTTTACATTTTAAAAATAATTAAACATTAATATGTGGTTTAGGTAAGTTGACCAGATTTCTGAAATGGAAACCGGGGACATTTTCTATTTGAGAAAACATGTACAGACCATAGACAGTGGTACAGACAAGTACGCATATTGAGAAACGGCCAGAGTAGATGTTTCTCCGTCGCTCTGCATACGTCATCTCCCTCATCGCTCTGATTGGTTTGAGGTCTATCCAATTGCGCCCAGAGGCATTTGAGCGACGCCCGTTGGTGATGCCCCTTTGGAAATGACTTGTCTATGAAGCTTTGCCAGACCATAACTCAGTTACTACTGAGAATGGTCTGGTTTTAACCAGGCTACCAATGTAGAACATTATATAGAAACTGTTTCTATTCCTCGTTTAGGGAGGTCAAACATTAAATCTACTGTAGGATCTAGGAAAAATCTAATTGTGATTAAACCAGAAAAATCGCAATATTAGTGAACAAAAACAACTTCTAAAACTAGGTCTTCTAAACATTAGATCGCTCACACCTAAGGCGGTTATTGTAAATGAAATGGTCACAGATAATAGTTTCGATGTACTTTGCCTTACTGAAACCTGGCTTAAGCCAAATGATTATTTCGGTCTTAATGAGTCTACTCCACCAGGATACTGTTATAAGCATGAGCCCCGTCTGATTGGTCGTGGCGGCGGTGTTGCAACAATCTATAGAGATATTCTAAATGTTACCCAGAAAACAGGTCCCAGGTTTAATTCGTTTGAAGTACTAGTCCTAAATGTTACGCTCTTAGATGTAAGAAAGAAATGCGTATTATCTCTAGCCCTGGCTACTGTATATAGACCTCCAGGGCCCTATGCTGATTTCCTAAAAGAGTTTGCAGACTTTCTCTCAGATCTATTGGTCAACGTCGATAAAGCATTCATTGTTGGAGATTTTAACATACACGTAGATAACACAAATGATGCGTTAGGGGCTGCGTTTACAGATCTATTAAATTCCTTTGGGGTCAAGAAAAACGTCACTGGTCCCACTCATCGTCTTAATCACACACTAGATTTAATTATATCACATGGAACCAACCCAACCGATATAGATATTATACCGCAAAGTGATGATGTCACTGACCATTACATGGTAACTTGCATACTGCGTACTGCTGAAATCTGTCATGTTTCGCCACGTTATCAACCAGGCAGAACAATCCTTCCAACCACTATAGATAGATTCTCAAATAGCTTACCTGATCTGTCTCAGCTGCTCAGTGAACCCAAACAAACAGATGAACTAGAGGAAATGACTAGCAGTATGCGCACCATCTTCTCTAGTACATTAGAAATTGTTGCACCAATTAGATTAAAAAAGGTTAGAGTGAAAACTAAAGCACCATGGTACAACAGTGCTACACATGTTATCAAGAGAGAAACTCGTAACTTAGAGCGTAAATGGAAACAAACTAATTTAGAGGTCTTTAGAATCGCGTGGAAAGATAGTATGTCACCTTATAAAAAGACCCTAAAAGCAGCCAGGGCTGAGCATCTCCGCAAACTAATAGAAAATAACCAAAATAATCCAAGGTTTTTATTTAACACTGTGGCTAGACTAACAAATAAACAAGCATCGCCTGAACAAAATATTCCGTTACAGTTTAGTAGTAATGATTTTATGAATTTCTTCACTGAGAAAATAGAAAGCATCAGAAACAAAATTTTAAAGGTCCCATGGCATGAAATTTTCATTTTATGAGGTATTTCAACATTACTATGAGTTCCTCTAGCCTGAATTTTGTCCCCAAGTGGATAGAAATGTTGATCGGTGTAAACCCGAGTTCTGGCTGTCTTTCTCTGCCTTTGAGAAAATGACAGGCCTGACGAGCCAATCCTGAAGTCTCCTGGTTTGACGTCCAAGCAGGAACGGTTAACTCCCTTTCCTCCGCCCAGAGAATCTGTCACGCCCATGCAAACACTCAAGAGATCATTACTTGTGAACGAGTGAACGCTGGCAGTTTCTCAGTTATTGGATGTACAAATGAAAACAGAAGTCTTTCTTCAGTTCCTTCTGATCTGTGATCAGTGATTTCTGATGTGTAGCTAATTATTTATTATTCGTGCACACACTGCGGCTTCTCTCTCTCCCGACAGAACGGTGTTTTCGTGTTTTCTATCTTGTGAGTCAGTGTTTTTGTACGTCCTCGTCGCGTCTATCTGTTCTAAAATGTGCATACAGTCTTTTCTGTTTAACATCAGCAGTCACATCTTTAGAGATAAACTTCACATACGCCGAAGCTCGGCCTTCAACATCCCCGACCCCCAGTACTGCATCTGGCCCACAGCGGAGGCACCAAACGCGGCGTGAGATTAAGCAGAAGGAGGGTAAGCGTGAGCATATCTGGGCTAGGCTAGCCAGCTTTCCCCACAATAAACTGGATTAAATTCGATTACTGCTGTTGTGTCTTTGTTTGCGCTGTGTAAGTTACTCAATGCGCGTCACTGACGCTATTCATATAATTGGAACATATCTAGAAATAATGCTATACTCAACACTTACTAACTCGTTCATCTCGCTGTAATGGTAACTTACATTGCATGTGTTACAAAGTTGGTAATAATGACGACGGACTCGGCGTGACTGGGACTCGTGTTTATTCAGAACTCTCAGATACAAACACAATAAACTCGCGCTGACAGACAGCGCTCTCATAACTCAGTAGTTACTATAAATAACTTTGTTAGCAATCGCAACCGTCTCCGTGATGTCCGGTTCGCGAACGAATCATTCTTTTGAATCGGTTCTTTTTAGTGAACCGAACCAGTTCACCAAATCGGACTGAATCGTTCTAAACGGTTCGCGTCTCGAGTCAGCGCTGATCCATAATTTACTAAAGTTACTAACTTTCTGACATGAGTGACAGCCCCTCCGACTAGAAATAAACTAATGACCTGAAGTATATGCTAGTAACTACAACAGTTCACCCTGAACTGAGACGTGCTGAGAACTGATGAGAAGTGAACTCAGGTCCATCCGTCTCTGGCAGACTCGTGCCTGCTCGTGCCTCGTTAAACCACGCCCCCTCCGCTCATTTAAAATGCAAAGATGTCAGCCAATCACAACAGTGGGCGTTTTTACTGAAGTCTCACAGCAGACACGCCTCTTGAAGCAGGGCATTCAGCCACAGGGCAAACAGCATTATAGAAAAAATGCCTTTTATTTCTAAATCATGACATTTTATGATGTAAAAATCATACTAACAATATAAGTACACCTCAGGAAACACTATACAATAATAGAAAAATGCCATGCCATGGGACCTTTAAATGTACAATCTTTAATGATGTCTTATGATTCAACTGCAATTATCGCCCCTCAAGAACTACTACACCGCTTTACAACCATAGGACAGGAAGAGCTAAATAAACTTATCATTGCATCTAAACCAACAACATGTTTATTAGATCCAATATCCACTAAACTACTGAAAGAGTTGTTACCTGTAGTGGAAGAGCCTCTTCTCAATATTATTAACTCGTCTTTATCTTTAGGTCATGTTCCAAAAATATTCAAGTTGGCAGTCATAAAACCTCTCATTAAGAAGCCACAATTAGATCATAATAACCTAGCAAATTACAGACCAATTTCAAATCTTCCATTCATGTCTAAAATACTAGAAAAAGTTGTGTCCGCTCAATTGTGCTCTTTCTTGCAAGAAAATGATATCTATGAAAAATTTCAATCAGGATTCAGGCCGCATCATAGCACAGAAACTGCGCTCGTTAAAATCACAAATGATTTACTTCTAGCTTCTGACCAAGGCTGTATCTCAATACTAGTTCTACTCGATCTTAGTGCTGCATTCGATACTATAGATCATAAAATACTCTTAGATCGACTTCAAAATTACACTGGTGTTCAGGGACAGGCATTAAACTGGTTTAGATCGTATTTATCAGACCGCTACCATTTTGTCTGTCTAAATGGGGAAAAATCAAAGATAACGTCAGTAGACTATGGGGTGCCGCAAGGATCCGTGCTAGGCCCTCTGCTATTCTCAATATATATGCTGCCACTTGGTAATATTATAAGAAAACATGGAATTAATTTCCACTGTTATGCTGATGACACTCAATTATATATTTCATCACGACCAGATGAAAACGCTAAATTATCTAAACTGACAGCGTGTGTTGAAGATATTAAATACTGGATGACGTGTAATTTTCTGCTATTAAATTCAGATAAAACGGAGGTATTACTTATTGGTCCGAAAAACTGCCCACAAAACTTCTCACAATACAACTTTAACTTGGAAGGATGTCCTGTCACTTTATCCACTACAGTAAAAGACCTGGGTGTTATATTAGACCGCAACTTGTCTTTCGAAAATCATATTTCATATGTTACAAGAACAGCATTTTTCCACCTTAGAAACATTGCTAAGCTACGTAACATGCTATCTATTTCTGATGCAGAAAAGTTAGTTCATGCATTCATGACCTCGAGACTAGATTACTGTTATGCTTTATTAGCTGGTTGTCCTGCATCATCAATAAACAAGCTACAGTTAGTCCAAAACGCAGCTGCTAGAGTTCTTACTAGGTCAAGAAAATATGATCATATTACACCAATTTGATCATCTCTACACTGGTTACCTATTAAGTTCCGTATCAATTACAAAGTTTTGCTACTGACCTATAAAGCCCTAAATGGTTTAGCTCCTGTGTGTTTAACTGATCTTCTATCGCCCTACAATCCATCGCGCTCTTTAAGATCACTAAACTCGAGGCTTCTGGTCATTCCTAGGATATCTAAGTCCACTAAAGGAGGGAGGGCATTTTCACATTTAGCTCCTAAACTCTGGAAAAGTCTTCCTGATATTGTTCGAGGTTCAGACTCGCTGTCCCAGTTTAAAACTAGATTAAAGACGCATCTCTTTAGCCAAGCATTGACATTATAAATACGTTTTATACTACAGTTAAATCGGATCAAAAGCATTAATATTCTGAACAGCAGCTATGCTAATTATTTCCCATCTGCTTTTCTGTTGTTATCTCAGGACACTAGTCCGGAGGTAAATAGTTCATCAGCTCCGGTTTGTATCAGCCTCTCATGGAGACTTCAGATGCCCCAACGCCTGTGAAGAGACGACTCAACGCCAGCGTTGTTATGGCCTAAATTAATACATGATTAACTTATTCTAACATTTTTCTTTAACATTCTCTTTCTAACATTTTTCAATGTACATTTATGAAATGCACTTTCTGTAAAGCTGCTTTGAAACAATGTGTATTGTGAAAAGCGCTATACAAATAAATTTGAATTGAATTGAATATAAGTTTCAGAATTAGGCGTGGCAAAATGGCTCCATAGCGCCACCTACAACATTTCAACTAAGTGCCCCTCCCGCTACGTTTCACGTACAGGAAAAGTCTCCTGGTACAAAAAGTCTCCTGGTACGAAATCTGAAAACCAACAGGAAGTGAGATATTTAGATTTTTCTTTACTAAATTGTTGCAAATTTTTCCATTTCCAGACGTTGTACTTTAATCAACTCCGCATAGAGATTTAATCAGATCAACATCATATTTGGTCAGTCTAATCTAAAGGCCTTGGTGATGTTATATTGTGAAGATCTTGAGTTTTCCCTGAAGGGCGTGTCTGTGGAGGCCTGTCAATGTCTGATGTTTCGCCATGACACAGGAAGCTGTTGTAAGTCAGGCATACAATGTCCGAACTGCCCCAAACTTCACATGTTTGATAAGAGTCCTGACCTAAACCCATCTACCTGCCAATATTCAGTTAGTCATCGCGCCTCCTGCTGGCAACAGGAAATGAGATGCTTTATACTATAATTCACTCCCAGAAACACTTTTAAATATGCCATGAAATCCCAAACATGCTAGAAACACAATAAATCTTGCAACACGTGGATACGTGCTACTGTATGTGATTTACGCCATTAAACAGGAAGTTGTTGTAACTCAGGTATACAATGTCCGATCTGCCTCAAACTTCACGTTTGATAATAGTCCTGACCTGAAGACTCTACATGGCAATATTCAGTTATAGTCGAAGCGCCACCTGCTGGCAGAAAGAAGTGTGGCACATTGAAGTGAGTTTGCCATATTTCTCCTATATTGACCCGCTTAAATGCATGTCGCCCACTATTCACTGTTTTCCTGAGGCCACCGGGTGGCGGTGCATGTGCGAGGGCCCTTTCATCGCTGCTAGCAGCTTTCATTTATTTTATTTTTTGTTGTTGCAATTTTTGCTTTGTACGCTGCCAAATCACTCTAAGTTTTTTTGAAAATTTGGCAGCTCTGCTAACAGTGTACAGAGTTTTTACAAATGGAAAGACTCTTTGTCAGTGAGTGATGGACTGATTGTGCTGGGGAATCGCATTGTAATTCCAAAAGTGATGAGACATGAGATGCTTAGCAGAATTCACGACTGTCACTAAGGTTTGTCAAAATGCAGGGCACGGCTCAAGAGACTGTGTGGTGGCCTGGAGTTTCAGAGGATCTTAAGCCGAAAAAAGAGACATGTAGATTTTGCATAGAAAATAAACGCGCGCAGAGCAAGGAACCTCTACAGTCAACACCACTGCCAGAAAGACCGTGGCAGCGAATAGCCACAGACTTGTGTATGCATAAAGGAAAACAATATCTTGTAGTATCTGACTACTATTCGCGCTACTTGGAGATTCTTCTGCTACATGTCACTACAGCAGAGCATGTCATTCAGAGGCTTAAAGCGTTGTTTGCGAGATTCAGCATACCAGAACAAATTGTTAGCGACAAAGAACCGCAGTTTGCCAGTGAAGCTTTTGTGGTATGTACGATATTAAGCACATTACATCAAGCCTGTACAATCCACAAGGAAACGGACATGCTGAACGGACAGTTCAGACGAACAAATGCATTATGAAACTGGATGACCCGCTAGCAGTGATAGGAATAACGGCGTTACTAACGGAATTATTTTTATCAGTAACGAGTAATCAAACGAATGACTGTTTCTCCCGTTACAACGCCGATAGCGTTACTGAGAATAAAATGTGGCGTTACTATAATTGAGCTCACTGAAGTGGTTTTCATCTGAACAGGCTCTCTGTCAGTCGGACCTGCAACGCTTTTTTTTCTCTGGTTGATGTGTGTGTGTGTGGGCGTGCGTGCATGCCATGCGTGTTGGGAGGTGGGTGGGGTGGTACACATAACTGATGATGATTGGTGGGTGGGAGACAAGGTTTAGGTTGATAGGTTGAGTTCACACACACGCACACACACCAACGACCAGGAGGAGTCAGAGCGATGGCAAGTCCAACGACTTCAAAGGTAGCTTTCGCAAACTGGAAGTATAAGCGCTGCTTTTCCCTCGTTGAGGTGAAAGGTACGAATGTTTATGTAACGTGCAACTCATGCCGAGGAAGAAAAAATCTCTCTCCACGTCGGTGACAAGTAATTCTAATCTAATGAAGCCTCACATCATCACATGCCACCACAACATCAGTGGCTAAAAACTCAGGTGATGACGTGAGCTCCACTACTAAAGGAGTAGTATAGTACTGATAATATTTACACAATATTTACACTATAGTAGGTCTACTGATAATATTTACAAAATATTTACACTATAGTAGGTCTACTGATAATATTTACACAATATTTACACTATAGTAGGTCTACTGATAATATTTACACAATATTTACACTATAGTAGGTCTACTGATAATATTTACAAAATATTTACACTATAGTAGGTCTACTGATAATATTTACAAAATATTTACACTATAGTAGGTCTACTGGTAATATTTACACAATATTTACACTATAGTAGGTCTACTGGTAATATTTACACAATAATTACACTATAGCATGCAGGTCTACTGATAATATTTACACAATATTTACACTATAGTAGGTCTACTGATAATATTTACACAATATTTACACTATAGTAGGTCTACTGGTAATATTTACACAATATTTACACTATAGCATGCAGGTCTACTGATAATATTTACACAATATTTACACTATAGTAGGTCTACTGATAATATTTACAAAATATTTACACTATAGTAGGTCTACTGATAATATTTACAAAATATTTACACTATAGTAGGTCTACTGGTAATATTTACACAATATTTACACTATAGCATGCAGGTCTACTGATAATATTTACACAATATTTACACTATAGTAGGTCTACTGATAAAATTTACACAATATTTACACTATAGTAGGTCTACTGATAATATTTACACAATATTTACACTATAGTAGGTCTACTGATAATATTTACACAATATTTACACTATAGCAGGTCTACTGATAATATTTACAACATATTTACACTATAGTAGGTCTACTGATAATATTTACACAATATTTACACTATAGTAGGTCTACTGATAATATTTACACAATATTTACACTATAGTAGGTCTACTGATAATATTTACAAAATATTTACACTATAGTAGGTCTACTGGTAATATTTACACAATATTTACACTATAGCATGCAGGTCTACTGATAATATTTACACAATATTTACACTATAGTAGGTCTACTGATAATATTTACACAATATTTACACTATAGTAGGTCTACTGGTAATATTTACAAAATATTTACACTATAGTAGGTCTACTGATAAAATTTACACAATATTTACACTATAGTAGGTCTACTGATAATATTTACACAATATTTACACTATAGTAGGTCTACTGATAATATTTACACAATATTTACACTATAGCAGGTCTACTGATAATATTTACAACATATTTACACTATAGTAGGTCTACTGATAATATTTACACAATATTTACACTATAGTAGGTCTACTGATAATATTTACACAATATTTACACTATAGTAGGTCTACTGATAATATTTACAAAATATTTACACTATAGTAGGTCTACTGGTAATATTTACACAATATTTACACTATAGCATGCAGGTCTACTGATAATATTTACACAATATTTACACTATAGTAGGTCTACTGATAATATTTACACAATATTTACACTATAGTAGGTCTACTGGTAATATTTACAAAATATTTACACTATAGTAGGTCTACTGGTAATATTTACACAATATTTACACTATAGCATGCAGGTCTACTGATAATATTTACACAATATTTACACTATAGTAGGTCTACTGATAATATTTACACAATTTTTACACTATAGCAGGTCTACTGGTAATATTTACACAATATTTACACTATAGCATGCAGGTCTACTGATAATATTTACACAATATTTACACTATAGCAGGTCTACTGATAATATTTATAAACTATTTACACTATAGCAGGTCTACTGATAATATTTACACAATATTTACACTATAGCAGGTCTACTGATAATATTTACACAATATTTACATTATAGTGGGTCTACTGATAATATTTAAACTATAGCAGGTCTACTGATAATATTTATAAAATATTTACACTATAGCAGGTCTACTGATAATATTTATAAACTATTTACACTATAGCATGCAGGTCTACTGATAATATTTATAAACTATTTACACTATAGCAGGTCTACTGATAATATTTACACAATATTTACACTATAGTAGGTCTACTGATAATATTTACACAATATTTACACTATATCAGGTCTACTGATAATATTTACACAATATTTACATTATAGTGGGTCTACTGATAATATTTACACTATAGCAGGTCTACTGATAATATTTATAAAATATTTACACTATAGCAGGTCTACTGATAATATTTATAAAATATTTACACTATAGTAGGTCTACTGATAATATTTACAATAATTTATTGAATTTGATAGGTGTCTCTCACATTGTCCCACAGCAACATTATAATAGTGTACATTAATGTACAATGTTTTATAATAATAATTTATTCTATTTAGTGGCCAATTCATTCATTTAACATATTTAATATTGGGGGCATCCAAGTTATTTGACATATTACTATTACTTCCCTGGTAATTAGTTACTTTTATAATGATGTAACTCAGTTACTAACTCAGTTACTATTTGTAAGAAGTTTTCGGGGGTCAGTCCAGCGGAATTGCTCATGGGAAGGAAAATACGTACTACCCTACCCACCTTACCGGAAAACCTGAAACCAAAGTGCCCAAACAAATCAAGCGTAAAAGAGAAAGATAAAGCAGCGAAAGAAAAGCAAGCAAACTACTTTAACAGGCGACATGGCGTGAAGGACTTACCTGTTCTCAGACCAGGGGATTCAGTCTTGTTAAAGCTGGATGATGAATCACGATAGATCTGAGGACCCGTTACGGTGATGAAGGAGAGCAGTATTCCAAGATCATACGAGGTCTTCAGCGAAAAGGAGAAAGTATAGTCTTAAAGGGGTCATAGAATGCCATTTTTGTACAAGTTAATATGATTCTTTAGTGTCTAAATGAAAAGTTTGTAATATACTTTAATTAAAAATTCTCATTAGTATTGTAAGAAAACACTCATTTTACCTGGTCAAAACCAGCTCTGTTTTCAGCAAGTCATTTCAGTGTATGTGACTTTAAATGATAATGAGCTTTGCTCATCCCGCCCCTCTGCTCTGTGGGGCGTTCGGTTCGACCCGACACAACACCACAACACACGTGGAGTGTTGCCTTGACAACATTTGAGGGTATATTTTCGAGAAATAATGGCAACGGGAGTCTCTGAGGACACACATCTGAGCAACCGTATCATTTTGAACCGGAGTCGGACCAGGAACAGATGACGAACCCAACGAAGTTCGAACAGGACGTTTCTGAATGGTTGGTTAACGTCATGTCATTTTGATCTATCTTTGCACTGGCAGAGTAGCGTAGTTGCTATGTGTTTACTGATGTGTTAGTTCATTGACAGATTGATGTTATGTTATAAGATTTTTTTTTGACATTACTTCTTAATCAGTAACAGACACCGTTATAAACCATGTACAAAAGTAAGCTTAGTGTAGTGTTACCACGTTAACTTTATCACCCGAGTACACAGTTTGTAAAAACAACCATAACGCGTTGTTCATTATAAACGTGTGATTATGAATTATATTGAGAACGTCATACACAGAAAGCATGCCATAATGTAACTTACCCTGTAAACTTTAGTCTCATTCATCGTGAAGCGTGCAAGCGATTTGCAAAGATTAATATAAAGGTTAATAAAACGTTACACTCACATCTTCCTGAGGTGCAGCAGGAACACAATCCTTTTTTCAAGAGCAGCTTATTAGCAAAACCTGCTTTATACTGACGCTCGTTTATAAAGCAGTCTGCTGAGAAATGATTTGCGCAAACATTGACGTTGATCGGGGGGAATATTCCCTTCTAAAACAAAACTCAGCAGCCACTGGGTCTTCTGTGGTTCGGATTTAGGAACATCAAAATGACTGCTGTGTTTGTTATTACAACCAACAACACAACACCACAATCGCTTAGACGCCATTCTGCTCCAGAGTATCAACAATGGCGGACGGATGACAGCTCGCTCAGGGCGGGTCTGTGTTGAAACACTGCTGTCAATCAACAATCTTAGGAGGGGCGTACACCGTGTAACATCACACAGTCAGTCGGCTCGATTTGAGACAGGGGAAAACATATAAGGAGATTAAAAAAAAAGCACTGGATGTATTTTTATCATTATAGGATGGTTGTGAACAGGCACTGCCAACACACATTTCCGTATAATCAACTTGTAAAAGTGCATGTACCATTATATGACCCCTTTAAAAAAATCTTTAAAAAGTTTACTGTCACATTAAATAAGACAAAGGATTCAATTGCAAGTGAAACAATGACTATTTGTTAGTCACTCATGAGAGTAGTGTAACAGGGCCAGATGCAGAATGGATGCCTGGAAAGTCAGTCGCTTGGCAGGGCAGGGACTCAATGGGCAACCCAGATCCTCTGTGGAAGTGAAAGGAGCGATCAGGAGTCCAGTCACCGCTGAACGCAGACGAAAAACAATCCCAGATGTTTTCAGGGAAAACAGGCAGAGCTATCATAAACTCTAATAGGGAATCCACTGCAGACTCAGGAGAACGGCCAGGAGACAGACAAACACAGGTACAAAAACCAACGATCTGACGAACACCAAACGAATGACAATGAGTAAAAATACACACAGATAATGAGTGGCAGCTGGCGCTGATAATCAGTGGCCACACCCACACACACACATTCAGAGCGAGAATGAGTCAGTGAATTCATGAACCGTGACATTTGTCTCAGCAGGGATGAATTAGCAATTGCTCCATTTTCATGATTACGGGTGGAGGAGCTACTTTATGACATCTCTGCGGCTGAAGTGAAAGTGAAAGTGAACTGCAGTGAACGACTTGTGAAGGTGAAACTATAACAGAAGAACTGAAGCTTCTTCAGACACACACGTCTTTATTCACACGCACTGAAACTAGTGATCACCGCTGATATTCACTCAGGTAAGTGATGGAAATGTAAGAGCTTTCAGAGGTTTTAAACTCTAAAATAGTATCAGTAAAGTTTGATATCTTTAAAACTACAGTTACAATTATAAATACACTAATCTACATTAAATTACACGTAGTGTTTAGATGTATTTATCTGTGGTGAGAAATATTTTCTGGGGAAATCACTTAAAAAACCCCCAAATAATTTCACCCTTTTTTGTGTTGTCTTTATTTAGAAAGAACTTTGTGTTATGATAATGTTGTTGTAAAGACCTCTTACATACTCAGAGACACATTCACATGTAGTTTTTCTTCTAGCACAGATATGACAATCAAGTACTTTGACTTAAAAACAGCGTTTATTAATTTGTCTTTTTATATCTAGGCTCAGTGAAATATTTCCAAACATAACATTATCTTTTTTTTTTGTTGCTAAATTTACCAGTTTATGAGATTAAACATGTGCACAGATATAAATGAAATGATTCAGTTTTTTTTTTAAAGAAAAATATAGAAGTTAATTCACAAGTTAAACCAGTTTACAAGATTGAATAGGATACAACAGGGCAAAGGCACACCTTAACCCTATAACTGGCAACGTATCCTGGGTGATACAAACATTTGAGAGGCAGTGGCGAGAGGCAGGGAAAGTGTAGGTCTCATTTCTTGGTTTCATGTTGAAAGAGTGTTCGTTGCGAATATTTATATCTGGTGAATTTGTTCATACATTCTTTGTTTAGCTCACGGGGAACATTTAAAAACAACATGACCACCTTTAGTGGCAAAAATACTCACCTTCAGATAAAAGTAGATATATTTCACATATTTACAATATTTGGAGGGGACTTGCATGTTTAAAAAAATGTTGTTAAGCATTATCTTAGTACGTTTATGTTGAAATTGTATGAACTAATTTTTTTTATTTTTCATAATCTGTTGAGTATAATATTTATACATCAGGAAAAAAATAATTTTATGGCTCATATATGCAATTCATTGCAAATCAATGGTACCTGAGAGATGGACAAATAAATGTTCCCCAAAAGCCGTCAAAAAATGAAAAAATGGCTGAACTATCAATCAGAAGACAGAAGGTATGAAGTAGATTGTGTACAACAGGTTTTTCAGCAAAGTTTTGGTCCAGAAATAATCAGATCCAGATCCAATAGTTTTAAACTTCAACAGAGTACCCGCCTTCAAGGAAGTAAACGCTTGCCAATGGAGAGTGGCCAGACTCTCTGTACAAATGAAATGTACGTGAGTCTGGTAAGACCAGGTGTAGGTGCCAGCAACAGTGCGATGTCTCTTATTTTGAAATAGTCTTTTATTTTGAAATTGTTCTTTTCTGTTTGGGTAACTTCACTTAGGGTGTAGGTGCTTATATTACCTGTTCATTGTGAATGGCAGACAGGGAGGGGGTGAGTAGCTGGGACGCTCACTTTCTGTTGACCGTTTTCGTACCATATATTTTTGTATTGTTATTTTGTTTATTTTATGTTTTCTGCTTTATTATCATTATACAACACTTGTCTGTTCCTTTAATTAAACTATCTTAATTTGAAACGAAACGCGTCAGAGATGTTAATCCCACTGCTTAGCCTCTCAGTGGCAACTGGCGGCCGCTATATTTAGTCAACAGAAAACCGCTACTGTTGGATTGGAGCCAGTGGATCATCGGAAAGGATTCCATTGCCGCATGTGAAACACAGCCACGCACACTGAAGAGAAACAACACGCTTCTGTATCCCGACGACAGAAGAGGTATGTGAAGCGGTTTGCTATGTTTGGATACAGCACTGCTGTTTGTTGAGTGAGATGGCGAATGGATCGCGGTTGTGGATTGAAGTACAAGTTGGTGTGCTTGGTATCGCTCGATGGTGCTGCGCTCATTCATGGAATTGGTGGCGTGATTAATGCACGTTGAATACGGCGTTGGAGTACTGGGCTCGCGCTGTGTGTGAAATGGACGCGGATGATTCTGAGCGTGCTGCTGAGAGCAGTAAAAGAGAGCCTAAGCTTACGGCAAAGGCATTGGCACTGAAAATTGAAACACTGCAAAAGGATCGTAAAGCTAAAGTGAATCACATGAAGAGCTTGATTTTATCCATGAAAGATCTCATGAAATGTGATGAGAATGATTTAAAGGTGTCTTCAATGTTGGGATCTTTGAAGTGTTTGAAAGATGATGCATCTGGGTTGCACAAAGAATTACTTCCTTTCTTACCTCCGGATGAACAAAACAAACAAAATGAGTGGTTTGGTTCGATTTCTAAGCACAATGATGGGTTCATGGAAGATGTCGATCAATGGTTGAATGAAGCTGAGAGTCTGAGGCAAAATGCTCAAATAACAGAATCTACGCAAGGTTATGGAAATGTACCATCACTCTCTGGTGTTCATGATGCAATGACAATGGATAACTCTGTGGAACCTCGGTTGACTTGTGATTCAAAAATTCCATCGTCTGCTGGACCAGTTTCATCTTCTCGTAACATGAATGTTCCAAGTGAATGTCAAAACAGCGAAATGGACTATGGTGATGTGCAAAGTCAAGTACAACCAACAGACAGTATTTCTAATGTGAGCAGGAAAACTCATGGATCTCGATCGAGTCGATCTTCTATTGTATCTGCTCATCTCAAGATCAAGGCCGAAATGGCTGCTTTGTTGACGCATCAAAAAATGTTACAACGCAAACATGCATTACAGCAAGAAGAGGATGATCTGAAGAGGAAAAAGGAACAAATGGAGCTTGATTCTAAAATTGCTGTGTCTATGGCCAAGATGAAAGTATATAGTGATGCAAGATCAGAGGCAAGTGAGTTTACTAATCGTCCTGATACCAATGCATTGAGGATGAAACCTACTGAAACCCGTTCTCTTAACCCTAATGTGAATTCATTTGTACCTTCAAGTTCACATTCAATATCACAACAACCACCTGTATCTTATTCAACAACTCGAGCAACACAAGATTCAAGGCGTCTTCCAACTCAGTCAACTCAACAACAACAGCAACCAATTGTAAGACCTAAAACAAGTTTGACACCCTCTGCTTTGCCCAGTATCAGTCATGATGGTGTATATGGACCTGGATTGCAAGGTGCACATGGATCAAGTGTACAGGATGGTTTGGAAGGAGGAAGTATTCTTAAGCTGATTGACAAGCAAAATGAAATTGCTGCTTTGTTAGTTCAACAACAGAATTTGTCTTCACTTCCACCAAGGGACGTCCCATTCTTTGATGGAGATCCATTGCGTTATCACGACTTTATGAGAACGTTTGAAGAGGTTGTAGAAAAGAAAACTAGTGGCGGTGCAGATTCATTGCATTTCCTTGAACAGTACACCAGAGGGCAACCTAAGGAGCTGGTTAGGAGCTGTCAGCACATGATCCCATCGCAAGGGTACATAAGGGCTAAAGCTTTGCTCAAGGAACACTTCGGCAATGAGGTGAGGATAGGCTCTGCTTACATGGAAAAGGCGCTGTCATGGAGAACAATAAAGTCTGAGGATGCTAAGGCTCTGCAGGACTACAGCTTATTTCTCAGGAGTTGTTGCAATGCTATGCAGAATATTTGTTACATGAATGAGTTAAATCTTGCTTCTAATATGCAAATTGTTCTTGCAAAACTTCCTTATAAGCTCAGAGAAAGATGGAGAGGAGTAGCTTATGATCTACGGGAAAGACGTAACCATCCAGCTTGCTTTTCTGATATTGTGAACTTCATAGAAAGACAAGTGAAAATAGTCACTGATCCGGTATTTGGAAGCATTCAAGATGTTCTTCCTAGTGGAGGTAGAAACTTGAATATCAAACCACCTCATTCAAAACCCAGAAGCAGTTTTGCCACTACAGTCAGTGCAACTGGTGCAAAGGAGTATAGTGGGAAGACTGTGAACAACATCTGTCTTTTCTGTGGAGGAGAACATGCTTTGGATTCCTGTAAAAGGATTGCTGAAAAGCCTCATGGCGAAAAGATGAGTTTCTTGAAGAAGAAGGGGATTTGTTTCGGTTGTTTATGTACAGGACATATCAGTCGTGATTGTAAGGAGAGAAGCATATGTAAGATATGCCACCTCAAACACCCTAGCATTCTTCATATTCTATCATCAGAAAAAAGGGGCATTCAGTACAAAAAAGATGAGTCAAAGACAACAGTGGGAAGTGCTTTGGTCTCACTCCAGTCAAGTGCTCTTACTGGGGCTGGTAAAGATAATTGTGCATTGTCCATTGTTCCTGTATGTGTGAAATCGCAGAAAGGAAGTGAAGTTGTGACCACCTATGCTTTCCTGGACTCTGGGAGCTCAGCATGTTTCTGCACCGAGAGTTTGATGTCCAAGCTTAATCTCTCTGCAAAGAAAATCAACATTCTAATGAGAACCATGAGTCAGGACAAATCAGTTTTCTGTTATGTTCTTAAGGATTTGGAAGTGTCTGGACTGAATCAAGAGCATTACTGTGCTTTACCAGAAGTATACACGCAGAAGAATATGCCTGTAAGTAAAACTAACATCGCTACACAAAACGATCTTGCATTGTGGCCTCATTTAAGTCGTCTATGTTTGCCTTCAATTGATGCTGATGTTGAGTTGTTGATTGGTGCTAATGTTCCAGAGGCATTGGAGCCGTGGCAGATTATTCGCAGTCAAGACAATGGCCCATATGCTTTTAAGACCATGTTTGGGTGGGCAGTTAATGGACCAATTAAGCATCAGGAAGAGGACGCTGTTGAGGACCATCCTCACATGACTGTTAACAGGATCACAGTTATGAAACTTGATGATTTGTGGGAGCAACAGTTTAGGGTTGACTTTCCTGAGTGTGTTCAGGAGGAACAGCAAGGATTGTCAAAGGATGATCATCAATTCTTGGATTTTGTTTCAGGCTCAGCAAGACTGATCAACGGACATTACTACATTGGTCTTCCACTTAAAACTGAAAAGGTAGTCATGCCAAAGAATAGATCACTTGTGGAACAACGTGCTCTGAATCTCCAACGAAGGTTTCAAAGAAACACTGCTTTTCATGCTGATTATACTACCTTTATGGAGAGTGTCATTACTAAAGGCCATGCTGAAAGGGTTCCCACAGCTGAATTGGAAAGACTGGATGGACGCTTATGGTACATACCGCACCACGGTGTGTATCATCCTAAGAAACAAAAGATCAGAGTTGTGTTTGATTGCGGAGCATCCTACCAAGGAACGTCATTGAATGAACATCTTTTACAAGGTCCAGATTTAACAAGTTCATTGGTGAGTGTTCTGATGAGATTCAGAATGGAGTATGTTGCCATGATGGCTGACATAGAATCAATGTTTCATCAAGTCAAGGTGCATCCTGATGATTGCGATCTTTTGAGGTTTTTCTGGTGGCCAGGAGGAAAGCTTGATGGCAGTCTGCAAGAATACAGAATGGCTGTACATTTGTTTGGAGCGACATCATCTCCAAGTTGCTCTAGCTATGCACTGAGAAAGTGTGCAGAGGACCACAAGGATCTGTATGATGCTAAGACTGTAGACATTGTCTTTAAAAACTTCTATGTAGACGACTGTCTTGTATCTGTGTCTACAGATTCAGATGCTGTACTATTGTACCAGAAGCTCACGGAGTTGTGCGCCAAAGGTGGATTCCGATTAACAAAATGGATAACTAACAGCCGCACTGTGTTAAGTGCTATCCCTGAGGAAGACAAAGACACGAAAGTAAAGAGCTTGGATTTGGAACATGACACGCTACCTTTGGAAAGAGCATTGGGTGTTCAATGGTGTGCAGAGTCGGATGTTTTCAAGTTCAAGGTGACCATCAAGGATAGACCTCTTACCACAAGAGGTATTCTTTCTATCATTAGTTCTATATATGACCCTCTTGGCTTTCTGTCTCCTGTGATTCTACGTGCCAAAATTATACTTCAGGATCTGTGTAGAGAGAAAATTGGATGGGACAGCACGATTCCTACAGTGTACATTCAGCGATGGACAAGTTGGTTGGAGGAACTTCATGAATTGGAGAAATTCGAGGTTCGCAGATGTTTGAAACCTGAAAACTTTGGTGAAGCTATTTTTGCCCAATTGCATCACTTTTCAGACGCCAGTGAGAAGGGTTATGGCATGGTGTCCTATTTACTACTTCAAAATGATCAACGACTTGCCCATTCCTTTCTTCTAATGAGTAAAGCAAGAGTGACGCCTTTAAGATCTATCACTATCCCTCGTCTGGAGCTCACAGCTGCCACACTGGCTAGTCGCATGGACATGCTGTGGAAAAAGGAGCTGAACATACAATGTCAGGATTCTGTTTTTTGGACAGATAGCACCTCAGTGCTTAAGTACATTCGAAATGAGACTTCAAGATTCAAATGCTTTGTAGCAAACAGAGTTGCTGAAATTCAAAGGGTTTCTGAAGTCACACAATGGAGGTATGTGAATTCATCCAACAATCCAGCTGACCTAGTATCCAGAGGTTTGAATGTAAATTCATTCTTGAAAAACCAGATATGGATTTCTGGTCCTCCATTTCTTATTCAACCACAAGAGTTGTGGCCCATGGATCCTACTGATGTAGATGTGATGTCCTCTTGTGACCCAGAAGTGAAAGGGAGTGTTCTGGTAAATGTGGTACAGGTTCATCAAGAGTATGATTTTATGCTATTCTTTAAGTATTACTCTTCATGGATGGGATTGAAAAGGGGTGTGGCTTGGATCCTTCGATTCAGAAACATTCTGATTGATCTCAGCAAGAAAAGAAAAGGGTTGATGACTACTTACTCTGACTTAGACAAGTTCCAACAAGAGATTGTTGTCAATCAAGAGATGCAAAAATTCAGATCCAATATGCCTTCGAATTTGTTGTCTTCAGAGGAGCTGGAAAGGGCTGAATTGGAGATTATCCGTCTTTGCCAAAGGAAAAGGTATTCTGAGGAACTGACTAGTCTTCGGAAAGATGGATTGGTAAAACGGAGTAGTGAACTCTATAGACTGAACCCTGTGCTTCACTCAGATATCATCAGAGTGGGTGGACGTTTGGACAAGGCTATGATGCCTGAGGAAGTGAAACATCCAGTAATACTAGCCAAGGATCTACACATTTCAGATTTGATTCTGTTGCAAATTCATCATGACATTGGACATTGTGGACGGAATTATATGCTGGCTAAACTGAGGCAGAGATATTGGATCCCTGGTGCTAGCACGGCTATAAGAAGAATTTTGTCTAAATGTGTAGTCTGTAGACGTCTTCACGGAGCTACAGGTCATCAGCAGATGGCAGATTTGCCACAAGACAGAATTACACCTGACAAACCACCATTCACGTATGTTGGAGTAGACTACTTTGGTCCCTTTGAAGTAAAACGGGGAAGGAGCGTTGTAAAACGTTATGGAGTAATCTTCACATGTTTGACTATGAGAGCTGTTCACCTTGAAATAGCTGCTTCACTTGATACGGACTCTTTCATCCATGCATTAAGGCGATTTATTGCACGTAGAGGACAAGTAGTCGAGATCCGTTCAGACAATGGAACTAACTTTGTTGGTGCCCAACGTGAACTGCAGGAGGCTATAAAAAACTGGAATCATAATCAGATCAATTCAGTTCTGCTGCAGAAAGGAATTAAGTGGAACTTTAATCCCCCGGCTGGTTCGCACTTTGGCGGAATCTGGGAAAGGCTGATAAGATCAGTAAGGAAGATTCTAAATTCTATCCTTAGAGGACAAAGTTTGGACGAGGAGGGTCTCTACACACTCTTTTGTGAAGTTGAATCCATCCTAAACAATCGTCCTATATCCAGAGCATCTATTGATGTCAATGATTTAGAAGCACTTACTCCTAACCATCTCATCCTGCTGAAAACACAGCCATCTTTACCATCTGGACTGTTTAATAAGGACGGTCTGTATTCACGACGAAGGTGGCGTCAGGTCCAATATATGGCGGATTTATTTTGGAAGAGATGGATCGGGGAGTACCTACTTCAACTACAAGAACGTCAGAAGTGGCTGGTGAAGAAACGCAATTTTCAATTGGGTGATATTGTGCTTGTAGTGGATGAGACTGCCCCAAGGAGCTCATGGATTATGGGCAAAATCATTGAAATCATACAGGATAAAAGAGGATTGACACGTCAAGTAAGAATCAAGACAAAGAGCACCTGCTTGACCCGACCCATTACTAAGATTTGTCTTCTCCTTGAAACAGAAGACTTCTAACTGTTCTATGACTGACCGACCGACCGACCGACCGACTGACTGACTGACCGATTGACCGACTTATGAGAGCTCTCAAATGACTTACTGGATACTTTGACTATAGACTGTTTGATGGACTTATTGACTGTGATTGATTTGCAGGACATTGTTCACACATTGAAGAACTGGACATTTGCACACATACACATGTTTTTGTATACACTGTTTATTTGTAAAATTCACGTTTTACATGCTTACAGGTAAATATTTGTGATTTATATGTACTTTGATTGTATTGTATTGTGATTATTACTATTTTGGGGTGTAATAATCAGGGGCTGGAATGTAGGTGCCAGCAACAGTGCGATGTCTCTTATTTTGAAATAGTCTTTTATTTTGAAATTGTTCTTTTCTGTTTGGGTAACTTCACTTAGGGTGTAGGTGCTTATATTACCTGTTCATTGTGAATGGCAGACAGGGAGGGGGTGAGTAGCTGGGACGCTCACTTTCTGTTGACCGTTTTCGTACCATATATTTTTGTATTGTTATTTTGTTTATTTTATGTTTTCTGCTTTATTATCATTATACAACACTTGTCTGTTCCTTTAATTAAACTATCTTAATTTGAAACGAAACGCGTCAGAGATGTTAATCCCACTGCTTAGCCTCTCAGTGGCAACTGGCGGCCGCTATACCAGGCTACCAAATTTCCACATTCATCATCAAAAGTGGTTGTTAAGAAAAGTGCTGAGAGTTTTATGGCATCTAGTAGTTTAAAAGAGAATAAAGTCAAATGCACCTTTTACCTCTGTGTGTCTTCAATCCTGTTGTACCCTTCTAGGAATTTACTTTCCACCTGTGGTTGTTGTTGAAGTACATGTGCAGCAAGTGCAGTTCTTTTCTAACTGTACATACCCATGTTAGTCAGCCAAACTCATATCAGCCAGCAATTTTATAGTGCAACCTTAAGTATTAACCACACACATTGTTCAATTAAGTACTGTAGATGATATATTGTCATTACTTATCTTTTCAGTCATGGCGTCCTCCAGTGGTCCAGCACTAAATGAGGAGCTCCAGTGCTCCATCTGTCTGGAAGTGTTCACTGATCCAGTCACCACTCCATGTGGACACAACTTCTGCAGAACCTGCCTGAGCAAGTGGTGGACGGACACACAGCCCTGCTTCTGTCCTCTCTGCAAAGACACATTCAGCAGAAGACCTGATCTCAAGATTAATACAACACTCAGAGAGGTTGCGCAACACTTTAAGGAGAAGCTCAATCTAGGAGAACCTGAGGTGTTCTGTGACATCTGTGATGAAAGAAAGCAGAAAGCTGTGAAGACCTGCCTGACGTGTCAAAGCGCTTACTGTGACTCTCATCTGGAGCCTCATCGCAGAGTCCAACGTCTGAAGAAACACACACTGATCACTGCCGTGGAAAATCTGGAGGATTATATATGCCAGAAACACGAGAGACCTCTGGAGCTGTTCTGCAGAGATGATCAGACGTGTGTGTGTCTGTTTTGCACTGAAGGAGAACACAGGACTCACAACACTGTCCCAATAGAGGAGGAGAGTCGAGAGAAGAAGGTAAAGAGTTACAGGCAAAACATTTTAAACACCCCATGAAATGCTTCCTGTGTGTTGACGTTGGTGCAGGTCATATTGATGGGCTCGTCACTTTTTTTTTTTTATAAATCACCTATAAGTTAATTTTGTCCATTTTTGAGAATGAAATGTCTCGGTTAAGTATGTAAACCTTGTTCCCTGGGGAATGGAGATGTTACACCAGGAACGTACTGACGAAATAGGAGTCTTGCCTGAGAGCCCAATCACCTTTGAGTGGTAACAAAACAAATTTGCACCGCAAACTCTGCCCCACCGTGTGGGTATATAAGAAGGCGCACATGCAATCTCGCACTGTTACCTGCTGTGGAGCTGAGAAACGGAGCCTGTTTCAGCGGTACAGTGGTTGTAGCACGAGGACGTTCCCTTCAGTCAGTTCCCTTAGAAACGTACTGACGAAACGGGGTTCCCTATCTAGTCTCGCCACAAAGGCTGTCTTCTGGTGCCTTGTGTGAGCCTTAGCTCACTGTTGTGAGGCTATCACAAGCAAAGGGCTAGGCTAACACGAGAAAACCATGGTACACTGGGTGGCAGGATACATATTAAAGATCTCTGAGGTACCCAGCCTGCAGGGTACAATGTAGATTGTTTCAAAGCAGCTTTACAGTGTTAAACAGGAAAATAATGCAGCATAATTTTATTCAGCTGTATAGCCATTCTGGAAAAAACGCTGATGTCATCAGTTCATTTCAATTATCATACAGTGACAGTGTGGGCTTTAGATCAATAATTCGATCAGTAATTTAGTTTAAATGGTTAATTTAGTTTATTAATTAGATTTATTTCAATGTTTAGTTGAAAAATTTAATGTCCCCAACTGAGCACGCCAAGCCAGAGGCAACAGTGGCAAGGAAACCAAAACCCCATTAGGTAACCTAATGGAGAAAAATAAACCTTGGGAGAAACCAGGCTCAGTCGGGGTGCCAGTTCTCCTCTGGCCAATTAACAAACAGCGTATGATTATTATTATTCTGGCAGCTTTACAGCTCAGATGTCATAATAGATCTGAATATTCGAGGGACCGGGGGCAACATGCTGGAGACGGGTTTATTGAGGATGATGTTGATTAAATAATTATTAAAGTGCAATATTCGAATGATCGGAGGCAACACGCTGGAGAAGGGTTTATTGAGGATGACATATCGATTTAAGTATTATTTAATTGTAATATTCGAACAATCGGAGTCAACACGCCGGAGACGGGTTTATTGAGATGCCGTGTCGATGAGGCAGTTGCAGGGGGAGGATAATCACGGTCTCTCAGACACTTCAGGGTCATGTGTTGGTCTTCTCTGGGCGCAGGTCCACCATCTGAACTGGATACGGCCCCGGATCCAGCTGACTGCAGTAAACCTCGGGATAAAACAGAGAGACTATCATTAGCGTAGATGCCGTTCTTCTGATGATGTAACGAGTACATCAGGTGTTATGGGAAGTGTTCCCGGTTCCGGCTGACCTAGTTAATGCAGCCTAACAATCATTTCATTGAAAAAGTGTTTTATGTGTATGCCACAGTAAAGAGATGTGTTTTTAGTCTAGATTTAAACTGACAGAGTGTGTCTGCTTCCCGAACAATGTTAGGAAGACTGTTCCAGAGTTTCGGAGCTAAATAGGAAAAGGATCGACCGCCTGCAGTTGATTTGGATATTCTAGGTATTATCAACTGGCCAGAATTTTGAGACCGCAGTAGACGTGATGGAGTATAATATGTTAAGAGCTCGCTCAAGTATTGGGGAGCTAAACCATTTAGTGCTTTGTAAGTAATAAGTAAGATTTTAAAATGTATGCGATGTTTAATAGGCAGCCAGTGCAGTGTTGACAGAACTGGGCTAATATGGTCATACTTCCTGGTTCTAGTAAGAACTCGAGCTGCTGCGTTTTGGACCAGCTGGAGTTTATTTATTAAGCGAGCAGGGCAACCACCCAGTAGAGCATTACAATAATCTAGCCTTGAGGTCATGAACGCATGAACTAACTGTTCAGCATTTTGCATTGAGAGCATGTGCCGTAATTTAGATATATTTTTAAGATGGTAGAAAGCAGTTTTATAGATGCTAGAAACGTGGCTTTCAAACGAAAGATTGGTATCAAAGAGCACACCCAGGTTCCTCACTGACGACGAGGACTTGACAGAACAGCCATCAAGTGTTAGACAGTATTCTAGGCTACTACTTGTGGAGCTTTTTTGTCCAATAATTAAAAATTCTGTTTTTCCTGAATTGAGTTGCAGGAAATTACCGGTCATCTAATGTTTTATATCAGCTATGCATTCCGTTAATCTTGTGAATTGGTAAGTTTCTTCAGGGCGTGAAGAAATATAGAGCTGAGTATCGTCAGCATAACAATGAAAACTAACGCCATGCTTCCTAATGATATCTCCCAGTGGTAGCATGTACAGGGTGAAGAGTAGCGGTCCTAGCACTGAGCCTTGCGGTACTCCATACTGAACTAGCGATCGGTGTGACATATCTTCATTTACTACTACAAACTGATAACGGTCGCATAGGTATGATTTAAACCATGATAAAGCAATTCCACTAATACCTACATTATTTTCGAGTCTATTCAAAAGAATGTTGTGGTCGATAGTATCAAATGCAGCGCTAAGATCGAGTAACACTAATAGAGAGATACAGCCACGATCGGATGATAAGAGTAAATCATTTGTTACTCTGATGAGAGCAGTCTCAGTGCTATGATACAGTCTAAATCCTGACTGGAAATCCTCACAGATACCATTTTTTTCTAAAAAGGAACATAATTGTGAAGACACTGCCTTTTCAAGTATTTTTGACAGGAAGGGTAGATTTGAGATTGGTCTATAATTGACTAATTCTGTAGGATCAAGTTGCGGTTTTTTAATAAGTGGTTTAATAATAAGTGGTTTAATAATAGCCAACTTAAAAGTTTTCGGTACATATCCTAATGACAAAGATGAATTAATTATATTAAGAAGAGGATCTATGACCTCTGGTAGCATCTCTTTTAATAGCCTAGTCGGTACAGGGTCGAGCATACATGTTGTCGATTTTGATGATTTAACGAGTTTAGCCAATTCTTCTTCTCCTATAGCAGTGAATGAGTGTAATTTTTCCTCAGTGACACTACAATGCTCTGTCTGATGTGATACTGTAGTAGACGGCTGCATGGTTAAAAAAAATTTCCTAATATTATCAATCTTACATGTGAAGAAGTTCATAAAGTCATTACTGCTGTGCTGTTTACAATCATCAGAAGTTGAAGCTTTATTTTTGGTTAATTTAGCCACTGTATCGAATAAATACCTTGGGTTGTGTTTGTTTTCTTCCAAGAGAGTTGAGAAATAAGCAGATCTAGCAATTTTTACGGCCTTTCTGTATGTGATCATGTGCTCTTTCCACGAATTACGAAATACCTCTAATTTTGTTTTCTTCCAGCTGCGCTCCATTTTTCTGGCTGCTGTTTTAAGGGCCCGGGTGTGCTCGTTGTACCACAGCGTTGGACTATTTTCTTTAATCTTCTTTAAGCGCAGAGGAGCAACTGTGTCTAAAGTACTGGAAAAGAGAGAATCAATAGTTTCTGTTGCAACATCGAGTTCTTCTATACTATCTGGGATGCTGAGCAGATGATACTGATGAGGAAGATTATTTAAAAAGCTATCTTTAGTAGCGGCAGTGATTGTCCTGCCATTTTTTAAGCGAGGGGGCGGCTTTGCAACCTTAGCTAAATTAAGTATACATGATACTAAGTAATGATCTGAGATGTCATCGCTCTGCTGCAGAATTTCAACGGTATCAACATTTATTACATGTGACAATATTAGGTCTAAAGTATGATTATGGCGATGAGCGGCTCCTGACACGTGTTGCCTAACTCCAATAGAGTTTAGTGTCTAGTACTTTTAGTACTTTTTAGTACCAACAATTAGTACTTTATCTACGGCCAGTACTAACTCTGATAGAAAATCAGCAAATTCTTTGATAAAGTCTGTATTATGCCCTGGTGGCCTGTATACAGTAGCTAACACAAATGTTGAACGGGTTTTATCATGTACACTACATAGCGTTACATAAAGCACCAAAACTGCGAAGGAATTATATTTGAAACTAGACTTCTGAGTAATACTGAAGATATTATTATAAATTACAGCAACCCCTCCCCCTTTACCTTTCAGACGCGGCTCATGTTTATAACAATAATCTTGGGGGATGGACTCATTTAAGGTAATGTAGTCGTCAGGTTTTAGCCAGGTTTCTGTCAAACAGAGCACATCTAGATTATTATCTGTAATAATATCATTAACAATAAGCGCTTTTGGGGAAAGGGATCTAATATTCAGCAACCCAAGCTTTATCAATTGTTCATCTGTATTATATCTTTTGTTTATTTGTTGGACATCAATTAAATTTTTACTGTTGAATGGTTTTGATGTTTTTTTGTATTTACTAATTCGGGGAACAGACACAGTCTCTATATGATAATATCTAGGTGAAAGAGTCTCTATGTGCTGGGATTTATCTGACTCCGGTAACGTGAGACAGCTAGCAGACGGTCGGTTTAGCCAGTTTGTCTGCTTCCTGACCTGGGCCCTAGTGAGTCAAGGTTTAGCTTTAAGACTATGTGCCAAATTACTAGAGAGAAGAGCGGCACCACCCCAAGAGGGATGGATGCCATCCTTCTTCAACAGGTCAGGTCTGCCCCAAAAACTTTTCCAATTGTCTATGAACCCTATGTTATTTTGCAGACACCACTTAGACAACCAGCCATTGAGTGATGATAGTCTGCTAACTATCTCATCACTCCTTTTTACAGGGAGCGGTCCAGAACAAAAAACAGCCTCTGACATCGTACTAGCGAGTTCACACACCTCTTTAATGTTCATTTTGGTGATCTCCGACTGGCGAAGTCGAACATCATTAGTTCCGACGTGAATAATAATCTTAGAGAATTTACGATTAGCTTTAGCCAGCACTTTTAAATTTGCTTTGATGTCAGGTGCTCTGGCTCCCGGTAAACAAGTGACTATGGTGGCTGATGTCTCTATCTTCACGTTCCGTGTAATAGAATCGCCAATGACTAGGGCACTTTCAACAGGATACTCAGTGGGTGCTTCACTGAGAGGGGAGAACCTGTTTGATGTTCTAACCGGAACGGAAAAGCGGTTCTTTGGTCTGCGACTATGCTGCCTCACTGTTACCCAGTTTCCCTGCTGCGAGGGCCCTGCAGCCGGAACCGAAGAATGTACAGAGTTCACTAAGCTATTCGCATCCAAATCAGTGTCTAAAGCTGTTACATCCTCACTACTCTCAGATAAAGTATGGATGCGTGTTTCTAATTCTGAAATCTTCTCCGTCAGCCTAACTATCTCCTTACATTTATCACATGTGAAGCCCTGTTGGCCAGCGGAGAAGCCTACACTAAACATGCGACATGCGCTGCAAGTGATAATGACAGGAGAAGACATGACTTACCGTGTTTGTTGATTAATCCAACTTACCACTTACCACAATCGTTTGCTGGACACAATTTACTAATCCAAGTTATGGACTCTGTGACCCGGGTACAGAGATAACAAGCTAACAGGCTAGCGAAATGCTAACGTGTGATGGTGATTTAGATTAAAAGCTAGCGATGTCAAATTTAACGTGATAGGGAATTTTTAAACAATGTATGGTGATGAGTAAGTTATATTTAGCAGTAGAAGAAAGAGGAAATATCAAAATAAAGATTCAAACGTAAGCAAGGCTCTACAGAGCTACAGACTTGAGCTACAGAGCAACAGACACAGCAGGCAGCAGGCAGACAGGAGCAATCGATCAGGCAGGAGCAATCCACGGCTTGCAGCGTGAGAGAGGGGGTGCAGGCAGAGGAAGATTCGTCAGGGTAATCCACCATAATCGGATCACCCTGGCCATCAACCAAAGTATAAATGTGTCTGTGTTTTTCTCTGTATGTATCATCAGGTGGTTCAAACACAGACAGACGTTCAGCAGATGATCCAGGGCAGAATGAAGAAGATTCAAGAGATCAAACAGTCAGTAGAGCTGAGAAAGGTGAGAGGAAAAATTATTAAAATAATTTATCTTCTTGCACTTTAGGCTACAACTTGTGATCTTTCTTCGAGAAGTGTTCCCTGAACTGACTCTTTCTCTTTTTTGCAGACTCTAACCCCCAGTTTCCTTACTTCATCTCGAACCGTCCAGATTTCAAACAGGATGATTATTGGTCTGGGTATCCTGGTGGTAGCATTGATCATCTTGCCTAAACAATATACTATGAGTGCGAGAAAGTGTGTAAGTGCATTGGTTTAAGGGTGTAGGGTGGGTTGGTGTGTCTTTAGCTGCTTCTTGAACAATGTTTAGGTGGAGGTTAAAATAAATAAATACAGAATTTAAATGGGTTTAGGGTGGAAAATACAGTAAAAAGATTTTTTTAGTAAAATTATCAATTGTCACTTTTTGCAAATATATTTAATTTTCAAAATATGTACTCATTCAGTTTTATTCATATACCTAATATGTTGAAAATGCAAAATGGAAAAATGCTTCTAGTCTTGTCACAGTCAATTAATTACATAAATCACTTAAATGAAAGTTTCAATTCAAAACAACGAAAATGGACAAAAAAAGTATAGGTTGCATCACTGGATATTACTGTTGGTCAGTTAATATTCCTATTGTAAATCAGTTATCAAATACTAGTATTAAATATTTAGCTATACTTACATCTTACCTCAACTCTTTCACCATTAAAAACTGAATTTTGAGCTGAATTTCGCACTTTCGTAAACAGTAAAACTTGCCGCCTTTGATTTGATTTAGAGAAGAGAGATCCATGAACTGAACTGAGTGTGTCAGCAGAGGGAGAACAAGTATATTTAACAGTCTTCTCTCTCCTGCTGTAGATGTGCAACAACTCGATGTCCGCCAACTGGACTGAGATCAGGATTGACTCTGATGTGAATGTGAACTCTCTGTATAGAGCTCTGACTCAACTGAAGGAAACTCATGAGACACTAAATGAAAAACTCAGTCAAACTGGTATGTGAACATCAATATAAGATTTTTGCCAGTAACTAATAAAATACATCTTTCAAAAAAAGTTCATTTTTAGCATCTGTGATGTACTGGTGATTACCATATTATTATAAAATCACTTAAAGTTGATCTTTAACTCATAACCAGTTAAATAAGTATAATGTGAATTTTAGTGATATGTAAGGCACATGACGAAACTATCCCTGTACAAACTCTATTCACAGCCATCATGTCAATGACACACAACCAGAAGTCTGACTACAAAATACACTATCTAAAAATATTTCCCACCTCACAGAGGGGCCATGATAATCATATAATTAGAATATCATCAAAAAGTTGATTTATTTCACTAATTCCATTCAAAAAGTTAAACTTGTATATTATATTTATTCATTACACACAGATTGATATATTTTAAATGTTTATTTCTTTTAATTTTGATGATTATAACAGACAACTAAGGAAAATCCCAAATTCAGTATCTCATAAAATTAGAATATTACTTAAGACCAATACAAAGAAAGGATTTTTAGAAATCCTGGCCAACTGAAAAGTATGAACATGAAAAGGATGAGCATGTACAGAACTCAATAGTACTTGAATACTTAGTTGCAGCTCCTTTTGCCTGAATTACTGCAGCGATGCGGCGTGGCATGGAGTCGATCAGTCTGTGGCACTGCTCAGGTGTTATGAGAGCCCAGGTTGCTCTGATCGTGGCCTTCAGCTCTTCTGCATTGTTGGGTCTGGCATATCGCATCTTCCTCTTCACAATACCCCATAGATTTTCTATGGAGTTAAGGTCAGGCGAGTTTGCTGGCCAATTAAGAACAGGGATACCATGGTCCTTAAACCAGGTACTGGTTGCTTTGGCACTGTGTGCAGGTGCCAAGTCCTGTTGGAAAATGAAATCTGCATCTCCATAAAGTTGGTCAGCAGCAGGAAGCATGAAGTGCTTTAAAACTTCCTGGTATGCGGGTGCGTTGACCTTGGACCTCAAAAAACATAGTGGACCAACACCAGCAGATGACATGGCACCCCAAACCATCACTGACTGTGGAAACTTCACACTGGACCTCAAGCAACATGGATTGTGTGCCTCTCCTCGCTTCCTCTAGACTTTGGGACCCTGATTTCCAAAGGAAATGCAAAATTTACTTTCATCAGAGAACATAACTTTGGACCACTTTTTTTCCTTTTTGTCTTTAGCACAGGCGAGACGCTTCTGACGCTGTCTGTTGTTCAAGAGTGCGACAGCTGAAACCAATGTCTTGCATGCGTCTGCGCATAGTGGTTCTTGAAGCACTGACTCCAGCTGCAGTCCACTCTTTGTGAATCTCCCCCACATTTTTGAATGGGTTTTGTTTCACAATCGTCTCCGTGTGCGGTTTTCCCTATTAATTGTACACTTTTTTTCTACCACATTTTTTCCTTCCCTTCGCATCTCTATTAATGTGCTTGGACAACTCTGTGAACAGTCAGACTCTTTTGCAATTACCTTTTGTGTCTTGCAAGGTGTCAATGGTCGTCTTTTGGACAACTGTCAGGTCAGCTTCTTCCCCATGATTGTGTAGCCTACAGAACTAGACTGAGAGACCATTTAAAGGCCTGTTTTGAGTTAATTGGCTGATTAGAATGTGGCACCTGGTGTCTTCAATATTGAACCTTTTCACAATATTCTAATTTTCTGAGATACTGAATTTGGGATTTCCCTTAGTTGTCTGTTATAATCATCAAAATTAAAAGAAATAAACGTTTGAAATATATCAGTCTGTGTGTAATGAACGAATATAATATACAAGTTTCACTTTTTGAAAGGAATTAGTGAAATAAATAAACTTTTTGATGATATTCTAATTATATGACCAGCACCTGTATAGCAAAAATACTTTTTTTTTTTACATAGAATAATTATAATTACAGTTTTAATAAAAATACAAGCTTGAAATTTCTGCTTTTAAATCCTCTGGTATGATTGTCCCATAGACCTCCATTATAAGTCCATTTATGTTAAACACATTCTGCATTATGTTTTACAAACGGTGGGACGAACAACATTTACACACCCCTGATGCTGCCAATAGAGAGAAACGTCTTGGTTACGTATGTAACCTTAGTTCCCTGAAGAGGAAACGAGACGCTGCTTCGAAATGCTGTGAGAATGCTTCCGCGTGATTGCGTTGTGAAGCATGTTTGGAATCAATCCAATGGAAAGACAGAACGTCATAGGCGGGTGACGTCATAGACCAGAAACTATAAAGCACCCATCAAAACAAACCGCGCTAGCTTCTGAAAAGCCTGAAGTAAGTCGATCACAGGCACACAGGGAGTATGGCAGGAGTCTCGTTCCCTCTTTAGGGAACTAAGGTTACATACGCAACGAGATGTTCCCTTTCAGGGGAACTCGCGCTGCATTAAAACGCTGTGAGAACGCAATACCCACATCGCCATAAGAACAAGTGACCGTATGTGTGAAACCGAAATGCACACTATTAAGATAGCACCTGTGCCCCAAGAGTGGAGCCAACATCCAGTTCATAGAGCCTGACAAATGTATGTGGCGAGGACCAGCCTGCCGTATCACACACATCTTGAAGGGAAACTTTCGAAAATAAAGCTTTAGAAGCAGCCATACCCCTGGTAGAGTGAGCCTGTACAGCCAAAACTGAAGGCTGACCAGCCGCCTCATAAGCAAGTGAGATGGCCTCAACCACCCACTTGCTCATTATCTGCTTAGATGCAGGGTACCCTTTCCTAGGAGTCCCAAAACAAACAAACAACTGTTCAGCTTTCCTCCATTGGGCAGCTCTGTGGACATAAGCATCCAGTGCCCTAACCGGGCACAGCAGATTTAGTTTCTCTTAGGCCTGAAGCACAATAGGTCGTACAGAAATAGTAGGAACCTTAGGAATATAACCCGGCCTAGGATGAAGAAAAGCCTTCACCATGCTGGGCGCAAATTCCAAGCACGAGGGAACCACAGAGAGGGACTGAATTCTTTGAGAGATTAAATGGCAATAAGTAAAATAGTTTTAAGTGTGAGAAACATTTCAGACACTTCTTCAATAGGCTCAAAGGGAGCCAAAGAAAGGCCCTGCAACACAGTGGCCAGATTCCAGGTAGGAACCCTCGTACAAACAACAGGCCTAAGTCTTAAAGTACCACGAAGGAAAGAAGTCACTAGTGGGTGTCTCCCCAGTGAAATACCACTCAAAGGAGTGTGGAAAGCAACTAAGGCCGCCACGTACACCTTTATTGTGGAGGGGGATAACCCTGCTGAGAATCTATCCTGCAGGAACTCCAGCACTGTACCAACCGGGCAGTTAACTGGGTCCAACTGGCGATCTCCACACCATGAAGTGAATAATCTCCACTGCAATGCATACAATTTCCTTATGGATGGAGCTCTGGAGTGAAGGATGGTCTCAACAACCTCAGCTGAGAGACCTAAACTCTTTATTTTTATCTATGAGCTGGGTCTCCTCACAGGCCAAGCCCACAGTTTCCACAACTCCGGGCGGGGGAGAAGGATCAACCTGCTCGCCTGAGAGAGAAGGTCTCTCCTGGTCAGAATCTCCAGAGGAGAGCCTTCCAGAAGAGACACTGGGTCCGAGAACCAACTCAGGCCAGCCAGTACGGGGCTGCTAACAGCAGACAGCGCTCCCGTCCCGGCGAACTCTCTCCAGAACTCCCGGAAGCAGAGCAATCAGGGGGAAAGAGTACAGGGGTGGCCTCGGAGGAGGTGGATGTGTCAGAGAAAACCACAGAGGGCAGTGAGAGTTCTCTAAAGAAGCAGACAGATCTACTATTGCTTTGACAAACTTTTCCTACAAGAGCTCCACCACCTCGGGGTGGAGTCTCCATTCCCCGGGCCTTGGGCCCCTGCCTCGACAGGATGTCCGCTTCCTGGTTTAGGACCCCTGGGATGTAAACTGCCCTGATGGACAGCAGTTTCCCTTGGGCCCACAGGAGGATCTGGTGTGCCAACTTGTATAAGGGGCACGACCACAGACCCCCCTGATGATTTATGCAAGCAACCACCGATGTGTTGTCTGACCGAACAAGCACATGGTGGCCCTTGAGGTCTAGCAGGAAGTGCTTCAGAGCCTGAAACACCACCATCATTTCTAGGCGATTATGTGCCATGAGAGCTGATGGACACAAAACCTGATGCCACAAAACCTGAGTTGAGCCACTCATGATCGCTCCTCAGCCCACGAGGGAAGACTCTGTCATTAGCGTAACGCAACGAATGTGAGTCCCCAACACCGGCCTTTGGGACATACACCAAGGGTCTTTCCACATGTCTAAAGCACGAAGGCATCGCCGTGTGACTTTGATCATGCGGAGTGGGTATCCCCTCATGGGAAACCCCTTGGTTCTGAGCCACCACTGCCACTGTCTTATGCTCAGCAGGCCAAAAGGTATCCCGTTGGACGCAGATAACATAAGACCTAACAATTTCTGAAACTGTTTGACAGTGAGAAGCCAGCTTTGGTTCCTTTACTGGTGAGAGAATGTTGAACCTCCATATGCTTTGTTACTGAGCAAAAGATCAACCAATCGTTGATATAAATGAGTATGCGGGTGCCCTGCAGGAACCGGAGCCGCGGGGAATGCGAGCTGAAGCGCTCTCCTCAAAGAACACTCGGCGTGAGGGCAGCGTTATCATGGCCAGACGCTCACAAGGCTCACAACCAGCTCCCTCGAGAGCTGCCTGAGCACCACACACACACAAACACATACATACATATACACATATATACATGTGTGTGGTGAAAAAATCCTGCCTAGTCTCAACTAAAGATGAACAAAAACACCAAGTCTGACAGACAATGATTCACACAGAGCACTTGCTGAAGGCACAGAAGCTAGTGTGGTTTGTTTTCACGGGTGCTTTATAGTTTCCGGTCTATAACTTGAAAAGGAACTCACTGTTAACCTGAAAATATTCCTATAAATATTTCTTTATTATATTGTCATCTGTGTTCACAGGGTTGAAGTGGGCTCAGAATTATGCAGGTACAGTGTGATTGACACCATTTTCTTCAATACACTTACAATACTTTTGTTTATAATGTGTTTTATAGACATGAAAATGTTTGTTCTAAAGTTGATTGATAATGTCTGATCTCTCTCAGTGGATGTGACTCTGGATCCTAATACAGCGAATCCATATCTCATCCTGTCTGATGATGGAAAACAAGTCAGTCATGGAGACATTAAACAGGACGTCCCAGAAAACCCAAAGAGATTTGATGAGAGTTCTTGTGTTCTGGCAAAGCAGGGATTCAGTTCAGGCAGATTTTACTATGAGGTGCAGGTGAAGGGAAAGACTGGGTGGAGGTTAGGAGTGGCCAGAGAATCCATTAACAGGAAGGGGATGATCACACTGAGACCTGATAATGGAGTCTGGACTATGATTCTGATAAATAAGGATAAATATTTAGCTTGTGATAATTTACTTGTCTCTTTATCTCTGAGAGTGAAACCTGAGAAGGTGGGTGTGTTTGTGGATTATGAGGAGGGTCTGGTCTCTTTTTATGATGTGGAGTCCAGATCTCATATCTACTCTTTCACTGGTCAGACTTTCACTGACAAACTCTATCCATTTTTAAGCCCATACCTTAATGATAAAGGTAAAAACTCAAACCCACTAATAATCTCACCTTTAATGGATTAGAATATGTGAATGAAAACCCAAAAAAATAATAATAATTTGCACAAACCAAAATAAAGTACAACCCCAAATCAGAAAAAGTTGGGACAGTATGGAAAACGCAAAAAAAAAAGAAAAAAGAAGTGATTTCTAAATTTACTTTGACTTGTATTTCATTGCAGACAATATGAACACAAAATATTTCATGTTTTGTCTGGTCAACTTCATGGCATTTGTAAATATGCATCCTTTCCTCTCATTCAGACCTGCAACACATTTAAAGACGTCTAGGGACTGAAGACACCAAGTGATGAAGTGTTTCAGGTGTAATTTTGTCCCATTCTTCCTGCAAACAAGTCTTAAGGTGGGAAACAGTACGGGGTCTTCCACACATTCTCTATTCTCTACAGGTCGGGACTGAGGCAGGCCAGTCAAGTACCCGAACCCTCTTCCTCCACAGCCAGGACTTTGTAATGTGTGCAGAATGTGGTTTTGCATTGTCTTGTTGAAATATGCATGGACGTCCCTGGAAAAGATGTCTTCTTGAAGGCAGCATATTATGCTCCAAAATCTCTATGTACTTTTCAGCATTAATGGTGCCTTCACAGAAGTGCAAGTTACCTTTGCCAAGGGCACTGACACAACCCCATACCATGACAGACCCTGGCTTTTGGACTTGTTGCTGGTAACAGTCTGGATGATCCTTTTCTTCTTTGGTCCGGAGCACACGGCGTCCATTCCTCCCAAAAAATACCTCAAATACTGATTCATCTGACCACAGTACACGTTTCCACTGTGTGATGGTCCATCCCAGATGCCTCCGAGCCCAGAGAAGTCGACGGCGCTTCTGGACACTGTTAACATAGGGCTTCCTTTTGGCACAGTACAGTTTTAACTGGCATTTGTGGATGTAACTACGTATTGTGGTACTTGACAAAGGTTTGCCAAAGTAGTCCTGAGCCCATGTGGTGATATCGCTTCTAGATGAATGACGATTCTTGATGCAGTGCCGCCTGAGGGATCGGAGATCACGGTTGTTCAGCTTAGGCTTGCGCCCTTGTCCTTTACGCACTGAAATTCCTCCAGATTCCTTGAATCTTTTAATTATGTTATGCACTGTTGAATGTGAAATATCCAAATCTCTTCCTATCTTTGAGGAACATTGTTTTTAAATATTTCAATAATTTTCTCACGTATTTGTTGGCAAACTGGCGATCCTCGGCCCATCTTTGCTCCTAATGGATTAGACCTTTCTAGGATGCTGCTTTTGTACCAAATCATAATTACAATCACCTGTTGACATCACCTGTTTCAAATCACATCATTATTTAACCATTTTACCTCATTACTAGCCCTAAATTGCTCCTGTCCCAACCTTTTTTTGAAATGTGTTGCAGGTCTGAATGACAGGAAAGGATGCATATTTACAAATGACATGTAGTTGACCAGACAAAACATGAAATATTTTGTTCATATTGTCTGCAATGAAACACAAGTCAAAGTAAATTTAGAAATCACTTCTTTTTTTATTTTCTTTTTGCGTTTTCCATACTGTCCCAACTTTTTCTGATTTGGGGTTGTAGATTTCACCTACAACTGTACAGGAATGAATATGTGATGGACCAAAAGTGTACAAAAAGTGCAAAAAGGAATTGTTTATTCGGGCCTTTAAAAAAAAAATCACTGACAAAACATCAAATATTATGAAATATTTGTGAGTTTTATGTTGTTTGAAAAAAACATTTTGTCACAGCTACATTTTGAAAGGCTAATTTGTTACAAATTTCCATATTTTTATTCAACACATATTTGTTTGCTTTTCTTTCATTTATACTTTGATTTTATGTACTTTTTGATATAAATCTACTATGAAATTTTACATCATTTGATGTAATATTATATGGTGAAATTCTACATAATATGCTACATTTCCGAACTTTCCAGAGTGTTTCTATTGTTATTTTGTAAGGAAATCTCTGAAGCAATTTTCTCTCTCTTTTCTCTCCAGTTGTTAATATTGAATGTCCCCAGCTGGCATTTTAACGTCGATTCACTGTTGAATCAACGTCAGGTGCCAGTGTTGGATAACCGTTGAATTTTGTTTAGATTTTGCAAATCTAATCAACGTTGAAATAGCAACGTCATTCCAATGTCACCTTTCTCAACATAGGTGAATTTGCCAACATTGAATCAATATTTATTTTAGTTTAGATTTTGCAAATCCAATCAACGTTGAAATTTCAATGTCACTATAAAGTAGGGCTGTCAAAAGATTAATCTCATCCAAAATAAAATTTGTGTTTACATAATATATTTGTGTGTACTCTGTATAATTATTATGTGTATATATATATATATATATATATATATATATATATATATAAATACAACCACATTCATGTATATATTTAAGAAATATTTGCATGTATATACTGTATATACATTTATATAATTTATATTATATATAAATATAAATATCTTATATATAAATATAATACATTTTTATTAAATATATACATGCTTGTGAGTGTTTTTATATATAAATAATAATTATACACAGTACACACATATATATATGTAAACACAAACTTTTATTTTGGATGAGATTAATCGCGATTAATCTTTTGACAGCCCTACTATAAAGTCCTGCTTTTTACCATTGTTTATTTTGTAAAACTGTTTTAACTGTATTGAGGTGTTCAACAGTAACACCAAACACCTTGAAATGGATACATAAATACTAAGTTTGCAGATACGCAGTCGGCAAGGAAGAACCCAATTGGTCAAATCAGGACCAGGAAGATTAATAAAGACATTCCACTGACGTAAGAAACATGCTTTATTACATGGCTGCAAGTGTGCCAACGTTTCACACAACATAATTTTACACATGTCGAACTTTAACCTTTAGAAACACGGCCCAAACATTGAACACGGCTGGTTAAATCTTCCCTTCTTGTGACTTCTTTCTGCCACCGCCACCCATCCTCTCTGGTGCATATTTCAAGTATTTGGCCATGTATTCGTCTACTTTTGTTGTAGTTGTATCAAATGAGCTCAAGACAGCGTCTGATGAGGGGGAAACAACAACAACACCAGATCAGTATTAGCAAACGCTAACCTAAATATTAAAATATTTAGCAAATATCAACTTTTGTGGCCAATGTTTCAAGTATATAAAGTAGTATTTATCAACATGCAAGGTCATTTATAATCATGTGCTGGGGCGAGCAACAAAATGGAGTTGGTAGGAACCAGTGCTGCCGGTAGAGAAGTTAGTCTAGAACCCAGAATGGAGTATTATATATGATATTAGAGCATGCTCCGTAGAGTCATCCAACTAAAATAATTTATTTTGAATTATTATTCTGCTTACTATATTCAATTATTTAAAACATTGTTACAAAACTATTATGTTAAAGCAAACTCACCACAGATTATCTTGTAGAGACGGGTCTTCACGAAGGCAACCTTCCCTCTTCTTCCTCTGAGGCTCATTATGGCCATCATTGTATTGGTCATAGTTCTGCCATGGAAAAACAGATTTATATTAGAATATTATATTGCAGTCAAGTTCATTCTCACAATACAACTTTGACTTGGAAGGATGTCCTGTCACTTTATCCACTACAGTAAAAGACCTGGGTGTTATATTAGACTGCAACTTGTCTTTCGAAAATGGCGCCGGCGACAACATTAATTTTTTCATCATTCAAAACAGTAAATGTTTATTTTATTTGTGTACATTTAAAATTACTACAAACGGTCATGCCTTTGAGAAAGAAAAAAAACAGGATGCACTGCTTTAGCACGTCTCGGGCTCCTTGAACATCTTTCTGGCGCACACCAGAAACATTAACTAAAATACAGCGAATACTTGACGCGCCTACTTTAAAAAGTCAACATTTCGATTATTTGACGTTAAATGCATTAAGTTTATTGATTCATGATAAAAAAAACGTAACTTTACAGTCCGGAGAATACAGTAGGATATAGCAAATTATTTTGCAAGTGTAGCACTAAGAATGTAAAACGGGACAGATATCAGTGCACCCCCCTTTAAATTTCAAACTGTTAAAGTTATTGTTAGTTACCTGTATTACTTTATTGCATTGTGTTCAATTTGGTGAAACTCGGAGTCGTCAGCAGGGGGCAGCCGGGAGTTGCATGGCGCATGAGTGGCTGACTAGCTAGCAGCATAGAAGTAATATTCAGTACGAGATGAAGCGCGCAAGTGCAGAGAAATGTGCTCCTTGTTTGAACAGTGATTTTTTTGTGTTTTATACAGGTAAGCTGACAATAATCTTATTACTGGTAAATTCATAACAGTATTGTATTCTTATAGAGCTGTAGTTCGTGCCTGAGATGTGAAGAAAAGCTGAGTTTTTACTGTGATTACGATTGTCATGCGTGAAATGGTGGACGATAGTGTTAACAACTCAACGGGGAAATTAGTAACTCTTAATGTGAACAAAACGGAGGAATAAAGGCTTAAAAGATATATACTCGAGATGTGAGTGCGTGACGAGGGATAATTAACCAAATAGATGTGTACGAACATTATTAAGTCGTGTGTATTGACGTGTCTGGGCAGTCTGAGTTAACGAGGCACACGTGTCTGTTATTGGTCCGTGCATAGACCTGTTACCCTCATTTACCATTACTTCGTCAGCCATTACATGTAAAAACGATTTCAGTACTGTTAAATAAGAACTCCAGTCAGATTCAGAGGTAAAACACTTTTATTAATCATTTTCTGAGTTTATAGTGAGAACACAGTAACTGTTAAACCGTTGAAACATAGTTCATGATATATTCAGTTCATTAGCTTATTTCATGAAAGAGTAAAAACGGATTAAAAGATATTTAAAACAGTGATATGAAAGAGAATTAAAATATGTGTGCAGTTATCAATGCTAGAGTAATGTGAATGTAGACTAAACTATTACTGAGATCTGAATATCTACTGTTACTAATTCTAAAATGCTATTTTCATGGTTATGTTTAATGATTCACTTGTATTCATTTTAAAAAGAAAGTTTGTAATACTTTAATGATGGTATTCATCAGACCTTTCCTTTTATGTCGTTTATAGCGGGCACAGCACATGTTTAGATCTATTTTAATGTTTGTGTATTTAGGGCATGTATTTCTTGAGAATTGAGTACTGTATAAAGAGTAATGCGCCTAGTGTTACGTACCAGCTTAGACATTTGCACTATCAGACATGTGATTGTTTATGATAATTTGTAAAGGTATCACAGGACAAGAGCATAGAAGTAATATTCAGTACGAGATGAAGCGCGCAAGTGCAGAGAAATGTGCTCCTTGTTTGAACAGTGATTTTTTTGTGTTTTATACAGATAAATAAATGTGTTGCCCCAGGAAGTGACATCGCTTCATTCCTAAAAGTGTAACATATTTTGGCGAGCCAGCCAGGAGGAGGCGACAGAGTGACCAGCACCATTAACCCCCTCCTTCCCAACGAGTCGAACCTTGAACAAAATGGACGCCAGTCAGAATGTACGTGACAAAGTGAGTGCAGCTCTGTGGCAACTAGGGGAAGATTCTCTCATTGATGTCTGCAGGTACCTGAAATGTGATAGCCTGGACAGTGGAGAGCCCCGCAGCAGGACACGGAGGGCGCTCATCAAGATGGCCGAGCGTCAATTGGATGAGCTTGAAGAGAAACTAGATGGCGATGAAGGTGAACAGTACTGTGTTGATTCATTATCATTCATTGAAAGACAAAGTAGGGGGCGTATTCAGTCAGATAAAGTGTACCCATCAGAGAAGCCAGCTACAAAAGAAGAACTAAAAAAAGATTTCTCGCCACACACCTCTCTTTTAAAGACTGATTCACCATTCAAGAGCCGGCTAGAGCCAGTTAGCCCATTGCCGGAGGTAACGATGCGAAGGGAGTTTAAAATTTGTGGGCAAATTGGAGAGAGTGGTCAGAGGGACAAATTGTCGTATCTCAGTTTAGTCCGCCAGATTGAGCTGGGAATACAAAAGGGGCACACACAGACTGAAGTGGTTGAGGCTGTAATCAGGGCTGTCAGTCCAGGACTGCCGTTGAGAGACATGTTAGAGATCAAGCGTGGGCTGACGCTCAGTGCACTCCTCACCATCCTAAAGGGCCACTATCGAGTAGACAGTTCGACAGAGCTTTACCACCAGCTTCTTAACATCTCCCAAGAGCCCAAAGAGACTGCCCTGAACTTTGTATTCCGTGCGATCGAGCTGAAAGAGAAACTGTTGTGGAAAGCCGCGAACGAAGACACAGATGAGCAGTACAGCAGAGCTGTCATTCAACGGAAGTTCCTCCGCTCGATCGAAACTGGACTGTTGAGCGATTCTGTAAAGTTCCAAATTCTACCCCATCTCAGTGATGTGAGCATAACAGATGAGGAACTGATACAGCAAGTGGATGAGGCGGCCAAAGTCGAAAGTGAGAGACAAGAGAAACGAAAAAGATCTACTGCTGGTAAAACTCCCAAAGTACAAGAGCTTCAAGCAGACTCTCAGGTAAAATCCACAGCTGGCCAGAGCCCCTCTAAACACATGGAGTCCGACTCAACAGCGTCAATTAAAACAGTAAAGCGGAATGAGACTAAGTCTGACAGCATAAACGCGCAGCAGATGATGGAAGAGCTTCGCAAGGAAATGCAGCAGATGTTTCGGGCTGTAATGGAAGCAAGTCCCCGCCCTCATGGACTGAAGCCGGGAGGGAGAGACTGCAAAAAGTGCAAGGAGGAAGGAACAGGTGAGAACTGTTCGCATTGTTTCAAATGTGGGCAGGAGGGCCACTTCTCTCGCGGGTGCAGAACCACTTCGGGAAACGGGCAGGGACTGCTGAGGTGGGGCCAGCAGTAGTCCAAAGCCAATTGCCCCGAAACGAGCAGCCACCACCCAGCCCAGTCATGCAACCAACAACAGCCTTGGAAAAGAGAGCAGCTGGAGCCTCATCAGCTGTAAGTGTGATCAACTACATACCGCCTCGACACCAGCCACAGTTGATAAGCCTTGTGGGTAGCCGATGCATTGTAGATTGCGTTATGGACAATTGCCCAGTTAGAGCCCTGTGGGACACGGGAGCACAATCCAGCATTGTGAATGACCTCTGGCGACTGAACCACCTACCCCACACTGTTGTCAAACCCATCTCAGAGTTATTGGGGGATGAGACACTGACAGTCTTTGCTGCTAATGACACCCCCATTCCATATATCGGCTGGATTGAAGTCAGTTTCAGACTAGGCAGTGGCCACACCAAGACAAATGATTTACAAGTGCCAGTACTAGTGTCAAGCGACCCAGCAGTTGCCAGTGACCCCATTATCGGTTACAACGTCATTGAGGCCATCCTCAACAGAAAAGAGGAAGACACTGAAGGTGAAAGGAAGCATCTGGCACACAAAGTGAGTAAAGCTTTTGCGATAACAGTGAAGACTGCTCATCGTGTGGTGAAGTTGATGCAGAACGCTGATTCAGAGACGGGAGTAGTTCGTACTGGCGGAAAAAGAGTACCCATACCAGCAAAACAAGTCACCACTGTCTATATAAGAGCGCATGTAAGTTCACGAGCCCAAGGCCAACAGATGTTCTTTTCACCTGACATGCTTAATCCCCCACCAGAAGGCGTGATATACAATGATGTACTGGTGCAGATCCCAGAAAAAAGAGTGCCATACATACCCATCTCCATGACCAACACTACGGATCGCACCATCTATCTCGACCGTCACAGAATGATTGGTCACCTGGAGCCCATCAAGACCGTATACACAGCACCTGTGCGAACAACAGAGAATGAGACGACAGCCGTAATGAAGGACAACGAAGAGACAAAGTCTAGAGAAGCAAGTAGAACACAGCCAGATAACAAGCAGGCAGGAAGACCAATGTCATGGGACCCCCCTGTAGATCTCTGTCATCTCCCAGAAGGACAGCAGGAGGCGGTAAGGAGGGTGTTGAGGGAGGAATGTGAAGCCTTTTCCTTTGACAGTGATGATGTGGGCTGTATACCATCCCTCAAGATGCATATAACCCTCCAAGATACCAGCCCTGTTCAAAAGACCTACATGTCTGTCCCAAAGCCTCTTCACAATGAGGTTAAGGAGTACTTGCAGGATCTATTGAGAAGAGGGTGGATCACACACTCTCGATCCCCTTATTCATCGCCAGTGGTGTGTGTCCGTAAGAAGGATGGTAGTCTTCGTCTCTGTGTTGACTTCAGAGAACTCAACCGTAAGTCAGTCCCCGATCGCCATCCGATACCGAGGATTCAGGATATGTTGGATGCATTGGGTGGAAGCTCGTGGTTCTCGGTCTTAGACCAGGGTAAAGCGTACCACCAGGGTTATCTGGATGAGAAGAGCCGCCCTCTCACAGCTTTCATCACACCCTGGGGGCTTTATGAATGGGTGCGCATACCCTTTGGTCTGAGCTCGGCACCCGCAGAGTTTCAGAGGAGTATGGAGCACTGTTTGGCAGACCTGAGAGACACAATTTGCCTCCCATACCTTGATGACAACCTGGTACACAGTAGGAGTTTTAAGGAGCACTTGGAGCACATCCGTCTTGTTCTCCAGCGTTACAAGGAACATGGTGTGAAGCTGACCCCAAAGAAATGTGAGCTGTTTAGATCGAGTGTGAGGTTTCTTGGCAAGTTGGTGACAGGAGAGGGTTACACAATGGACCCTGCAGAGATGGCTCCGGTGCAGGCGTTAAAAGAGAAGACCCCTGCCACAGTGGGTGATGTGCGCCAGATCCTTGGGTTCCTCTCCTACTACAGACCCTTCATCCCCAATTTCTCCCGTTTGGCCCACCCGCTGTATAACTTACTCACTGTCCCCAACCCCGAGAAGTGCACTCCAGACCCGACTGTGAAAAAGCCCCGTACAACAGGAAAGAAAAACAAGGGTCACTTACCATCGCAGACACCTGTACAGTGGACCAACTCTCACCAGGAAGTGTTGAACCAGTTAATAGATGCACTCACAAAGCCCCCTGTCCTTGGATATCCAGATTTCACCCAGGCATTTGTATTACATTGTGACGCATCCCAAGTTGGTCTGGGCGCGGTGTTATACCAGAGACAGCAGGGGAAGATGAGAGTGATCGCCTATGGCTCCCGCACCCTGAGTCCAGCAGAGAAGAGGTACCATCTGCACTCTGGAAAGCTAGAGTTTTTAGCGTTGAAGTGGGCCATCTGTGAACGTTTCCGGGATTATCTTTACCATGCCCCATCGTTTGTGGTATATACAGATAATAACCCACTAACATATGTACTCACCACCGCAAAACTCAACGCAACAGGACACAGATGGGTGGCGGAGTTGGCCGATTATAACTTTACCATCCGGTACCGCCCAGGCAAGAACAACTCCGATGCAGATGGGTTGTCACGGATGCCCTTGGATATTGAGGACTACATGCGTTGCTGTACGGCTGAGGCCAGTCAAGATGTAATCAGTGCATCCATGGAGAGGGTCATAACGGAAAGGAGAAACCCTTGCCGGGGTGTGGGGTTGATTCAGGTCAGTGCTTTGAGCATGGTGAAGGACAGTGAAACCAGCCAACCTCTCACCGCAGATCAAATTCGCAAAGCACAGGAGGAGGATGAAATCCTGTCGAGAGTCCTCTGGTACAAGTCACAGAGCAGGAGGCCGAGTAGAACTGAAGTGAAAACAGAGAACCCTGCAGTGGCCATACTGCTGAAACAGTGGCTCAAGGTTCAAGTTGGTCCAGATGGTGTCTGGCGCCGCAGAACTTCCCGTCGAGAACAACTGCTGCTCCCCAAAGCTTATCATCCGCTGGTCTTCAAAGAACTACACCAGGACATGGGTCACTTGGGGGTCGAAAGGACGCTTGACCTGATTCGAGAACGGTTCTACTGGCCACAGATGAGCAAGGATGTTGAACATTTTGTCAGTAAAGTGTGCGAATGTCTCAAGAAGAAGAAGCCGAGTAAGCAGAGCCGTGCACCTCTGGTGCCCATCCAGACCACTTATCCCTTCCAGCTCGTCTCCATAGACTTCCTGCATTTGGAGAAATGCAAGCATGGCTATGAGTATATATTAGTGGTAATGGACCATTTTACGAGGTTTGCGCAGGCCTACGCGACAAGGAATAAATCGTCCAAAACAGTAGCTGACAAGATTTTCAATGACTTTGCACTCAAGTTCGGGTTCCCAAGCAGACTACATCACGACATGGGCAAAGAGTTTGAGAACAGACTGATGGCTAGCTTAAAAAAACTATCTGGCATCCAGGGCTCGCACACAACACCATATCACCCCCAGGGTAACGGGCAGGTGGAAAGGTTTAACCGTACCCTGTTGTCCATGCTGCGTACCTTGGAGGACGAGGAGAAGGAGGATTGGAAGGAGTCCCTCGCGAAAGTTGTCCACGCGTACAACTGCACAAAGAATGAGGCAACGGGTTATGCGCCTTATTTCCTTACCTTTGGACGTTCTCCTCGCCTGCCTATTGATCTTTTATTCAATCTGGAAAAAGATGAGGCCCATGACACCTATGATGACTATGTGAGTCTTTGGAAGACGAGAATGCAAGAGGCATACCAGATTGCGGCAAAAACAGCTGTCAAGGGGGCGGTTCGGGGAAAAGTCCTCTACGACAGAAAAGTACAGGGGAGAGACCTTCACCCCGGCGACAGAGTTCTCCTCAGAAACCTCACTCCCAGAGGGGGTCCTGGAAAGATCCAGTCCTACTGGGAGGGCCAAGTGTACAAGGTGAAGGAGAGGAAAGCTGATGGCAGCCCAGTTTATGAGATCAGTCCAGAAAATGGTAAAGGAAGAGACAGAGTGGTTCACAGAAATCTTCTGCTGCCCTGTGATTTCCTTCCCCTTGACCAGCCACCAGCAGAGATTCGTCAGCCACAGAAGGACTCCCAGGGCTTTCCAAAGGAAAGAACCAAGCCAGAACGACAGCATCGGCAACAGCTAGAGCAGAGTGATACCTCCAGCGACGAATACAGTGGCAACTACCAGTGGCATCTCAGACCTGCCCGAGGGAGACGGCAAAGACAGGGTTTACTGAATCCTCTAGCAGAGCCTTTTCAGCCTCAGCAGAGTCCTCAGCATCACGAAGAGGATGTGCCACTACATAGCGAAGAGGATGTGCCACTACATAGCGAAGAGGATGTGCCACTACATAGCGAAGAGGATGTGCCACTACAATCTCAGAGACCTGATGTGAGTTCTGACAGGTCTGAGAATGTTGAATCAGAGGCCGACCCGTTGGTTCGGACGCTAGGAGAGCGACAGGCGGTAGGACCGCGACCCCAGAGACTGAGACATCAGCCTGTTGTACTAAGTTATGATACATTGGGTCAACCATCCTTGGTAAAAAGAGACTGTAAGGTAACAGAGAGCCAGGTAACTCAGACTAAGGGTTACTGGAGGCCTTGGATGGCTGAGGTGTTCTAAAGAAACGTTCACTTGTTCCCAGAAATGTCAGGAGACATTTAATTTTGTGGGGGAGAGTGTAGCACTAAGAATGTAAAACGGGACAGATATCAGTGCACCCCCCTTTAAATTTCAAACTGTTAAAGTTATTGTTAGTTACCTGTATTACTTTATTGCATTGTGTTCAATTTGGTGAAACTCGGAGTCGTCAGCAGGGGGCAGCCGGGAGTTGCATGGCGCATGAGTGGCTGACTAGCTAGCAGCATAGAAGTCATATTCAGTACGAGATGAAGCGCGCAAGTGCAGAGAAATGTGCTCCTTGTTTGAACAGTGATTTTTTTGTGTTTTATACAGGTAAGCTGACAATAATCTTATTACTGGTAAATTCATAACAGTATTGTATTCTTATAGAGCTGTAGTTCGTGCCTGAGATGTGAAGAAAAGCTGAGTTTTTACTGTGATTACGATTGTCATGCGTGAAATGGTGGACGATAGTGTTAACAACTCAACGGGGAAATTAGTAACTCTTAATGTGAACAAAACGGAGGAATAAAGGCTTAAAAGATATATACTCGAGATGTGAGTGCGTGACGAGGGATAATTAACCAAATAGATGTGTACGAACATTATTAAGTCGTGTGTATTGACGTGTCTGGGCAGTCTGAGTTAACGAGGCACACGTGTCTGTTATTGGTCCGTGCATAGACCTGTTACCCTCATTTACCATTACTTCGTCAGCCATTACATGTAAAAACGATTTCAGTACTGTTAAATAAGAACTCCAGTCAGATTCAGAGGTAAAACACTTTTATTAATCATTTTCTGAGTTTATAGTGAGAACACAGTAACTGTTAAACCGTTGAAACATAGTTCATGATATATTCAGTTCATTAGCTTATTTCATGAAAGAGTAAAAACGGATTAAAAGATATTTAAAACAGTGATATGAAAGAGAATTAAAATATGTGTGCAGTTATCAATGCTAGAGTAATGTGAATGTAGACTAAACTATTACTGAGATCTGAATATCTACTGTTACTAATTCTAAAATGCTATTTTCATGGTTATGTTTAATGATTCACTTGTATTCATTTTAAAAAGAAAGTTTGTAATACTTTAATGATGGTATTCATCAGACCTTTCCTTTTATGTCGTTTATAGCGGGCACAGCACATGTTTAGATCTATTTTAATGTTTGTGTATTTAGGGCATGTATTTCTTGAGAATTGAGTACTGTATAAAGAGTAATGCGCCTAGTGTTACGTACCAGCTTAGACATTTGCACTATCAGACATGTGATTGTTTATGATAATTTGTAAAGGTATCACAGGACAAGAGCATAGAAGTAATATTCAGTACGAGATGAAGCGCGCAAGTGCAGAGAAATGTGCTCCTTGTTTGAACAGTGATTTTTTTGTGTTTTATACAGATAAATAAATGTGTTGCCCCAGGAAGTGACATCGCTTCATTCCTAAAAGTGTAACACAGGCCCCCTGGCACTTTGCTGGTCTAAAACCGCTGGTCTACACAGAAGAAAGCCCTGTCTAAGCTCTAATGTCTAAGCCCTGTCTAAGCCCTGTCTAGGCTCTGCCCCGGGACGGGTTGTGTCGAGCCTTTCGTTAGTCTGGTTGTTTGATGAGAAAAATATGAAATGTAGTTGCAATAAACGCGCTAAGAACCCGTACAGCTGTAGAAGCGCAGGACTATTCTGCTGTGCGTAACTGAGGAAGAACTGATGACGGAATAGTTTGATATTCAGCTGACCAATCAGCAGAAAGGGGTGTATAATTCACGCCCACGTGTAGAAATAAAATATTTAAACTGTTTATTCATTTTTCTACCTCTGAACAAAAAACTAAAAATCAAGCCGAAATCTAATTTTTTGTTTTTCTGAGAAAAAACAAAACAAAAACGACCTGTTTTCTCATTTTTCCACTTTCAATATTAAATCAAAAAACAACTGAACGAATGATACATGGATTAGAGAGAATCAGCACTAGATTTATTGAGGCTAAATACTAATGAACTTAATGAATTTAATAAATTCAATGAAGACTTATAAAAAGTATTTTACTTATAAAAGTACCAAAGTGCAGGGTTTACGTAATTATTTACATTGTTCTGACTAAATTTTGAAGGGGTGATGAATTGAGAAAACAACTTTCCCTTGAGCTTTTGATATAATACACTCTTAAAAATAAAGGTTCTTTGGCGAGGTGTATGGTTCCATGAAGAACCATAAACATCCAAAGAACCCTTCCTTTGCACAAAAGGTTCTTTATAGCGTAGAAAGGTTCTTTAGACTATAAAAGGGTTAGAAAAAAATGGTTCTTTAAAGAACCTTTCCCAAATCGGTTCTTCAGGGAACCAAAAATGGTTCTTCTATGGCATCGCCGTGAAAACCCCTTTTTGGTTCTTCCTGGCACCTTTATTTTTAAGAGTGTAGGTCATGGTAATATAAGAATATCCTGTAAGTTTCAGAGCTGAAAACGTCCTTGTTAGTCAAAGAAAAGCTTTTATTGACACCAGGCCCAGAAAACGATCAATCTCAGAATGTGCCAGGCTATGACGTTAGAGTGTAGTGAAGCACCGCCTCAGAAGAAGAAGAACAACGCCTGATTCTGTAGCCCCGCCCACCGACTCTAACATACATTTACATTTATTTGTGGTTCTGGATGTGCGTTGTTCACTCTCTTGACTTGAATTTTGAAGGAAAAATACAATCGCAGAAGTTTTGATCACGCAGTCTGCAACGTACTTGCGCACACCCGCACGTGTGTGTGTGAGCGGTTCGTGCTTTATATCCACCGATCGGGCGGGCCAAGTAATAAAAAAATAACATTCCAATCAATCGCGGGTGGATGAGAGATAAATCATTGTTTGTTTGATAAAGACGTTTTGCGAGCCCTGTGGGACGAATAATTCCGGTTGCCGTTTTCTCACATGCTTTAAAACAATCCCTCACTCGTACTCGCGGGGAGCCGAAGCTCATTAACCCTCAGAGCCCGACGGCATAGCCCACGACGTCACACGGCACCTCCGATAAATATCTATATTATTTCATGAAACTTTTATCGTTTTCTTACCGTTTTTTCCAGCAGAAAGCTAACGAGCTAGCTATCACGGGGGTGTCTTTGGTGTCTTTGTAGCCTTTACAGAAGGTTTTCTATCCAGCCTGGAACATGTGCATCTTTTTGGAGTTGTTCAGCAATAAATCAAAACGCTTACATCCAATATATATCCACTTGATGTCCATAATTTATAAATTTTCCCTCATTTTTGCCGCTAGCGCGATGCTAGCTGCCATTTTGGATGAGGGTTTGACCAATGACAGGCTGATCCGTCATCCACGTTGGTGTGCGTCATTACACATGAACCACAGCTCTGTTATTGTGGATGGAGAGAGACGCACGGCAAGTGTTGAGGAGAGAGAGAGAGAGAGACGCGCTGCAGTTTTGAGTAGTTTTGTGGAGAAAGTTTGAGGAAAAAGTTTGAGGAGAAAGTTTGAGGAGAAGTTCCTGATAGGAACTGTTTTGAGGCTTGGCACCAGTAAATATCCAAAATCCAAAGAGGCCAAAAGCGCCTGGACTTTTTTTGGAAAAATGTAAATAGTTTTGGTTCTGTATAAGTTCTCATGTTTATTCCTGAGTTCCAGGACTCGAAAGACTTGAACAAACTGTTTTCCAGAGGAAATATGCTTAGCTTTTATTTATTAGTGTGTTTTCAATAAATATTTGAGTGATTCAATTTCCGTTTTATGTTTTCATTTGTCTTTATGGTCCCATAACTTATTTTACATTCAGGTGACATCAATGCAACACAAATATACTGACAGTGCAACTTGTCTTGAAAAAAAAGAGGTGTGTCAATTGTCTGTGCACAACAGGGTTGATGTTTTACAAGCTTTTTTAGTAAATAACACCAGGCGGAAAATTAATTGTAAAAATACCCTTAGGTCTTAAAGGGTTAAATATGTAAATCTTATCCAATCCTAGCCGTGGGCGTTTACTTCCAAGTCTTCAGTGCGGCACGCCCATAAAATCTGAGCATGCAAGAGAGAGGCTCAAAACCAGGGCAGAAAATAGCCTATTACTTATTCATTATGATGTTTTTGAATGTAAAAACCACACGAACGTCATACGTTGACCTCAGACAACAGTATATACTGTATATAAAAAATCCAGTTCATGACACCTTTAAGCAAAAGCAATACTCACATTATTTTAGCTCGATGAACCAACAGATTCCACTGAGGCGGACCGACAAAATAAACATTGAAATTTAATAGGCAGAGATTCGCGCTACAGGGTGGTGACGTGTGCATTCCTACAGTGGTTGTCCTGGCAACTGAAAAAAAAATGAAATCCAGGGGTTGATTGGTATGACAACTAAAAGATTTTTGTTTGCTAATGTGATGGACGTTGGATGGATTTTAAAAGCATGTTAAAGTGTTTTCACACTCAGGATGGATGAATTAGAAAGTGGGCGGAGCTATGACATCACAGCTGCTGAGAGTAAGAATTCAGTGAAGGAAAATAAGTAAATCAGATGAACTGGAAGCTTCTGCAAACAACTTTAGTCAGACACACGGAAACTAGTGATCACATCTGACATTCACTCAAAGGTAAGTGATGGAAATGTAAGAGCTTGTTCAGCAGTTTTAAACTCTGGAATACTATCAGATTGTTAATGAGCATGTCATTTAACTGGCTGTAAATTTTGAGATCTTCTGTCATGTCACACAACTTCAGAAACAGAGAGAATTGTTGGCTTTGCATGTTGTCTTTCAAATACATAAAGAATATTGCTGTATGATCAGTTTTTATATTAAGATGCTATTTTAAGCATTTAGTTGTTTTCCTCTCAACAGGACAGAAATTAACGGAGGTGGACAGTACATTTTTCAAGTATATGTACTTTATCAGTGTTCTTCTTTGGAAAGCTTTTACTTCCAAAACATAATATTGTACTTTTTACTGCACTGTTTCATATTGAATATCATTTAATACTTAATTACATAAAAAATGTACTATTGTACATTTTACTCAAGTAAAAGTAATTAAAATTTTACTTGAGTACAAGTAAGAAAGTACTATATTTTTAATGTAATTAAGTATTCAAAGTAAAAAAACAACTTTTATTTATGAAATGTAGTGCAGTAAAAAGTATGACATTATAAATTAAGCTTTGGAATGTAATGAAATAAAAGTTTTCCAAAGAAAAACACTGATAAAATATATACTTGAAAAATGTACTGGAGTAGAAAGTAAAAATACTTAAGTACTGTCCGCCTCTGGAAATTAATATCAAGTACTTTGATTTTGATATAAACAGTGGTTACTAGTTTCACTTGTAGTAAATTATTATTAGCAGTCTCACTATTGTTTCAATTCCAAACATAAAATGATCTTATTTTGTTGGCTTTATTAGTGTTCATATGACGTAAGACATGTACAAGGATATGAACATGAATTTACTTGAATTTAAGCTTTCTTAAGGAGAAATGCACAAGTTACCCCATAAGTTAGACCAGTTTACATGACTAAAACTGAAACAAATCGGTCATGATTGATGCATCACTTTAACAACTAACAACTCCAGGCTACGCAACCACAGGTATGACAGCACTTCAGCAGCTAAATTCTTATCGTTCTTGTAAACTGGTCTAACTTGTAGGGTAATTTTTGTATTTCTCCTTCAAAAACCTGAAATTTAAGTAAGTTCAAGGTCATATTCTTGTTTATGTTTTATATCATACAAACACCTATAAAACCAACAAAATAAGATCATGTTATGTTTGGAGTTGAAATAATACTACTCCAAACATAATTTGAACTAAATTGGAAAGAAGCACACAAGCGTTCACACAGTCCCAAACACTTTTCTTAACTATTGCTGCATGCCATGGATTTCAAAAGCAGCAAATACAGTGAAATATGTTTGATTTACATGACACTTGGAAGATAAATATTTTTACGAACACACAGACCTGCTTCTGTCCACTCTGCACAGAAACATTCAGCAGAAGACCTGATCTCAAGATTAATACAACATTCAGAAAGGTTGTGCAACTCGAAAAACTCGCCCCTTGTTATCGAAACAGCTAAATCCAATAGTCTTTCATTACATCTGATAAAAACTGATTTTGTTACCCTCAGTCATGTCTAAAAGTGATTAAAAACTATAATTTTTTTTTTGTAATTCATATGGTCTTTACATGTTTTTTTTTTTTTATTAAATAAGACTGTCAGAAGATGGAAAGATATATTCAGTGATAAATGCGTCTGTGTTTTTCTCTGTATGTAGAATCAGCTGGTTCAGACACAGACAGACATTCATAAGATGACCCAGGACAGAATGAAGAAGATTCAAGAGATCAAACACTCAGTAGAGCTGAGAAAGGTTTGTGCTTCGATCAACGCCAGTTCATATCCTCTATCATGGTCGTTTCCAATCCCCCTCTCCCATTTCACTTTCTGATCACTCTCTAACTATCCTATCAAAAAAAAAAAATACATCTAAAAATTGTATGCATCATAATATTTTAATCTAATTAATAAAGGTGTTGAATTAGGATTGAGGGTTCTGCCATCTTTTTGTAATCTTGGTTTATTGCACTTGAGTTGTATGCAGTTCTATTGGAGTGCTTTGACAGCTCGTCCTCAAGAGCATCATGAACATTTATTTTGTGTTACACTGAAAATCACACATTTGAACTCTTTCCCCGCCATTGATGGAAATTTCCGGCTTTCCGTGTCATCTTCTGAAAGAGTACTGAATCTCCTGATGAAAACACAGGTGAAGAAGAACGTTCTTCCTGAGAACCGGGAACGAGACACTGCGCCCTGAGAAACTATGGGGAAACAGCTATGTTTTGATCATCTTTCTGAATCTGATCCAGATGTAAATCTTTGAGTATTGCGGCCATTATTGATCATTTGTAACATAATTGATAATTGATAATACTTAGAATAACAAAATCGTCCTTTGCGTCCTTCGACCAAGGTCCTGACTCTCTGTGGTCATTAAAAATCCCATGGCACTTCTCGTAAAAGAATAGGGGTGTAACCCCGGTGTCCTGGCCAATTTCCCTTCATTGGTCCTTACCAATCATGGCCTCCTAATAATCCCCATCCATTTGAATTGGCTCTATCACCCTCTCTCCTCTCTGGCACCATTGTTCTGTGGCTGCCGTCACATCATGAGGATAGATCCTGACATAATAATAATACATTTTATTTGTAACGCACTTTACATTAAACAAAATCTCAAAGTGCTACAGATTTAAATAAATAAGAGTAAATAAAACTGAAAAATAAAGTGACAAATTAATCAAAAGCTCTGCTAAAAAGGTGGGTTTTAAGACCACATTTAAAAACATCAACAGTCTGTGGGATCCGCAAGTGGTCAGGGAGAGCATTCCACAGACGAGGAGCTGCTGAGCAGAAAGCCCGATCTCCCATAGTACAGAGTTTGGTCGTGGGAGTTTTAAGAAGACATGTTGAAACAGATCTGAGGTTATGTGTGGATGTTTGTGTGGTGAGGAGTTCCTTTAGATAGGTGGGTGCGTCACCATGGATGCACTGATGAGTGAGGAGGGAGATCTTACGCTCAATCCTGAGCGAGACAGGAAGCCAGTGGAGTGATTTGAGAACGGGGGTGATTATGGTCGTATTTGTGCACCCTCATCAGGATCCTAGCAACGCTGTTCTGAATACACTGCAGCTTCTGGAGATTTTTGCCAGGGATCCCGATAAGGAGCGCATTGCAGTAGTCCAGCCAGGAGGAGACAAAGGCGTGGACAAGCTTCTCCGCATCTCCCAGTGTTAGTAAGGGACGAAGTTTGGCAATGTTTCTGAGGTGGAAAAAGGAGGTCTTACACAGATGTTTGATGTGAGCTTCAAAAGTAAGTTGGGATTCCATTCTGACCCCCAGGTTGGTGACTGATGTAGAAAGTGGAATGTCCTGATCAGAGAAAGCAATGCTGGTGATAACGGATTTCCGGACCTGAAGTGGAGTGCCGACTAGGATTGCTTCAGTCTTGGAGCTGATTAGCTGCAGAAAGTTTTGCTTCATCTACGCCTTTATCTCATCAAGGCAAGTGGAAAGTGGATAGTGGATAGGAGTAAAAAGAAATCCCATGCCGGCTGATGACACGGCCAAGGGGGAGCATGTAGAGCATGGGTGTCAAACTCTGGCCCGCGGGGTAATTATATTTGGCCCGCGAGACAATACCAAATTACTACTAGAGCTGGCCCGCCGGTATTATACAGCGCATTCACCGCTAATACTACGAATCCCATAATGCTCTGCTGTTTTCGCGCGCCAATCAGGACAGGACTCAGAAACGCTCTCTCCTCTGTGACAGTAGTCATAGCAACATAGACGCTACAACTGTCAGCGAGCTAACCCTTCCCAAAAATGGCGAAAAGAAAGGCAGAAAACAGGAGCTTTCTGGACAAGTGGGAGGCAGAATATCTGTTTACATATGTAAAAGACAAACCTGTTTGTCTTGTTTGTGGAGTCAACGTGGCTGTAAGTAAGGAGTACAACATTAGACGACACTATGAAACGAAACACCATGACAAATACAAGGACCTGGACATGACTCAAAGGAGCCAGAAAGTAGAGGAGATGAAAAGAAGTTTGGTTTCACAACAGAATATATTTAAAAAAGCCACATCACAAAGCGAGGCTGCTGTAAAGGCTAGTTATATAGTGGCAGCAGAGATCGCAAAATCAGCCCAGCCCTTTAATGAGGGAGAGTTCGTGAAAAAGTGCATGATGAAGGTTTGTGACCTCGTATGGCCAGAGAAAAAACAAGCATTTTCAAACGTGAGCCTGAGCAGGAACACAGTAGCTGATCGCACATGTGATCTTGCCACCAATCTGTATGACCAGCTGATGGAAAAGGGAAAAGATTTTGTTGCGTTCTCCCTCGCTGTGGATGAGAGCTGCGACGCATCTGATACTGCTCAGCTGTCAGTCTTCATCCGTCGAGTGGACTCAAATCTGTGTGTTACGGAGGAGCTATTGGGATTCAAATCAATGCATGGCACAACCACAGGAAAGGAAATCTTTGAGGAGGTTTCCAAATGTGTAACTGAAATAAAGCTGCCGTGGAATAAACTCGTTGGATTAACGACAGATGGTGCGCCAGCGATGTGCGGTAAAAAGAGTGGACTGGTGGGCATGGTTCGGGAGAAGATGCGGGAAGAGAACTGTGCAGGTGAGCTAACTGTTTACCACTGCATCATACATCAGGAAGCACTGTGTGCCAAAGCCCTAAAGATGGAACATGTTATGACCACAGTAACACAGGTAGTTAACTTTATAAGAGCCAAAGGTCTAAATCACCGGCAGTTTAAATCTTTTCTGGAGGATTGTTCGGAATACGCAGACGTCCCGTATCACACAGAGGTGAGATGGCTAAGCGGAGGAAAAGTACTGAACAGATGTTTCGAGCTACGTGAGGAAATATGTCAATTCCTGGAAACCAAAGGGAAGGATACAGCAGAGCTCCGGGAGCAAAAGTTCCTGTGTGAGCTGGCCTTTCTCTGTGACATCTCGAGCCATCTCGATGCGCTGAACCTGCAGCTTCATCATCACAGACATGTACGCTGCAGTGAGGGCCTTCAAAACTAAACTGTGCCTGTGGGAGAATCAGATGCTGCAAGGAAACCCTTGCCATTTTCCCTGCTGCCAATCCATAAAAGCGCAGATCTCTCCCGCCGTGTTCCCATGCGCACAGTTTGCTGAAAAACTCAGTGTTCTCGCCGCTGAGTTAAGCCGGCGATTTGCCGACTTCGATGCCCAGAAATGCAAGTTTGAACTGCTTAGTAATCCCTTCGCAGTTGATGTGGAAAATGCACCAACCAACATCCAAATGGAGCTGATTGAACTCCAGTGCAACGACACGCTGAAGTCAAAGTATGATGCTGTGGGCGCCGCACAGTTTCCACGGTTCATCCCTGACACAATGCCTCAGCTCAGCTCCCAAGCTGCTCAGATGCTCTCCATGTTCGGCAGCACTTATCTATGCGAGCAACTTTTCTCCTCGATGAAGATGACCAAAACAACTCACAGGAGACTTCTGACTGATGAACATCTTCGCTCGATACTGAGGATTTCTTCAGCTCAGAGCTTGAGCCCAGACATTGATGAACTAGCATCCAAGAAGAGATGCCAGGTATCTGGCTTGGGCACATCATATTAGACCAGTGTGCAATAATTAACGTTTTCTTTATGCACTTTTTCTTGCTACAAGGCATGGGCTTGAATGGTTGATTGATTTATTATCATTTTATTTGTAAAATTCTTAGCCAGTGGAAAAAGTTTATTTTGGTATTTAAATCAGAAGGCTGCAAATAGAAAAGAGGCATGCAATTTTTATTTACATTTTATTTATTTAATAAATGAATGCCATTGATGTGTTTTTTCATTTGAAATTCGATTTTGCATGTCTTCACTATTAAATTATATATTGTATGGTAATAAGCGATGCTTGTTTATTCAATGTTAAAGCAAAACTTGTTTGGGTCCATATTAAAAGGTTAATTTGTTCAATGTTGGCCCGCGACTTTGTTCAGGTTTTACATTTTGGCCCACTGGGTATTTGAGTTTGACACCCCTGATGTAGAGGATGAACAGGATGGGGCCAAGCACTGAGCCTTGAGGGACACCGCAGGTGACGCTGTGAGACAGGGATGTAGCTTCTTCCAACGCAACATATTCAGTTCTCCCAGTGAGATACGATGAGAACCAGTTGTGGACAGAGTCAGAGAGCCCGATGGTGGAATGTAAGCGGTGAAGGAGGATGTTATGATCAACCGTATCGAAAGCTGCAGATAAGTCCAGGAGGATGAGAAGGGATGGGGAACCAGCATCTGCCGCCATCAAAAGGTCGTTTGTGACTCTGACCAAAGCTGTTTCTGTGCTGTGTCCTGTGCGGAAACCAGACTGAAATTTCTCATACAGATTGTTTTGTTTTAAATGGACCTGAAGGTGTGCAGCAACAACTTTTTCCAGCACCTTAGAGAGGAATGGAAGGTTGGAGATGGGTCTGTAGTTGTCAGTAATATCTGGGTCTAAAGTGGGTTTTTTAAGAAGTGGTCTGATGATAGCAGTTGATGACATGAGTGTAAAGCGCTTGGGGTGTACACTAGTACATATGAAAGCGCTATATAAATGCCTCATTCATTAATTTATTCATTCAAAATCAACTGCAGGCGGTCGATCCTTTTCCTATTTAGCACCTAAACTCTGGAACAGTCTTCCTATCATTGTTCGGGAAGCAGACACACTCTGTCGATTTAAATCTAGACTAAAAACACATCTCTTTACTATGGCATACACATAAAACATTTTTAATTTATATTATTAAAATCAGTTAAATTATTGTTTTAGGCTGCATTATCTAGGTTAGCCGGAACCGGGAACATTTCCCATAACACCTGATGTACTCGTTACATCATCAAAAGAATGGCATCTACGCTAATGTTAGTCTCTCTGTTTATCCCGAGGTTTACTGTAGAAAGCCGGATCCAGATCAGATGATGGACCTGCGACTAGACATGACCACAACGTATCCCTGGAGTCTCAGCAGAGACTGTGTCAGCTAGGCCTCCTTCACTTCCCTTCCCCTCAGGACAGATAAAAACACACATGCACACATACGTAGTCAAACACGCTTGCCTACTTGCGTACATGCCGTCACCATTTTCACAGATTCTCCTTGTTTAGGGTTTGGTATTGTTTCAAAACTATTTCAAAACCTATTTCATGGTTTGCGTTCTCCGGCCACCAGATGCCTATTATTCATTTTGTGGTGAAGTATTCCTTTAATTCCTTTAATCTATATATTTAACTGTTGCCATTCATCAGATAAACATAGAGAAAGAGAAATCCTCCAGTGTTGAACTCTTCACTGATCTGATCCGCTCCATTGAGAGATGTCAGTCTGAGCAGCTGAAGATGATGGAGGAACAGCAGAAAGCAGCAGAGAAACAGGCTGAAGATCTCATTAAAGAGCTGCAGCAGGAAATCACTGAGCTGAAGAGGAGAAACACTGAGCTGGAGCAGCTCTCACACACTGACCATCATCTCCATGATACACAGGTCTGTCAACATCTGTCTCATCAGCCATCATGTACAAAATTACAGGACAAACCAGAGGTGGGGGACTTTGATCATATTCTGCTTTTGCTCTATTTCTCCAATGACAATAGTTCCAAACAAGCCACAGCAAAAGAGGTGCACCGAAGGTGCTATATCCCCTATAGAAATTGTTAGTTTTATTATTATTTTACCCCTTTGGGAGTCTATGGCAGCATAAGTAGGAAAATTATGAAAACGGGCACACTTGCAGTGATGGTAATGAATAATAATCTGACCAACTTTGGGGTCTTTTGGACCAACTCTATAGCCCCACAACCAGCTCAAAAATTAACTTTTCAAATGGTTGTAACTTTTGAACCATTTGTCATAGAAATAAAATTCTTAGAACTAAAAAAAATTACTGTAGTGGACCAAGAGATCCAAAAAATTGCTATTTTTGTTCATAACTTTTGAAATGTTTATCAGAAAATTAAGCTTTGTGTCTGCAGATTCATTGGGTCATGCCGAATGCGTCATTACAGACTTTTTTAAACACTTTGACATATCACAAAATTTGGTAGGATTCATTGTCAGTATGTCCTGAAAGTTTGAACACAGAGCCACCTAGTGTCCCAGAGATATACTGTACTACTGCCCCGGGGCTCTGCTCATAGACATGCTCTTTCTCTTTTCTAAAGCCACTCTCTCTATCGCTCTAGCTAGTATAGGCTTTACACCATCATGCTGATAAAGTTTCTTTAGTTGTTCGTCAATCCTTCAAACCATTGTAAAAAAAAAGGTTCTGACTATTTTTACTGTGCTTTAGAAATCATACAAAACAGAAAGAAGCAGTAATTAAAATCACAATAGGTAAATGAGTTAAGGCAAGATGCTACAGACAATGTTAATTCACTGGTCAATTTTGAGATTTGAGCTTTTTATAACGAGTTTTGCCTTCCAAACTTTTCCGCCACCCCCGTTGGGCCGGTGGTGGGAAAGTTTGGGGAGGCGAAGGCACTCTCGGATGCATATAAAACCTGCGTACCACTGAGATCCGGATCCGGATCCGGATCCAGGCGGGCGGGAGGGCCTGGCCCGTCACAATCCGAGGGCTGGAGACAGGGCCAGAGTGCCAGTATCGCCTCTCGTGCGCCCTCTCAGAGGAGGAGTAGGTTGCAAAAGAGGCGGGACTCCCGGAAGAAGAAGGATTTGAGGGATGGGATCCATCACAAGCGCAGTTAGCGTCGGTGATGGATCTCCTCCCTGAGGGTGAACTGAAAACCTGACCCTCGTCGTTCTTCTTCATCGTTTCCCCAGGCACTTCTTACATCAGGCCTGGGGCTAGGCCCATGATGAGTGGAAATATATCCTACGGCCTGTCTTGGCTTGATCAGTGAGAGCATCTTCTTCAGGTCTGTAAGTGTGGTAGACCTCATGTTTATAAAACTGAATTGGTGAGTCTTCATTCTGCACGCCGCAGGTTGAGCTGGTAGGTCTCCTTTTCATTAAAAAGGAGAACAGAAAAGGTATTTCTGCAGATCTCTGCTCCCTGTATAGGATTAGGGGGATTATGTGTTTAAGAGAATAGATTTAAGGAATATTAGAGGCTGGTCCTCACCAGCCTCGGTAGCTGGCCTAGGCTACACTAGGGATGATGGCTAGCCAGTTTTAACCTGCTATCAGATAGCAGGCCTTACCAGGCCTCTCAGGAGGTGAGTTCCAGGTCTCAGTCACTTTGACAGTTAGCATGTATTGCTAGCAGGTAGTAGGCCTCACCAGGCCTCCCTGAAGGCTTGCTATCAGGTAAAAGGCCTCACTAGGCCTCCCTTGAGGCTTGCTATTAGGTAGTAGGCTTCACCAGGCCTCCCTGAAGGCGAGTTACAGAGTTTGGATACTCTAGTAGCTAGCATGACTTGCTATCAGGTAGTAGGCCTCACCAGGCCTCCCTGAAGGCGAGTTCCGATGTATGGCATCTGGACAACTAGCCTGACTGGCTATCAGGTAGTAGGCCTCACCAGGCCTCCCTAAGGGTGAACTCAGTCACTTGACAGTTAGCATGTATTGCTGGCAGGTAGTAGGCCTCACCAGGCCTCCCTGAAGGCTTGCTATCAGGTAGGCCTCACCACACTGCAAAAAATGCTTTTCTTACTTAGCATTTCTTGTCTTGTTTTCAGTCCAAATATCTAAAAAAATCTTACATTAAGAAGCATTTACTAGACTTGCAAAAGTTTTCCCCTTTTTGGGGGGGAAATAACTCAAAATTAAGTGAGTTTCTTGTTAAGATTATTTTGCTTACCCCACTGGCAGATTATTTTGCTTGTTTTAAGCAAAAACTCCCTTAATTTTGAGTTATTTTCCCCCCAAAATTAGAAAAACTTTTGCTTGTCTAGTAAATGCTTCTTAATGTAAGATTTTTTAGATATTTGGACTGAAAACAAGACAAAAATACTAAGTAAGAAAAGCATTTTTTTCAGTGCAGGCCTCCCTGAAGGCGAGTTCCAGAGTATGGATGCTCTGGCAGCCGGCATGAATTGCTATCAGTTAGTATAGGCCTCACCAGGCCGCCCTGAAGGCGAGTTCCCAACAAAAGGGAACCTATAGTATTTAGCCTACAGCTTGGTTTACCTACCAGGTCAGGCTCGGTGCTCCCTTCCCTGAGGGTCGCTTGTGAGCATGAGTCTGATCAGACGGCCGCAGCCCTCTCATAAGGCCTCCCAGTTAGATCAGTCCGTAGGCCGGTCCGGCCTCCTTAGTGCTTTGAACATAAGTGCTTTGTAGATCCTTGGAGAGTTAGACTCTCCTTACTAGCAAGGGTTGTAAAGCGCTACGCTGAGTATTGCTCTCCAGGATACCCGTCTCTGAGATCTGGTCTGAGGGGTTCTGACAGTTTTCAGTCCCTCCGTCTGGATGCCTCACAGAGGAAAGTGTCCAGAGGCTCTGTTGCTGAACAAACTGTTCTCTGTTGGTCAAACTGAAGTGTCCAATATAAGTGGCACCAGGTCAGGCCTCCCTGGTGGCATTCGGGTTCATATGTTCCCAGAGTAGTGATTTGGCTGGGGCTCCCTCAGGTCCCCTAGCCACATTCCCTTAAAGGGACCTTTTCTGTTGAAGTGGTTGGTCCCAGGCCTTTGAGCAGCCTGGGTAGGACCTCATGTAAAGTGCATAAAGGTTCCTCTTGAGGCTTATAGCTTGGACTATGACCATAGGGAATGCTGTCACTGACAGCCCAGTGTGACCTGAGGGAGAGTGGTTTGGGCATTTCATTTGTATTTGCTTGTTCTGACAGTTGTCACTGCCAGTGGGCATGCACTCCCCTCGGCGACGTGGGTATATCATTCCCCAAAGTGTCTTAGGAATCATGGGCTGTCGCCGGTCAATAGGATTGCCGTGATTCGATAGTAGTTTCAGACAGCTTAGGACGCAGTGTCTCGTTCCCTGTCCTCAGGGAAGATAGGTTACATGCATAACCTGAGAATGTTTTACTATCTATATTCTAAAGGTTTGTTCATATACAGTTTTCTTCAATAAACTCACAATGCTTTGTTTATAGAACATTTTATTCCTAAAAACATTTTTTTCTGGCTGTTGACAGTATTTTCTGATTTATAGTGATAAAAGTGATAAAAAGAGAAATCAAGAATCCCTTCAGTAAAAACCTTTAACTCTAATGTCAACAAAGTCAAACAATTTTGATTCTGGCTTTATCCAGTGTTCAGCTTTAATTTCTGGATATTTATTCAAATCATTGCATATTTAATTATACGGTGCCTCCTTTATTTAAATAGTTCAGAAACATTTTAATACAGAAATTATAAAAAAATGTTAGAGTATTAAATCAACTGGGGAAGTAGTGATATTTTACCCTTTTCACATGCCTCAAACTTGCCTCAAACTTGTTAGAAAGCTCCTGCATAAAATCTATTGAATTAACTTCTTTATAAATAATGAACACATTTAACAGTCCCCCCCCCTCTCTCTCTCTCTCTCTCTCTCTCTCTCTCTCTCTCTCTCGTTGTAGATGTACTCATCCCTGATTACAGCTCTGACTGAACTGAAGAAAACTCTAGATGGGACTCTACAGGGAGTGCAGAATTATTAGGCACGTTGATTTTCTGATCATATTTTTTTTCCAGGCACATTTGACCAATTCCAAACCACAGTAATCCTAATAACTACTATTAATTTAGTATTTGAGATAAATTGAGCCAAAAAAGAGATTTAACTCAGACTGAAAAGTCAAAAAGTATTAAATGCCCATGAGAAGGATGCAATACTAATGCAATACTAGACATTGCAGTTAAGGCATGACCATTGGACAGTGAAATGCTCGTTGGGTCAGCAGGGTCAGACAAAAACAGGTGGCGGAGAAAAGACACCTGTTAACTGCAAAAGAATTAAGAATTAAGGTGAAGAATTAAGGGTGAAACCATCAGGAACCCTTTAGTCTCCAGCGCCACCATTTTCCAAAGCTGAACCTACCTGGAGTCTCCAGAAGTGAAGGTGTCAGGATCTCAGAGACTTCAGTTAGGGAAAGAATCCTAAAAAATGACCCCCACTAGATAAGAATCACAAGCTGAAGTGTTGTAAAATACATGAAGAAGGTTTTTTTATAGGCTTTATGGACAGATAGGTTGAGAGTGACTCTTGAAGGACCAGCACCACATCCTCTAGTACCACTGTTTGAAGAATTCATCTTCCAGAATCTGGCAGTACGTTTTGGGAGTTCATTTTTAGTCCATCTCTGCAAAACGGACTTCAGGATGGACTAAAATGAACTCCCAAAACGTACTGCCAGATTCTGGAAGATGAATTCTTCAAACAGTGGTACTAGAGGATGTGGTGCTGGTCCTTCAAGAGTCATTCTCAACCTATAAAACCTATAAAGCCTATAAAAAAACCTTCTTCATGTATTTTACAACACTTCAGCTTGTGATTCTTATCTAGTGGGGGTCATTTTTTAGGATTCTTTACCTAACTGAAGTCTCTGAGATCCTGACACCTTCACTTCTGGAGACTCCAGGTCGGTTGCAGCTCTGGAAAATGGTGGCGCTGGAGACTAAAGGGTTCCTGATGGTTTCACCCTTAATTCTTCACCTTAATTCTTCATTCTTTTGCAGTTAACAGGTGTCTTTTCTTCACCACCTGTTTTTGTCTGACCCTGCTGACCCAACGAGCATTTCACTGTCCAATGGTCATGCCTTAACTGCAATGTCTAGTATTGCATTAGTATTGCATCCTTCTCATGGGCATTTAATAATTTTTGACTTTTCAGTCTGAGTTAAATCTCTTTTTTGGCTCAATTTATCTATAAAAGAAAACATGCCTAATAATTCTGCACACCACAATATAAGGTGATTTTCATTTCCAGCCTTCATGAACAATTATATATCACTTATACATTATTAAATACTAAATTAATAGTAGTTATTAGGATTACTGTGGTTTGGAATTGGTCAAATGTGCCTGGAAAAAAAATATGATCAGAAAATCAACGTGCCTAATAATTCTGCACTCCCTGTAAATCAAAAACTCAGTCAAAAAACACAGTGTATAGAATTGTTATATTAGTAACTATCTAAAAAAAAAACGTTTTTCAAGGAAAATTATAGGTTAAATAAAATGTAAGCATCGGTGACCTGCTGGTGATCACCACAATTATTTTATCTCTGTCTGCAAAAGATCACATTGTTCATAAATATAACCATAACATAACTTAAACTTGCCATGTTAGCATTCGACTGGTCTGATAAAATCACTTACTAAACCCAGTCTATGTAAAGTCCTATCCAAACTCATGTCATAACCAGTTAACCCCTTGCCTGTCTTAGTAAAGAAGACTTGTACAGTTAACAGCACTGTAAAAAACAAACAAAATCCCAGTCAACCTAAAATGTGCTTAATTTAGTGACTTCTGAATTAACTGCTTTTTTTTATGTCGGGGGTTTCTGAAATCCATTACTTGGACACAGTCTCCTCTGATAACAGATTACTCTAAATTGTAATGTACACAAATGCAGTTTCTGTAAAGCTGCTTTGAGACAATGTGTATTGTGAAAAGTGCTATACAAATAAACGTGAATTGAATTGAATTGAATTAAATAAAATGGCAGATTAAAGTTAAAAGTTATAACTGCATGATGAAGCCACTTTTTGTGTGTGTTTACATACGCTGTACAGGTCTGGTATAAAGAATGTTTTTGCTCAGGTGACCAAAATGTCCGCTCAATAGAGAAAAGAAATTAGAGGGAACATAGCTTATAACCTGACTAAAGTGCTTAAAAAAACTAAAGTGAAGCCACAAGTGTGGTCATGCTTCATTTCAAATCTGAGGATGCTATCTCTAAAACGCATTTTATGAAGCATATTGTATGTCGTCATGTGAGTTTTTAGCGAAGGCTAAGATATGCTAATCGTTATGTTATTGGCCAGTAAAACATTTACTTGCAGTCTTCTAACTGCTCAATTTATTTCACTCAATGAACTTTTCACACGTTTGTCATGAGTGTCTTAATCCTCATTATCCTTTTATAGTAATATATTTGTATTCAGCCCTTATAGCCTATTCAGGCATTCTGGATGGGCCATCAACCCCACATTCATCCCACTTTACATTAAAACCTATTATCTGAAGTCTTTCTACAAACAAACGTGTTTATGTGAAATAAAATATAGCTCCTGGCGTGACAGGTGCATTAGAGCTGCAGTTAGCATCAAGCTACATAACACAATATAAAAGATTAAAATTACACTTTAACTCCAACTCCCTTTAAACAGCCAGCAAGTGTTTGTATTTACTTCCAATCACGATATAATGTGAGTGTCAGTGATGTTCAATGATGTTAAAATGTTATATTTAGCATTTTATACGGAGCTAATTGCTACACCTGCTTAGCATGTATATTGGAAACATTCTTTATTCATATGAAAATACACCAAATCGCATGCAAAACATACACAAATCATATGCCATTGTAATCGTGCGTTTATTTGCTTCGTTTCATGTGTTGGTAATGTTTACCACAGAGAGATGAGAATGAGGAAGTGCATCAGCGTGACCAGAAGGGACAGGATTATGGTCACATTGAGTCAAGTAAAATGATTGACAGCTGTACAGCGAATGAGAGCACTCTGAGATCATAAGTGACGTGCAGCAGGAAGAATCAGACACAGAGATCGCTCTGAATGTCGTTCAGCTCTTCAGATCAGCATAATTCCGTGAGAAATTAATAGAAATGTTACTCAAATGTTACAAACATGTGATGATAAATCTATATGTGAAAAAAAAAGAAGGAAAAAAAGAGCCCGAACACATGCGGTTAAGTGCATGTATGTGACCACAAATAAAATGGAGACGACGTGACTGGCTTTTTATTTTTGTTGATATGCCATTCAAAATATTGTTCATTACAGATCAGTTATTTTGCACTCCTGGCATAAATTAAGATCACTGCAACGTCGTTTTATCATAAACAGTGGTCAAATATCAAAGCTGGAGTCTTTAACCTTTCGAATGATACTCAGTTTGTCCAAATCAAGCAAGAATGTGATGTTTTAACATGCAGTGAATGTTGAACAACAGTAATCTGGGGCCGTCGGCTATCCTTGGCTGCAAACGGGTTAAAACACTATGACTGTAACCTACTTTAAGGACATGTAAGCAACATGATGTAACTATCCGTGTACAAACACTAACACATCAGCAGAACTCACTACACACCACTGATGCTGCCAATAGAGAGAAACTCACTGTTAACCTGAAATTATTCCTATTAATAATTCATCATTATATTGTCATCTGTGTTCACAGAGTTGAAGTTTGTGCAAAAGTTTGCAGGTACAGTGTGACTGACACAATACACTCACAATACTGTTTATAATCTGTATTATATACTGTACATCTGAACATGTGTGTTCTGAAGTTGATTGATAATGTCTGATCTCTCTCAGTGGATGTGACTCTGGATCCTGATACAGCGGATCCATATCTCATCCTGTCTGAGGATGGAAAACAAGTCAGTCATGGAGACATTAAGCAGGACGTCCCAGAAAACCCAAAGAGATTTGATGAGGATTTGAGTGTTCTGGCAAAGCAGGGATTCAGTTCAGGCAGATTTTACTATGAGGTGCAGGTGAAGGGAAAGACTGGGTGGGGTTTAGGAGTGGCCAGAGAATCCATTAACAGGAAGGAGGAGATCACAGCGAGTCCTGATGATGGATTCTGGGCTCTGATTCTGAGGAATGAGAATCATTATAAAGCTTGTGCAGGTCCATCTGTCTCTTTACCTCTAAGAGTGAAACCTGAGAAGGTGGGTGTGTTTGTGGATTATGAGGAGGGTCTGGTCTCTTTTTATGACGTGGAGTCCAGATCTCATATCTACTCTTTCACTGGCCAGACTTTCACTGAGACACTCTATCCATATTTAAGCCCATACCATAATGATAGAGGTAAAAACTCAAACCCTCTGATCATCTCACCTGTCTTACCTTTAATGGATTAGAATATGTGAATAAAAAACAAAAGAGAATTTGCACAAACCGGAATCAAGTAGATTTTACATATTCTTCTTCAATTATAAATAAATGAATATGTGAAGGACAAAATGTGTACAAGTGCAAAAATGAACTGTTTATTCGGGCTTTTAAAAACAAAAAAAAACTCCCATTAGGGGTGACCCCGAATAGTCGAAGATTCGATGCATCGATATGCGGAGTCTGATTCGACCACCGATCTCACAAGTCGAATCTTCGCGGGTGTTATGAAATGAGGATCATACCATTTTGGCAATATGGGGGGTGCTAATGTCTAATTTCACATAGAACTACTGGTTTTGTACGGTTATATTAAGTAATATACAGCCTTTAATTATGATAGCATAATGTTGTAAAAAAAACGTGAAAAGAAAGAAGCGTTCAATAAACATTTTTAACGTGTGTGTGTGTGTGTGTGTGTGTGTGTGTGTGTGTGTGTGTGTGTGTGTGTGTGTGTGTGTGTGTGTGTGTGTGTGTGTGTGTGTGTGTGAATAAATCGAACCACCCCTGTGACAGATTTAAGTTTCACTTTCCCTGATCCGTGACAGATGAGGCGCATCTTGGCGGCAGGGAATACGAAACTAAAGTGTGGATGCACTTTGAAATAGTAAAAGATCATCCAAAACAAGTAAAATGCAAGTTGTGCCAACAGCCCATGTCCTAGGCTAGCACTCATCAACAACAAACATGGCTTTCCACTTAAAACGGGCAAGTTTAAGAGCGCACTGCAGCCGGCCAACGTTAACAAGCTGGTTTTCCCCGCACACAATTCGAAAAGACTCAAACGCACACAAGCAGAGTGAAAGAATGGATTTTTTTCGATCGGGTACAAGTGTTTTCAAACATTTCAGCCGTTTCTAATTTGAATTTGCTGTGAACATGTTTAGCTAAAAAAACTGCCAGTTTAGCGTTTATTGTTGTTGCGGCAGTTAAAAAGAGAAATTTCACAATTCTGGCTAAACTTTCGTTGTTTTAATAATTTATTTATTTTAATTTGATTTATTGGTCACTCAGGGTTACTTAATTTAACTGTGGCTTGTGTTTTTTTTTATATATATGAAGAGTTCAGATGCTTAAGATGCACTGAGTGAATGCTCTCCGCATATAGTATACGTTCATAAAATACTTTCACTTCAAACCCACTAAATCCCAGCCTCAGCCCATTCAGAAGTACCGGTACTTGGGTAGAAAGTTAGAAACCTATACATAGAAACCTGTCAAAAATGCTTATTTTAAAGCAAGATGTCAGGCGGACTTGGGCTTTTGCATCTGAAGTCTTCATATGTTCCCCTGCACTTTGGCATTTTGCACACATTTATTATGCTCCCTGTGACTTGATTTCGTTTTTATCAATTTTTTTATTATTAGTAATGTATATTCTGTTCTAATTTAGTTCTGTAAATTAATGTTTTTTATTGTTTTTCGTTGCCTCGATGTTGCGCTGCACTGAAAGCTGGCACAGCAATTTTGCCGATTTAATTTAATTTCGCAAAATGTGAAATGCAAATCCTGTCTGCAGTCGGTGTGTTCTTTTCCTCTCTAGGCAGGTATTTTGTTTAGGTTTATTTATCAAAATGTTCGTTTATATATTTGTGTGATGTTCTGTATTTCGATCGCGGCTTTAAAATGTTACGAGAAAACGTTTTACGAATGTTTATCCACCACATTACCTTTTATTTAAACCTAAATAAGAAAGCCATTGTCAGTTCGTCTGTCAGTTGGCAGGCAGTTTTGGTCGCTTTATTAAAAGTTGTTGCTGTGTGGAGTGTGTAAAATAAAATAAAAATAGTTTTACCCTCCTGCTGACTGTCGTGCCCCTCCCAGTCCCAACCCATTCACACACACATAGATGATTCGACTATCGGTCGACTATACAGGGAGTGCAGAATTATTAGGCACGTTGATTTTCTGATCATATTTTTTTTCCAGGCACATTTGACCAATTCCAAACCACAGTAATCCTAATAACTACTATTGATTTAGTATTTAATAATGTATAAGTGATATATAATTGTTCATGAAGGCTGGAAATGAAAAACACCTTATATTCAGGTGTGCAGAATTATTAGGCATGTTTTCTTTTACAGATAAATTGAGCCAAAAAAGAGATTTAACTCAGACTGAAAAGTCAAAAAGTATTAAATGCCCATGAGAAGGATGCAATACTAATGCAATACTAGACATTGCAGTTAAGGCATGACCATTGGACAGTGAAATGCTCGTTGGGTCAGCAGGGTCAGACAAAAACATGTGGCGGAGAAAAGACACCTGTTAACTGCAAAAGAATTAAGAATTAAGGTGAAGAATTTAGGGTGAAACCATCAGGAACCCTTTAGTCTCCAGCGCCACCATTTTCCAGAGCTGCAACCGACCTGGAGTCTCCAGAAGTGCAAGGTGTCAGGATCTCAGAGACTTCAGTTAGGTAAAGAATCCTAAAAAATGACCCCCACTAAATAAGAATCATAAGCTGAAGTGTTGTAAAATACATGAAGAAGGTTTTTTTATAGGCTTTATAGGTTTTATAGGTTGAGAGTGACTCTTGAAGGACCAGCACCACATCCTCTAGGACCACTGTTTGAAGAATTCATCTTCCAGAATCTGGCAGTACGTTTTGGGAGTTCATTTTAGTCCATCCTGAAGTCCGTTTTGCAGAGATGGACTAAAATGAACTCCCAAAACGTACTGCCAGATTCTGGAAGATGAATTCTTCAAACAGTGGTACTAGAGGATGTGGTGCTGGTCCTTCAAGAGTCACTCTCAACCTATCTGTCCATAAAGCCTATAAAAAAACCTTCTTCATGTATTTTACAACACTTCAGCTTATGATTCTTATTTAGTGGGGGTCATTTTTTAGGATTCTTTACCTAACTGAAGTCTCTGAGATCCTGACACCTTCACTTCTGGAGACTCCAGGTAGGTTGCAGCTTTGGAAAATGGTGGCGCTGGAGACTAAAGGGTTCCTGATGGTTTCACCCTTAATTCTTCACCTTAATTCTTAATTCTTTTGCAGTTAACAGGTGTCTTTTCTCCGCCACATGTTTTTGTCTGACCCTGCTGACCCAACGAGCATTTCACTGTCCAATGGTCATGCCTTAACTGCAATGTCTAGTATTGCATTAGTATTGCATCCTTCTCATGGGCATTTAATACTTTTTGACTTTTCAGTCTGAGTTAAATCTCTTTTTTGGCTCAATTTATCTGTAAAAGAAAACATGCCTAATAATTCTGCACACCTGAATATAAGGTGTTTTTCATTTCCAGCCTTCATGAACAATTATATATCACTTATACATTATTAAATACTAAATCAATAGTAGTTATTAGGATTACTGTGGTTTGGAATTGGTCAAATGTGCCTGGAAAAAAAAATATGATCAGAAAATCAACGTGCCTAATAATTCTGCACTCCCTGTAGAAAGATTCGACAATTCTGATTCGAATGTGTAAATCATTAGTCGGGGACAGCCCTAACTCCCATCATACGTCTTGAGACAAAGAGAGAGAGTCACTGAAATACACATGGTCACTCGCCACGCAGGATTACAGCTACTACATGCTGATAACTAAAAACAAACAGGGTAGTAAGCGTCTGCATTTAATGGACATGAGTACTATTTGACTCAGAGAGACTAACCTGAGAGCCACCTAACAGCCACTCACAGTGAACAGAAGGATGCTCCAACCGTTCCTCGTTCATAATGTTGAACGTCAATAAAAGGGGTCAAGCCCAAGGATGATACATCCAAAGCAACCAAACACTTCCCCTTTTATACTCCCAACATGGGCACCGATGGGTTCATGGGACTTAACGATACGGACCAATCATAATGTAATAAAAAAACTGAAAGGTTTTCAGGCATGAGTGACACCAGCCAATCGTACCAGGGCTATACCTCGCCGGCTTCATTTTGCCTGACATGAGTTATCGTTTTATCCAATGTCAAATTTGGATCTACTTGCAGTTTCTCCGAGAGCTTTGCATCTCTTATGCCCATACGATACGGCCTCTGATCATTTCCTCATGTAGATCTCCACATCTGCAGTGCTCGGCGAGCTTAGACTCATCCTCTGCTGATTCAGGCTGTTGGAATCTGATATTGAATTTCGCTCTCTGGTAAATTATGTTATGTCTGCCAATAAAGTACTCACTTAAAACCTTCTTGACCTCTTCCTAACTCTTTTTGTCTCACTTGCTTAGGGGTAACATATTTAGAGTATCATCACTTCTCTCCTCCATTATACACAAGAGCAAGTTTACCTGATAGTCTTTGTCTGGTAGGCCCGATGCTAATCTCAATCGCTCGAAGCGGCGCATCCACTGTGGCCATGAGCTGGGCTCGTCGAAGAGGTGTCAGCGAAAACATCTGATCTATATTTTTTGCCTATGTTTACTCACTCTTTATCCCGGGAGCACTGCTCTGCTGTAGCTTTTCTTTTCTTTTCACAGGCCAGTTCTCATTCACACTTGTGCTCTGTTTCTGTCTGTTTCTAGCAGTCCGTGTGCAGCATCGCTCTCTTTTCTCACTCACTTCTTTGTTGTCTTTCTTTGCAGGCTGGGACAAGCACCCAGCTCAGTTACCAAACATCCATTTATTTTTATTCTCCCCCTATACACATCTCTCTGTATCCTTTACTGCACTGGAGTGCCCTCTAGTGTCCAGTGGGTTCCACCACACCTGGCTGCAGACTGCAGAATGGGGCGGGGCTGCACGTGTTGCTCCGCCCAATACCTACTCTGATTGGCTTGATCATCTTTCATAGGCATACATGATAGGAAATGTGTTTGTAGATGGTGTAGGACCGAGTATGTCATTCTAATTTATATGAACTTGAAAAACTGTGCAGTTTCACAAAGCCTTCATTATAATGCATGGAAGAAAAAAAAAAAGTCTGTATCTCGCAATGTGTCTCGAAATGATTGTTTTGCTAATTTAAGCTGGTCTTTAGGCTAACACATAAAAATGTAAACATAAACGTATTGGTTGATTATCCACGGCAGGAGGGTCAGGTCTTCAGGTAGAAGAATGAATTATGAATTAAACGATTCATGGAATGTGATTAATTCATAAGAGAAAGAAAATTACAAAGATGTGAAACGTACGTTTTAATTTACACCGATCAGCATAACATTATGACCTAATATTGTGGTCTTTCCCCTTTTGCTGCCAAAACAGCCCTGAGCCATCGAGGCATGGACTCCTCTACACCCCTGAAGGTGTGCTGTGGTATCTGGAACCAAGATGTTAGCAGCAGATTCTTTAAGTCCTGTAAGTTGGGAGGTGGGGCCTCCATGGATCAGACTTGTTTGTTCAGCTCATCCCACAGATGCTCGATTGGATTGAGATCTGGGGAATTTGGAGGCCGAGTCAACACCTCAAACTCATTGTTGTGCTCCTCAAACCATTCCTGAACCATTTTTGCTTTGTGGCGGCGCATTATCTGCTGTAAGAGCCACAGCCACCAGGGAATACCATTTCCATGAACAGGTGTAGGTCTACAACAATGCTTAGGTAGGTAGTAGGTGTCAAAGTAACATCCACATGGATGGAGGACCCAAGGTTTCCCAGCAGAAAATTGCCCAAAGCATCACTGCCTCCGCCGGCTTGCCTTCTTCCCAAAGTGCACCTGGTGCCATGTGTTCCCCAGGGAAGCCACACACACACACCTGACCATCCACGTGATGTAAAAGAAAATGTGATTCATTAGACCAGGCCGCCTTCTTCCATTGTTCCGTGGTCCATTTCTGATGCTCACGTGTCACTGTTGGTGCTTTCGCCGGTGGACAGGGGTCAGCATGGGCAGCCCCATACGCAACAAACTGAGATGCTCTGTGTATTCGGACACCTTTCTATCAGAACCAGCATTAACTTCTGGAGCAGTTTGATCTCCAGTAGCTCGTCTGTTTGATCACACGGGCCAGCCTTCGCTCCACACGTGCATCAATGAGCCTCGGCCGCCCATGACCCTGTGGCCGGTTCTCCACTGGTCCTTCATGACCCTGTGGCCGGTTCTCCACTGGTCCTTCATGACCCTGTGGCCGGTTCTCCACTGGTCCTTCATGACCCTGTGGCCGGTTCTCCACTGGTCCTTCATGACCCTGTGGCCGGTTCTCCACTGGTCCTTCATGACCCTGTGGCCGGTTCTCCACTGGTCCTTCATGACCCTGTGGCCGGTTCTCCACTGGTCCTTCATGAGCCTGTGGCCGGTTCTCCACTGGTCCTTCATGACCCTGTGGCCGGTTCTCCACTGGTCCTTCATGAGCCTGTGGCCGGTTCTCCACTGTTCCTTCATGACCCTGTGGCCGGTTCTCCACTGGTCCTTCATGACCCTGTGGCCGGTTCTCCACTGGTCCTTCATGAGCCTGTGGCCGGTTCTCCACTGGTCCTTCATGACCCTGTGGCCGGTTCTCCACTGGTCCTTCATGACCCTGTGGCCGGTTCTCCACTGGTCCTTCATGAGCCTGTGGCCGGTTCTCCACTGGTCCTTCATGACCCTGTGGCCGGTTCTCCACTGGTCCTTCATGACCCTGTGGCCGGTTCTCCACTGGTCCTTCATGACCCTGTGGCCGGTTCTCCACTGGTCCTTCATGAGCCTGTGGCCGGTTCTCCACTGGTCCTTCATGACCCTGTGGCCGGTTCTCCACTGGTCCTTCATGACCCTGTGGCCGGTTCTCCACTGGTCCTCCATGACCCTGTGGCCGGTTCTCCACTGGTCCTTCATGACCCTGTGGCCGGTTCTCCACTGGTCCTCCATGACCCTGTGGCCGGTTCTCCACTGGTCCTCCATGACCCTGTGGCCGGTTCTCCACTGGTCCTTCATGACCCTGTGGCCGGTTCTCCACTGGTCCTTCATGACCCTGTGGCCGGTTCTCCACTGGTCCTTCATGACCCTGTGGCCGGTTCTCCACTGGTCCTTCATGACCCTGTGGCCGGTTCTCCACTGGTCCTCCATGACCCTGTGGCCGGTTCTCCACTGGTCCTTCATGACCCTGTGGCCGGTTCTCCACTGGTCCTTCATGACCCTGTGGCCGGTTCTCCACTGGTCCTTCATGACCCTGTGGCCGGTTCTCCACTGGTCCTTCATGACCCTGTGGCCGGTTCTCCACTGGTCCTTCATGACCCTGTGGCCGGTTCTCCACTGGTCCTCCATGACCCTGTGGCCGGTTCTCCACTGGTCCTTCATGACCCTGTGGCCGGTTCTCCACTGGTCCTTCATGACCCTGTGGCCGGTTCTCCACTGGTCCTCCATGACCCTGTGGCCGGTTCTCCACTGGTCCCTCATGACCCTGTGGCCGGTTCTCCACTGGTCCTTCATGACCCTGTGGCCGGTTCTCCACTGGTCCTTCATGACCCTTTGGCCGGTTCTCCACTGGTCCTCCATGACCCTGTGGCCGGTTCTCCACTGGTCCTTCATGACCCGCTAAAATAAGCCAAGATCCAGGAGTAATATGATATTCTCAGATCAAGTGTGCTCTTTATAATTCATAATAATGTCAGACTGATCTCTAGCCTATTTTAGGTCAGTCTTACTTGTATCGAATTAGAAACCTCTCTTTTACTGGAGAAATATTTTATTAGTGTTTCTCTACTTAAACTTATGCACAGGATTTGTGTGCACCATCTACCACGAATAAACATTTCATAATGAATTTCTCTTCCCATTGCTGAATGTAGGTTAATGTTGTATTGTCTGTGCATTATAGTGAGAACAACTATGTATGTATGTATGCCTATGAAAGACGACAGAGTAAGTATGGGGCAGAGCGACACGTGCAGCCCCGCCCCATTCTGCAGGTCCAGCTCCTTCTCCAAACTCTTGCCACACTGATGGCACGTGAATGGCTCCAGCGAGAATTATCATATACAAACTAAAGGATTCCTTTGCTAGCTGTTCCAGAGCTGTTGGGACGAGAGGAAGGCTGCAATATACAAGCTCACTGCATTATTTCAACTCCAAACATAAAATTATATATTATAACCTTTATGGGTGTTTATATGGCAAAACACAAACAAGGAAATGAACATGAATTTATTACAAGTTACCCCACCAGTTTACAAGAATGATAAGAATGTAGCTGTTGAAGTGCTGTCATACCTGTGGTTGCGTAGCCTAGAGTTGTTCGTTTTTAAAGAACTGAACTGGAAAGCAGCACAAGAGTTCACACAGTCCATGAGCTGTGGATGTCAAAAGCAGCAGATACAATGACATTTTTGTGATTTACATGCCACTTGGCAAACTTGGGGGCACTTGTCAGCTACTTTTGCTGTTGTACAGCTACAAAGGCTACGTTCAGACTGTTCAGACACTTTAGCAAGTGTGAAAGGCAAAAAAATCACATGAAATGCAATTTTGACAAAGCTGTTTCAAGCGACATCCATATGTGGTTTGAAATCTTATTCAAATTATTCACATTTCTGGAAATCCATTTCAGTGTGACCACTCGACTACGACGGTTGCGTACATCTCAGCTTCATGTTACAGCTCATGCTTCCAGGAGAATGGAGATTTCATCCCCCAAGTGGTCCAGCTGATCTAGAGTCGATTAGAGGATGCACAGGTAGACCGGTTTGCCTCAGCAGTCCTCCCACTGCCAGCTGTTCTATTCCCTGATCGAGGGGACCTTCAGCACAGATGCACTGGCACCGAGCTGGCCCTGGGGCCTTACCAAGTATGCATTTTCTCCAGTGAGCCTGCTTGCACAGAAACTGCAAGGTCAAGGAAGATGAGAAGCAGATCTTGGTGGTTGTGCCTTACTCGCCTTAGGGAAAATCGTGCAAACCAGGTGCTAGGGTTGGGTACTGAAACCCGGTGCCAATATAGCACCGGTACTTATATAACCGGTATGTACCGGACCGAATCAGAATGCAGATTTCGGTTCCTCATTTCGGTACCAAAATCCAAACGTGCTTTCGCGCTTTGGCTGAGCCAGAGACAGACGCTCAGCGCAGGTCACATCACAACTCATGACAACTATTCAGTGTTTTCAACCACATCATGTTTATTTCAGGTTTCAGACATTTAAATGCTCATAAGTACTAGCAAATAAAACCCACTGATGTCTATGGAAGCGGCTATGACAATCCTTTCAGACGGTTATAACTTGACTAACGTTACGTGTTTTATTCACACCAGATACATGCACATTATATAGTAACTATATAGTTTACTCTATTCTTCTTCCAGTTCACTGGTCACTTACTTTCATGTATTTCGTGAGACGAGAATGAACTCAAGTGTTGTAAATCCGACAGATCCGAGTCTGAGACGCAAACTAACATGGCGCCGCCCATTGCGCTTTATAGATCAACTAACACACATTCACTCACGCATTTGAACATCAGATAGTTCGTGATACAGTTAAGAAGTTTGTGAATATTTTGAATAAAAAGAAAAAACGAAATAAACCAGATACAGCTGAGCTGTCAGCGCTATTGCGGCTGCTGTGTGTAATGTGAGAAACATGACGCGTCGCCATGGAAACATTAAGGCGATGCGTTCTAAAATATTTAGCCAGAGAATATGATCATATTTCAAAATAAAGCTGAAGCTCGAAGCTGGTTTGTAGCAGAGCAAGAATACAGACGACTGCTGTTATTACTGTAACTGTTATTTAGAGTTATATAGGCTTGTTGTAGTTGGGTTAGGTGGCTTAGGTTTTACTGTGAATTTGTAAATAAGTCAATAATAATTTGTAAATAAGTAAATTGTGTTTTGTATTTATTTATATTCATACATTTAAGTATACATTAAATAAATTGACCCTAACCCAACTTTTAATAAATGGTTCAATTTAAATAAAATTAAAAAAGCCATTTAATGTCATCCACCTCGTTTTGTGGCCTTTTTTTTTTTTTTTTTAAGTATCGGTTCATGAACCGTTTAGGCACCGGTACCGTTTTAAAAGTATCGGTTTGGCACCGGAATCGAAAAAAACCCAAACGATACCCAACCCTACCAGGTGCTTTGTAAGTGTACAACTTAATCGACGGCCCGTGGCAGGTGGTTCGAGGACGCCGCGCAGCTCCCCTAGGTGATTTTTTGGGTGCTCTGGGCCACCTAGGGCCCCTCGGTCTCGCCCCCCAGAGGCCTTGGGAGGTGGTCCCGGACCCCCAGCCCCTCCCACCGGTGAAGTTGCAAAATGAGGCAGTTCAAGGACTCGCCGTAGGGAGGCAGCACTGATTGTAAACAGACAACCTACAGGAACCCTGTCAAATAAGTTAGTGGTGGGACATGTGATGAAGTTTCCTAAAACTGAACGAAAAGTTTACGAGAATTCATCCGCTCCAAAAAAACTAATTTTGGGGGGCCGGCATGCAGCGTCCACAGACTGCCTGCCACTGGCTGTCATTTAGGTCGGAATTTAGGGGGTTGGTGGATTTTGGCCCATTCATTTAAGTTGGCAGATGACACATAGTTGGTGCGTTGGATGAAAAGGCTCCACTTGGACACTAACGTTACACTTAAATGATTATGGGATTATGGGACCGTGGTTCCTTATAGGGGCTCTGTGGTCACCACTAAGGGGCCAGGAGAGTATGGTACCCTAACCCCCGTATTGACCACGAAGCACCTAAAGTGTCGTCTAATCACCTATTCTTCATCACTATGTCCACAGAGCACCCTAACTGAATCCCATTTTCTTTTACATCACGTGGATGGCCGAGGGCGTACTTTTTAATTAAAAAATTACTGGTGGGTCTCCTGTGCTGCACTGAGAATCGACTCTAGATTTTTGACGAGAATTGAATAAATCCAATGAAGACTTATAAAAAATATTTTACTTATAAAAGTCCTAAAGTGCAGGGTTTGCGTAATGATTTACATTGTTCTGACAAAAATTAAGCAAAAGCAATACTCACACGTTTTAGTTCGATGAACCAACAGATTCCACTGGATGCGGACCGCCAAGATAACCGCTAAAATTTAATAAGCCGAGATTCGCGCTACAGGGTCGCGATGTGTGCATTCCTACAGTGGTTGTCCTGGCAACTAAAAAACTGAAATCCCAGGGGTTGATTTGTTTGACGACGAAAAGATTTTTGTTTGCTAATGTGATGGACATTGGATGGATTTAAAAAGCATGTTAAAGTGTTTGCACTCTCAGCATGGATGAATAAGAAACTGTTCCATATTCATGATTGTGGGCGGAGCTATGACATCACTGCTGCTGAGAGTAAGAATTCAGTGAAGGTGAAATAAATCTGATGAACTGGAAGCTTCTGCAAACAACTTTAGTCAGACACGGAAACTAGTGATCACATCTGACATTCACTCAAAGGTAAGTGATGGAAATGTAAGAGCTTGTTCGGCAGTTTTAATCTCTGGAATACTATCAGATTGTTAATGAGCATGTCATTTAACTGGTTGTAAATTTTGATATCTTCTGTCATGTCACACAACTTCAGAAACAGAAAGAACTGCCTTTTCTTGTGTTATCTTTCGTACACAAAGAACCTGTATGATCAGTTTTATATTAAGACAGGTGAGATTTACTAGGAGTTTTTTTCTCTCGACAGGACAGAAATTAATATCAAGTACTTTGATTTTGATATAAACAGTGGTTACTAGTTTAACTTGTAGTAAATTATTATTAGCAGGCTCACTATTATTTAAACTCCAAACATAAAATGGTCTAATTTTCTTGGCTTTATGATTGTTCGTATGACATAAAACATGAACAAGGATATGAACATGAATTTACTTGAATACAAGCTTTCCAAAAGAGAAATGCACAAGTTACCCCATAAGTTAGACCAGTTTACATGACTAAAACTGAAACAAATCGGTCATGATTGATGCATCACTTTAACAACTAACAACTCCAGGCTACGCAACCACAGGTATGACAGCACTTCAGCAGCTAAATTCTTATCGTTCTTGTAAACTGGTCTAACTTGTAGGGTAATTTTTGTATTTCTCCTTCAAAAACCTGAAATTTAAGTAAGTTCAAGGTCATATTCTTGTTTATGTTTTATATCATACAAACACCTATAAAACCAACAAAATAAGATCATGTTATGTTTGGAGTTGAAATAATACTACTCCAAACATAATTTGAACTTTAATTGCAAAGCGGCACACAAGAGTTCACACAGTCCCAAACACTTTTCTTAACTATTGCTGCATGCCATGGATTTCAAAAGCAGCAGATTCAATGAAATATTTGTGATTTACATGACGTTTGGAAGATACATACTTTTTCAGAATATACAACTTCTTTTGAAGGGGCCGTCAGTTGAGAAATACTTAAAATATTTAAGTTCACCTTACTCTTATCAAAATCCCTCTCTTCAGCCTTGTAGATGATATATTGTCATTACTTATCTTTTCAGCCATGGCTTCCTCCAGTGATCCAGCACTAAATGAGGAGCTCCAGTGCTCCATCTGTCTGGAAGTGTTCACTGATCCAGTCACCACTCCATGTGGACACAACTTCTGCAGATCCTGCCTGAGCAAGTGCTGGACGGACACACAGACCTGCTTCTGTCCTCTCTGTAAAGACACATTCAGCAAAAGACCTGATCTCAAGATTAATACAACACTCAGAGAGGTTGCGCAACACTTTAAGGAGAAGCTCATTCTAGGAGAATCTGAGGTGTTCTGTGACGCCTGTGGTGAAAGAAAGCAGAAAGCTGTGAAGACCTGCCTGACGTGTCAAAGCTCTTACTGTGAGACTCATCTGGAGCCTCATCTCAGAGTCCCACGTCTGAAGAAACACAAACTCATCAATGCTGTGGAAAATCTGGAGGATTATATATGCCAGAAACACGAGAGACCTCTGGAGCTGTTCTGCAGAGATGATCAGACGTGTGTGTGTCTGTTCTGCACTGAAGGAGAACACAGGACTCACAACACTGTTCCTATAGAGGAGGAGAGCCGAAAGAAGAAGGCAAGAGTCCATTCTATGAAATGCATCCTGTGAAGAAGCCAATGTTGAAGAAGCCAATAGTTTTTCATTACAATTTTTCAGAACACAACATGTTACCCTCAAACCTGCTAGACAAGAAATATCTAACTTTAATTATATATTCTTTAAATGGTTTTCAAAATCAATATCCAAAGAAGAAAAGCTAAATTAGTGAAAAATGTGTGTTATTCTCTGTATTTAGAATCAACTGGTCAAGACACAGATAGAAGTTTATCAGATGATCCAGGACAGAATGAAGAAGATTCAAGAGATCCAGCACTCAAAAGAGCTAAGAAAAGTAAGTGGAAAAAAATTCTACAACTAACATTGTTATACATTGTAATATGTAACTAATATTCAGTGTGCTTAATAAAGGTACATTTACATTATATTTTACATTTATGCATTTAGCAGATGCTTTTATCCAAAGCGAGGAACAAAGCAATTAATCTAGGAGCCAACAATATTTGAAATAAACAATGCCAGGTTTATTTGACAACTAGATGAGTAAGAAAGCTATAGAAAAGACACAATGCAGATAAGATGTGTGTGTGTCTGTGTGTAAGTGTATTGGTTTAAGGGTGTGGGATGGTTAAATGCTTGTGAAAGGGGTGTGTCTTCAGCTGCTTCTAGAAAGATGTGATGGTCGCAGCGGTTTGGTTGGAGGATGGCAGCTAATTCCACCAGAGAGGAACAGAGAGGGTTAAAGTTTTGAAGAGTGACTTTCTCTCGTTGTGAAAGAACAAGAAGACATAACTTTTTCAGTAACCTTAGCTGGAGAGAGGGAGTAAAAAACCTATAGGAGAGAATTGAGGTAGGGAGATGCTGTTTCAGTGGTACTCTACCAGCAGAAAGCCAGCGTTAAAGCCTTAAATGTGATTCCGGCAGCATCTGGGACCCAGTGGAGTGAGATCAGAAGTGGTGTGACATGGATTCTCAGTACAGTCTTGAGATGACAAGAGATTGGACAAGTTGTTTTAATTGCATACTCTTTAAACCTGCAAGACCAGGGTTGTTGATAAAATGTGAGTGGAAAACTCAATTGGTTTTCAAACACAACCCTCATGTTCCTTGCTCTCCTGTTTGGCATTAGTGTTGTGGACCTAAGTTACACAGTGATGTTGTGGTCTCCTGATGGGTCTGCAGGAATTACAAGGAGCTCCATCTTTGCTAGGTTGAGTTCTAGATGAAGCTCAAATCAGACAGAAATGTCTGAAAAGAAAGCTGAGATACAAGCTGAGACCATGGGATCATCAGGTTGAAATTACAGATGAGCCTTGAGGGACCCCAGCGATTAGCTGATGTGACTTAAATACTCCTCCTCTCCATGAAACCTTGAAATATCTGACTGAAGCTGCCGATGTACCATACCTGTTATGTCCAAGTCAGAAAGGGTGGACAGGAGTATCTGGTGGTTTACACTGTCAAAAGTAGCTGATAGGTCTAGTAGAATAAAGACAAATGATCTAGAGGTTGCTCCTGCCAGCCATAAAATTTCAGCAACGGTCAGCAACTTTTGAACGCAGACTGGTTGTCATCAAGTTGGTTGTTCTGTGATAGAATGGCAGAGAGCTGATTGAACCCAACTCTTCCTGGAGTTTTTGACAGAAAAGGAAGAGACTGGTCTGTAGCTTTTTAAACTGCTATAGGATTGAGTGTTCGTTTTAACTGAGCCTACATAAATGAGGTCACAAATTTGCCGGTAGTGAAGGATTTGTTGATGATGTGAATCAGAGCAGGTAGCAATGTTGGTGAGATCTCCTGTAGTAGATGGTAGGGGATTGGGTCTGAGGGACAGGTTGTGGGACGGCTTGTACAGAGAACATTGGAGACCTCGTTCTCAGTAAGAGGAGATAGGAAAGAGAATAGTGGAATGTGTGTGAGTGCAGGTTGGTTGTGGATAAGTGGTGCCGAGAACACTTTGATGTTGGTTGCCATCTTATCAGTGAAACAGTGACAAAGTCATCAGCAGTCAGGGAAGAGGTGGAAGTGGACAGAGTAGAGAGAACATTGTGAAAAGTTTCCAGGTGTCTGAAGTGTTGCCGATTTTGTTTTGGTAGTAAGTGACCAGTACCATGGAATAATACACATATGGGGTCACCGCAGGGACCACTACATATGGACACCCAGTCTAACACAGGTTCCACCATTCATACGATTGTAAGCCTGGAGTCAGACACTCCGCCACGTCTGATTGCTGAGGGTGACGGAGGAACCCAACAGGGTTAGCCATTTCTGGGGAACTCTACTGGAGTCAAAGACCCACATATCCAGCCCAGTGGACGGGAGTGGCATTGCAAGCCAACACTTAGAATGGGTCCTTAGTGCTACTGGCCACTGTGGGCGAGTATATGGGAAGATACCGGCTCTACAAGGAGGCTATTGAATTTAGCAAACTTGTTAGCTGTCGCCCAGCCCGCAGCTCTGCAAATATCTGTTAACGAGGTGTCTTGAGCCAGTGCCCAGGAGGAAGCAACACTTGAGTGTGCTTAAAAAACCTGAACGGGCAAGGCACGTCTTGGGACAGATACGTCAAGACAATAGCATCCACTATCCAGTGGGCTAACCACTGTTTGGAGACAGCCTTTCCCTTCTGCTAGCCTCCGTAACAGACAAAGAGGTCCTGTGCGTTCTGTCCACGCAACACCACAAAGCACGGATGGGACAGAGAAAAGCCATGGCCAGGTCTGCCTCCTCTGAAGGCAGTGATTGCAGGTTCACTACCTGGTCCGTGAAGGGAGTGGTAGGAACCTTGGGCACGTATCCAGGCCGTCTCAGGACGACATGAGAGTTGGTCAGCCCGAATTCTAGGCACGATTCGTCAACCGAAAATGCTTGAAGGTCCCCTACCCTCTTGATGGAGGCCAATGCAGTCAGGAGTACTGTCTTCATTGACTGCAAAGGCTCAAAAGGAGGTCTCTGCAGTGCCGTGAGCACCAGAGACAGGTCCCAAGAGGACCTCCTCACAGGAACCTGACGATCAGGTCACACTTCCTTATAAACTCATCTTCGACTACATAGTGATATGCCGCGATTGCAGCGACATACACTTTGAGGGTGGAGGGAGACAGCCTTCGCTAGCAATTTCGGGGGTCTTCTCGACGGGAAGAACACCATTCAATGAATAGGTTCCACTTCAACGCATAGAGGAGCCTTGTAGAGGGGGGAACCCGGTAACAGGAACCTGGTGCCAGGAACCCAGTACGTGCCGCTCTGCCACGCCCATTTTGGGACTCGGCCATGAAGAAAGTGTTGAAGCGGCCTCATGTGAAGCAATCCGAGCGGCGTTACTGTGGCTTCTGATGCCAAATGCCCCAGGAGCCTCTGAAATAAATTCAATGGGGCAGCTGTCCTGCCATTGAACTAAGTCAAGCAGTTCAATACTAACCGGATGCGCTCCTCCGTGAGGCACTCTGTCTGGTTGACTGAATACAGATCCATACCGAGATAAGAGATCCTCTGCACGAGGCAGAGTTTGCTCTTGTCCCAGTTGACCCAACAGGCTGAGGTGACTGAGCACCATGCCCATGTGTTCGCACAACTGATCCCGAGACTGAGCCAGTATGAGCCAGTCATCGAGTTGTAAAGTATAGTAAAGACTCGAGGCGACAGGGACAGCCTGAAGGGAAGGACTTTGTACTGATAGGCCCGCCCTTCGAAAGCAAAGCGTGGAAACACTCTGTGTCGAGGGAGAATCGAGACATGAAAGTAAGTGTCCTTCAGGACGGATGCATTCGAAAATGTGCGTCAACATCTTGAATGGGAGCTTGTGAAGGGCCCGGTTCAAGACCCGCAGGTCCAAGATCGGTCATAGCCCACCGCCTTTCTTGAGCACAATGAAGTAGGGGCTGTAAAACCCCACCCTCAAATCAGCTGGAGGAACCGGATCGACCGCGTCCTTCACCAGTAGGACATCGATCTCTGCCCACAAGACATGAGCATCACTGCTTCACACAGAGGTAAAGTGGATGCCCCTGTACTTGGGAGGGCGCCAGGCGAACTGAATCACATACCCGAGTCAGGACTCGGGAGGCCCGGAGGCAGCCCGAAGTGGGGTCTGAGTGTACGGTGCAACACTTACCTGGTTCCAGGGAGGGACAGAGGGTATGTGAGAAGGCCTGGAGCCAATGTTTATTGGCTCGTTTAGCTTACACTCAAAGTAGATTGGTCTCTGAAAACGATCCCAAATTCGTCGGTCAGTTCCGGCATACGTCGAACGTGACCGACTGAAAAGATACTGGAGTTAGAAATAGTCGAAGATATAGTGTAGTAACAAGATGATTATCAGTGGCATAGTTATGCATGAGGGTGAGATCTAGCTCATTGTTGCTTTGTGTGTCGCAGAGGTGTGCTGTCCTGTAAGGATTGAACAAGGCTACAAGAGTTAGGAATTTAATTTCTTAAGGTTTGTCTAGGTCAGGGGTGTCCAATCCTGCTCCTGGAGGGCCACTGTCCTGCAGAGTTTAGCTCTAACCCCAATTAAACACACCTGAACCAACTAATCAAGGTCTTATTAGGCATACTAGAAACTTCCAGACAGGTGTGTTGAGGCAAGCTGGAGCTAAACCCTGCAGGACAGTGGCCCTCCAGGACCGAGTTTGGACACCCCTGGTCTAGGTGGATGTTGAAGTTGAAATTACCAGTGGCATGCCATCCTCCAAAACATCCAGCTCTTCCAGGAAGTTGCCTAGTTGCCTGGTGGGCGGTAGATGACAATAAGATACTGTTTTGCAGGATTAGTAACAGTGATGACATGATATTCAAGAGAAGTGTAATTGCAGAATTAAATTTTTTTAGTTAACTTTAAACAATCATGTAAACACATTGGAATTTGTTAATTGATATCGTTCATCAGAGAAACACAGAGAAAGAGAAATCCTCCAGTGTCAAGCTCTTCACTGATCTGATTCGCTCCATTGAGAGATGTCAGTCTGAGCAACTGAAGATGATGGAAGAACAGCAGAAAGCTGCAGAGAAACAGGCTGAAGATCTCATTAGAGAGATGCAGCAGGAAATCACTGAGCTGAAGAGGAGAAACACTGAGCTGCAGCAGCTCTCACACACTGACGATCACCTCCACCTCATACAGGTCAGTCAACATCTGTCTCATCAGCCATCAAGTACAACCCCAAATCAGAAAAAGTTGGGACAGTATGGAAAACACAAATAAAAAAAAATAAAAAGTGATTTCTAAATTTACTTTGACTTGTATTTCATTGCAGACAATATGAACAAAAAAATTTTCATGTCAACTTCATGTCATTTGTAAATATGCATCCTTTCCTGTCATTCAGACCTGCAACACATTTAAAAAAAAGTTGGGACAGTAAAGCATTTACCACTTTGTAATGTTGCCATTCCTTTTCACAACACTTAAAAGACGTTTAGGGACTGAAGACACCAAGTGATGAAGTGTTTCAGGTGTAATTTTGTCCCATTCTTCCTGCAAACAAGTCTTAAGGTGGGCAACAGTACGGGGTCTTCGTTGTCCACATTCTCTATTGGAGACAGGTCGGGACTGAGGCAGGCCAGTCAAGTACCCGAACCCTCTTCCTCCACAGCCAGGACTGCAGAATGTGTGCAGAATGTGGTTTTGCATTGTCTTGTTGAAATATGCATGGATGTCCCTGGAAAAGATGTCTTCTTGAAGGCAGCATATTATGCTCCAAAATCTCTATGTACTTTTCAGCATTAATGGTGCCTTCACAGAAGTGCAAGTTGCCTTTGCCAAGGGCACTGACACAACCCCATCCCATGACAGACCCTGGCTTTTGGACTTGTTGCTGGTAACAGTCTGGATGATCCTTTTCTTCTTTGGTCCGGAGCACACGGCGTCCATTCCTCCCAAAAAATACCTCAAATACTGCTTCATCTGACCACAGTACACGTTTCCACTGTGTGATGGTCCATCCCAGATGCCTCCGAGCCCAGAGAAGTCGACGGCGCTTCTGGACACTGTTAACATAGGGCTTCCTTTTGGCACAGTACAGTTTTAACTGGCATTTGTGGACGTAACTACGTATTGTGGTACTTGACAAAGGTTTGCCAAAGTAGTCCTGAGCCCATGTGGTGATATCGCTTATAGATGAATGACGATTCTTGATGCAGTGCCGCCTGAGGGATCGGAGATCACGGTTGTTCAGCTTAGGCTTGCGCCCTTGTCCTTTACGCACTGAAATTCCTCCAGATTCCTGGAATCTTTTAATTATGTTATGCACTGTTGAATGTGAAATATCCAAATCTTTGAGGAACATTGTTTTTAAACATTTCAATAATTTTCTCACGTATTTGTTGGCAAACTGGCGATCCTCGGCCCATCTTTGCTCCTAAAGGATTAGACCTTTCTTCAATGCTGCTTTTGTACCAAATCATAATTACAATCACCTGTTGACATCACCTGTTTCAAATCACATCGTTATTTAACCATTTTACCTCATTACTAGCCCTAAATTGCTCCTGTCCCAACTTTTTTTTAAATGTGTGTTGCAGGTCTGAATGACAGGAAAGGATGCATATTTACAAATGACATGAAGTTGACCAGACAAAACATGAAATATTTTGTGTTCATATTGTCTGCAACGAAATACAAGTCAAAGTAAATTTAGAAATCAATTTTTTTTTATTTGCGTTTTCCATACTGTCCCAACTTTTTCTGATTTGGGGTTGTACAATATTACAGGACAAACCATCTGATCTCAAACCTGATGAGCTGAGTGACCTCTTTTCATCAGTCTTTTAGAAATTGTACAAAAAGGGAATGGAACCGTAATAGTCACATTTGAAAAATTAACTACATTTGAAAGGTACTGTGTAAAACATATTCACTTTAAATATAAAAAAATATCATATTTAACAGTCCTCTCTCTCTCCTGTAGATGAGCTCATCTCTGTACAGTCGTCCACACACCAAGAACTGGACCGAGATCAAGATTGACTCTGATGTGAATGTGAACTCTCTGTATAGAGCTCTGACTGAACTGAAGGAAACTCTAGATGGGACTCTAAATGAAAAACTCAGTCAAACTGGTATGTGAATCAGTAACTGAACCAAGAAAATACACTTTTTAAAGAATATCCTGGCATTGGTGACCTGCTGGTGATCACAATAACTTAAACTTGTAATAACCCCGCACTGTTAACCTGAAATTATTCCTATAAATAATTTATCATTATTTTGTCATCTGTTTCTCACAGAGTTGAAGTTTGGGCAGAAGTTTGCAGGTACAGTGTGACTGACACAATACACTCACAATACTGTTTATAATCTATATTATATATTGTACATCTGAAAATGTTTGTTCTGAAGTTGATTGATAATGTCTGATCTCTCTCAGTGGATGTGACTCTGGATCCTGATACAGCGAATCCATATTTCATCCTGTCTGAGGATGGAAAACAAGTCAGTTATGGAGGCATTGAGCAGAAGGTCACAAAAAACCCAAAGAGATTTGTTGAGGATGTGTGTGTTCTTTCAAAGCAGGGATTCAGTTCAGGGAGATTTTACTATGAGGTGCAGGTGAAGGGAAAGACTATGTGGGATTTAGGAGTGGCCAGAGAATCCATTAACAGGAAGGGGACGATCACACTTAGACCTGATAATGGAGTCTGGACTGTGGCTCTGAGGAATGAGAATTAATATTTTGCTTGTGCAGGTCCAGCTGTCTCTTTATCTCTGAGAGTGAAACCTGAGAAGGTGGGTGTGTTTGTGGATTATGAGGAGGGTCTGGTCTCTTTTTATGACGTGGAGTCCAGACTCTTTCACTGGTCAGACTTTCACTGAGAAACTCTATCCATATTTCAGCCCAGGCGATAATGATAAAGGTAAAAACTCAAACCCACTGATCATCTCACCTTTAACCCCTTAAGCCCTGAAGGTATTTTTTGAGTTTTTTTGTCTGAGTGACATATACAACTTTAAAGACTCACAACTCCAAAACTATAGTAAGGAGAGTCAAATGGTAGGTATAATTTGTTAGCAAACATTTTATATTTTTGGAAAATATAAATTGTATTATATTTGGACAATATATTGCTGAGAAACTGCTGATAAAAGGGAATATTTTAATATTTTATAAATATTTCTTATTTAACATTCAATAACTCAGGAAGGAAATAGGGCAGCAGAAAAATTCTTTTTTGGTGATGTTCCCCTATATATAAAAGCTGTTGACCTGCTGCACTGATGTCCCATCAAGGATCAATGGTGAACACTGCTCTGTTTCCTGAAGTCCACCACTAGCTCATTGGTCTTACTGATGTGTGCACCTCTTCTCTGTAGGCCGACTCGTTGTTGATGGTGATCAGGGCTACCACCTTTGTGTCATCTACAAATTTGATGATGACAATGGAGCTGTATGTGGACACAGTCATGTGTGTACAGGGAGTACAGGAGAGGACTGAGAGCACAGCCCTATGGAGATCCGGTGTTAATGGTCAGTGAGAAGGAGATGTTGCTACCAACTCTGACCACCTGCTGTCTGTCTGACAAGAAGTCCAGAATGCAGTTGCACAAGGAACTGTTCAGACCCAGAGTTTCACCACAAGCTTAGGATGCATTAAGTCAATTCAAGTCAAGTCAACTTTATTTATATAGCGCTTTTAACAATGTAGATTGTTTCAAAGCAGCTTTACAGTGTAAAACAGGAAAATAATGCAGCATAATTTTATTCAGCTGTATAGCCATTCTGGAAAAAACGCTGATGTCATCAGTTCATTTCAATTATCATACAGTGACAGTGTGGGCTTTAGATCAATAATTGTTTAAATGGTTAATTTAGTTTATTAATTCGATTTATTTCGATGTTTAGTTGAAAATTTAGTGTCCCCAACTGAGCACGCCAAGCCAGAGGCAACAGTGGCAAGGAAACCAAAACCCCATTAGGTAACCTAATGGAGGAAAATAAACCTTGGGAGAAACCAGGCTCAGTCGGGTATTAGGGTATTAAAAGCTGAGCTATGGTCAACAAACAGCATTACACTATCTGCATTCAAACTATTAAAAAACATATTTGTTACTGACGTAACCCTCGTTCCCTGAAGGAGGAAATGGAGACGATACATTGATACTGACGTATTGGGGTCTTGACTGGGAGCCCAATCACCATTGAGTGGTAACTAAATGAGCTAATGGCCAGTGAGATTTGCATGCTGAGCCACTCCTACCCGGACATACATGTATATAAGGCCGGCTCACAATCACTCATTCATGTTTTGCCGAGGAGCCGAGACAGGGATCCCGGCCATTCAGCAGTAGGCCCTAGTTCAGAGTTGTGGCAGGAGGGACGTAAGGTCTCCGTTCCCTCTTTCAGGGAACAAGGGTTACATCGGTAACTGAGACATTCCCATTCAGTTGGTCACGTTCAACGTTGCTTCAATACTGACTTGGGGTCCCTATGGAAAGCGCCACAGCCACTGAAATGTGTTACGAGTGTCAGAGACAGAGATCCTGGCAAGCTGTAGCATGTCCCTTTGGCAACTGCCCTCACACAGTTGTAACCTACCCAGCACCTCATATAAGCCCAAGGAGAATAGTCATCCATACCAACAGGATTGAAGGGACAGTGCTTACTGTGGAGACAGTCATAGCTGATGTTTCTCTTATCGTGATATTTCATGGGGAAGAGTACTTCTCAATTCCCATATCTTTCAGCCATGACCATCGCTGGGGAAGTGTGCCTAGTCAATATGCTATGAAGGCCAAACCCTGCTGAAGGTAGGTAACGTGTGGTGGATACACATATGGACTGACCCATGGGGCATATGGAAGATGCAGTATTGAGAATGAGATGTCGTCACGACACAGCACCCCGCCCCCCTTCCGCCATTTTGGGGGTCTACCCGCCAGGTAATGGATTCGGACAGAGACTGAAGAAGAGATATTCTGATGATTACTATGTACATAGTTTTCCAAACTCAACTGAACATGAAGTTTTAATCCACCCAAGCCGATCTGAGAAAGCAGCGGCTGGTAAACGTACGCCATTATTTCACCACAGGGTGTCAGTCATGGTCTTGATCGCGATTCTGAAGTGTGAGATACTTGATCAATACGAACCTTTATTTATTTGTATTAAACATGTTGATCACTATTCTGTCATTTTTCATTGTCAGTCATTTTAGTGTATGTTATCAACATGTTTATGCCCAAAACGCTTAATTAATATTCAAGGTAGCCTAGTTGACTGTCATTTTCCTCTACTGTGTGCATCACTGTTTAAGATTAATTCAATATTTAACATTGTTAACATTACATCCATTTAAGGCACGTACCGAGCATTCATTCTACTTAAGAAGGCTGGAATAAAAGCACCAGCGCACACAAACGATCATTTAAATTTTTAGTCGAATTAATTAAAAAATATAAACTCAACAGGTATAAAATATGATCAGTAAGAGAAAAACACTGCTAATGATGACGAGCACTGGACTGCTGCAGGATAGTGGGGAGATATATTTATTATTCAGAATGCACAGGAAATATATTTATAGAAACATTTCAGTGCAAGGTGGTAAAGAGTTCTGCCGTGGCAGCTCGTATGGGTCAACGTTTTTGATATCAGCTTCTCTAAATACCTCAGCTTGGCGCTGGTAGTAAGTTTCTCCCTGTAAGAGACCTCTTCTCCATTTCTTCTAAGTTTTCTCGTAATTTCTCCGCTTAAACGCCGCAATGATAATTCCTCCAGCCGTCTTTCCTGCTCTGATCTCTGTATCTCTCTTACAATGTTACCCCTGGCAACCGATAGCGTCGGAATGGTGTACGGGCTCAGACTCCGCCCACGACCATGACGTATCTCCTCATTCTCAATAGGTCAGTATAGTATAGGCTGCAGTATAGTATAGGCTGCAGTATAGTATAGGCTGCAGTATAGTATAGGCATCTAGCCCAGTACAAGGCCTGACCGGCAGGGCATGACTGCCGAAAGATGCTGGAGGAATTCGATTCAGGGTTCACCAAGTGGGCAACCAACCTGAAGTAGCCACTAGTATCCCCCCACTAGAGGGGAATGGCGCTGTAAGCGAGACACAGAGCCAGCCTTCCTGCACATTACCTGTTTGTACCCAACACCTGGGAAGAAACCGGCTCAACCTGGAGATTGTAGAATCTCGTGAAGATGTTAGGTGTAGACCAGCCTGCATCTCTGCAGATGTCTGCCAGGGCGAAGCAACACCCCAAGAACTCAAGGCACGATTCACTGACAGAAAATGCCTGCAGGTCCTCCATCCTCTTTAAGGAAGTGCTCAAAGGGAGCTTTCTGTAGACCAGAAAGGACAAGGCACGGTCTGGGAGGACTCTGGCGCCTCTCAGGAACCTGATGACTAGGTCATGCTTTCCCACTGACCTACCAACAGCATCATGATGTGCTGCGATGGCAGCAACATACAATATAAAGGTGGAAGGGGACAGCCTCCGCTCCAAACTTTCTTGCAGAAAAAAAAAGCATAGAGCTGATCGTTCTGCTTGGAAGAACACCACTCAGCAAACAGACTCCACTTCAAAGCATATGCACGCCTAGTAGAGGGAACTCTAGCTTAAGTGATAGTGTCAACCACCACTGGCCACTTAAGTCCTCCATGTCCCATTCAGAGACCACACATGGAGACTCCAGAAGTCTGGACGCGGGTGCCATATGGAGCCCCATATCTGAGAAAGCAGGTCTTCTTGTTGTAAGGCCTGTAGAAAGGCAAGGTCTGACCTGGGACTAAATGTTTGGCAAAAGCTTGGCGTGATGGTCACATGGAGTGTGCCGTGGTGCCATGCCAATCTCAGGACTTGGCCGTGTTCACCATGAAATAAGATTAACTATGTATGTGCTGTTTTTTATTTTAGAAAAATAATTTGCACTAACCACAATCAAGTAGTCAACTATAATGAAATATTTGTAAGTTATGTTAAAAAAATCATCATGGCTTCATTTGAATGGCAATTTTGTTTTGATCACAAAGATTTGTTTGCTTTTATCTTTCATTAACACTTTGCTTTTGCTTTTCAAATCTATCATGACATTGTGCATATGATTAATATTATATTGTGAAATTCTACATAATATAATAATATACTCAATTCCAGAGTGTTTCTAATATGTTTTTTTATGTTGTAGTCATTTTCTCTCTTTCCTCTCCAGCTGTTAACATTGAATTACTTGTGAAATGTTGAGGTTCTTGGTTCATTTTGTAATAACTGCAGTATCTGAAAAACTGATGTTGAGTATAAAATAAACAGTGTAAGAGCCATTATGCTTTATTTATATGTCTGTTGTAGTTCCACTGTTAGACACCGGGTGGAGTGTGGGTTTAAGGGATATAAGTAGCCAGAGAGGAAGTGAGGTTAGGTGTAATGAGGGAAGCAAACAATTTTTGACTGCGTCAGGAGTGGGTATGAGGAGTACTATGTTTTTGAGCATCGTAACTGTGACAAATAAAGGTGATAAATGCAGTACTGGACTGGAAGTGTCATGTTTTGGATCCACGCGTCAGATAACCCTACAACACCTCTAGCCTAAGTGACAAGATGGTCCTTTGTCGCTTCAAACAGCTTGCTAATTATTATGCAAATACACACTGAAGAACGATTAACATTTGTGCACATAAACATCACAACAGACAGACAGATATAATTAAAACATGGATGATATTTATTGTTGAATTACATTAGTTGTGAATGAAAATACTGAATTATAATTTAGTGAAGATGATTCTTAAATCTAGTACATAGCGAGAGTATTACAAGGCTTTACAATGACAGTGTTTTTTACTTTGGTTTGACCACAATATCCATGAATCCGTGCACCTGAGTGAGCTGATGGCAGTCCATCGATGCCAGGAGCTTCTGAGAGCCAGAGACGGTGGGAACAAACTTCTCCATCAGTGTAACCGTCGCAAGCTTCTCCACATCACTGACACACAGAAAGACAATATTAACTCTCTGGAAGATGTTCACTCTTTAAATATCATATTTAATACAGTACAATCTATGTTTCTGAACCAATCTAAAGTGCAGGAACACGTCACAGCTGAAATTAAACTGCTGTTAAACACTGAAAGTCTTACCCATACGGGATCTTCCTGACGCTCTGCATTCCCAATCCTTCTATACGGAACAAAACATTCTTCAACACTTGTGACAGCGGGTTCAGGAACGTGATCTTGACTGTCAACTCTTTCCCCAGCACAGCGTCCTCTAGAGGCTGAAATAGCACAAACACAATCAATGATGGAGAGTTTCTTTTTGTGAAGAACTGAATTCACCTGTAGTGTTTCGATTTAAGTAAAGGCAAAGGTGAAACACTTTTATGAATAGACAGAAACTAGGGACACAAAACATGCAAATCATTTTTTTTTTGTCTGTTTTTAACTGAGCATCACTACACAAAGTTGATTTTCTCTCTTCTGCAACTCTCAAATCTCATTAGCACTCAAATACGACGCCTTTAGATGTTTCACCAGGTTGAGCATCAACACTAAACGCAATGCGTAACTGACAGATTTAATATGCAAAATAGAGAATGAGATTTGAGATCTAAGATAGAGAGGATAAATCTGTTCTGTTCCTTACTCTAAGCATCATATGACTTCAGAAGTCTTGGAATATAGTGTGAGTCAGAATATATTGCACTACTATGATACTTTACAGTAACAATCTAACTGCAACCAAATGCACGAAACATAAAAACATTGTGCGTGTTACACGTGACAAATAAAGACTAGAGGCTCATTGACGTACAGTGATGATGAGGTCTGGTGTGCGCAGTCTGAAGTTGAACTGTGTGGCCAGAATCTGTTTGGTCTGATTGACCCGTCCGGTGACCGCAAGCAGCAGAGCGCCCTGATCCACCAGATGATTCATATACTCCCTATACTGCAGAGTCCAGGGAATAGTCTTGGCTGAAGAGAGACAAGGGAACATGGCATTAATGACAACGATAAAAAAACTGCATTTTGCACTGTAGTTTTGGAGCAGACTGCTATGAAGAGTAACTAAAACGTTTATAAAATACCTCATTATATATATATTATATATATATATATATTAGGGATGCAACAATACAGTTAGTCCACGGTTCAATACATACCTCGGTTTTTACCCACGGTTTTCGGTTCGGTTCGGTTCTGATGGCTTGTCACATACATTTTTTGTTATTCTATTCTTAGGCGACAGGAACCGCAAGAGGTTAAAGAGAAAAAAGACTATTTTTTTATTGCAATACTCTTTCTTTATTTTACTAAAAATAATTGAAAAACCTTACTTAAACTTAAAACTTTACTTAAAAAAAAAAACCTTGTACACATTCCTAGTGTATTGGATAATATAAAATAAATATATATAAAGATTTACACTGGCAGCTCAGAGCTGTACAGCAGCATTTAAGTATGAAATTGAGTGAATGAATGTAAAAATAAAACACTACACAGACTTCACTATAAAATATACATTGATTCTTATTAAAGCTACTGTATTCGTTTTTCAGTCAAGAGCAGTGAGTGATTTTCTCTTTGTCTTTTGTTGTTGTATTAACATTAAAGGGATAGTTCACTCAAAAATGAAAATTCTGTCATCGAGAAATGAATACAGGTTTGGAACAATATTAGAGTGAGTAAATAATGACATCATTTTATAGGTGAACTGTCCCTTTAAGAATCGCGTGTTCACCACTGCACTGTCAATTTAAGACCTCCGTGCATCTAATATACAGACACGATTGCGATTTTACATTCACTTTAGACATAACCGACTGTGTTTATGTTAACCTTGTGTGTATTTGACAGTATTAGCGCAGTAAGACGAATACAGTAAGACGAATCCAATAATCACGTGTTTGACAGGCTTTTAGTGCACGCGCGCTCTGAAAAGCGCATGTTAAAACCGCACACGCGAATGAAACCGGCAAGGCTGTAAAACGCATGCAAATAATGAGCTTTCGTGATTGTGAATAACTATAGTGTTCCGGGAGTATAACTCTACCACTAACCTGTGATGTGAATGTATGTCGCGTTGTTCAGTATTGGGATGGAGGCAAATGATAGAATTTGTAGAAAAATAATTAATTAAATGCGAAACCGAAAAAAACGCAATTCACAAGCGCGTATTGAACCGTGAATGCCGTACCGAACAGTTCAATATTATATTGAGAATTGTGGCATCCCTAATGTATATATATATATATATATATATATATATATATATATATATATCGAACTCCACTCACTCTCTTGTGGTTTGAGGTTGACAGGAATCCGGTCCTTCTTTATGGTGGCTTTCAGCACTCCGGTGTAGTACATGACCATCACCTCATACAGCAGACTGGCCGTGCGCTGCTTTGAGCTCTTGTTCTTCAGGACGATGTTGAGTTTGGCATCTCCACCGATACGAGGTCCTTCCCCGTCCATGACGATCTCAATGCTCACATCATTGTCGGTGGGCGATGGGTACGTAGTCGGCCTGGAGCCGAATTGACTAGCCGTTTCGACAGCAATGCGTTCCTCCTCCGAACCTGATAAATAGGAAGATAAATAATGAGGAATGAGTGTGAGAAGCGGCATTTTATTTGGTCTGTTCCAAATACTAGAAGATTAAGGAAAATAGTCAGATGCCATGGTATAACAAGCACACTCGGATCCTCAAGAAAGCAGCCCGAAAATTGAAGCGCAGCTGGAACAAAACTAAAGCAGAGGTATTTCATATTTCGTGGAAGGAAAGTGTTATTGCATATAGAAAGAAACTGCCAGATCTGCTTACTTTGACTCTCTTATAAGAGAACAAACACAACCTTGGGTAGTTATTTGATACAGTGGTTAAATTAACGAGAAATAGAGCTTCAACTTCAGATGTTGCAAACAGCACAGGAGTAATGACTTTATGAATATCTTTACTTGCAAGATTGATACTATTAGAGAGAACCTATGTATAGGTATTAAACCCTATACCCACTAAGCCACTTAAAAAGAAGCTTCCAGAGGTTATAGATCCATTTCTTAATATTATTAATGCATAATTGTCATAGTATTGCACCAAAAACTTTTAAGCTGGCTGTTATTAAACCAACATTTTCCTTTAAAAAAAAAAGAATTGTATCTCTGTATTAGTATTACTCGATCTTAGAGCTGCATTCGATTCTATCGACCAGAACATTATTTTAAATAGACTCGAAAGTTATGTTGGCATTAGTGGAATTGCATGGGCATGGTATCGATCACAAGTTCAGTATGGAGTACCGCAAGGCTCAGTACTAGGACCATTGCTTTTCACCCTGTACATCTTATTAGATATAATTAGGAAGCATGGCATTAGCTTTCATGGTTACGTTGATGATACTCAGCTCTATATTTCTTGACGAAGAAATTTCTTGCTCTATATTTATTGGGTGTGCTCTTTGATACCAATCTTTCATTTGAAAGCCACGTTTCTAGCATCTGTAAAACCATATATAAAAATATCTAAATTATGACAAATGCTCTCAATGACAAATGCTGAACAGTTAGTTCATGCGATCATGCCCACAAGGCTAGATTATTGTAATGCTCTACTGGGTGGTTGCCCTGCTCGCTTAGTAAACAAACTCCAGCTGGTCCAAAACGCAGCAGCTCGAGTTCTTACTAGAACCAGGAAGTGTGACCATATTAGCCCAGTTCTGTCAACACTGCACTGGCTGCCTATTAAACATCGCATACATTTTAAAATCTTGCGTATTACTTACAAAGCACTAAATGGTTTAGCTCTCCAGTACTTGAGCGAGCTCTTAACATATTATACTCCATCACGTCTACTGCGCTCTCTAGACTCTGGCCAGTTGATCATACAGAGAATATCCAAATCAACTGCAGGCGGTCGATCCTTTTCCTACTTAGCACCTAAACTCTGGAACAGTCTTCCTAGCATTGTTCAGTAGGCAAACACAGTTTAAAAACACATCTCTTTAAAAAGATGCTTTAGTTGTATTACCCTCTGGGTATTTGTAGAGGTGCGTGATGTCCATGCGCTCTTCCGATCCTACAGCTTTGGTACTGATGCGCTGGCCGATGGTGTTCTTCTCCACACTGACCTGACTGAAACTGCCATCGGGTTTCTTCTGCCAGTAGATTCTATCACTGTTCACCTGAGACACAGTGAAACGAGTTCAGTAGATGTTCTCAGCAGTGTTAATTTTGACAGCAAATTTTGATTTAGTTTTAGTCATAGTCTTTTGACTAAAATGCCATTCAGTTTGTCATATTTTAGTCACCTGAATTGTTTTTAGTTTTAGTCTAGTTTTAGTCGACTAAATATCATAAGATTTTAAATCTACAGTAGATTTAGTCTCCTAAAAAATAATGAGTTTAGTTAAATTGTAATACATTAAGCATTTAAGCATTACGTCACTTGAACTGACATTTTGACATCATTTTGTTTTTGACATTAAAAATACATGAAAGAGAGCTTAATTCACTTTTTTGTTTCTTTTTTAAAAACATCTATATAGTTTTTATAACTTTGTATTTCTGTTTTAGTTAGTAGGCTACATCAGGTTAAGCTAAAGCTTCAAATAAGTGTTTTTTTATTTTATTTCAGTTAACATTTATTTAATTTCAAGTAATGAAGATTATTTTTTTAATGGTTTTAGTGAACTATTATAACCCTGATACGTTATTGAATATGTGTCAAATACTGGTCTTTCCTCCTGACTATGAATTAAATGGGAATTAAATTAAATACAGTTTATTGTGTAACAAAAAACGAATATATAATGCGTGACTTTTAATGATAAACAAACTCGAAATACACCAGGACTCTTATTTTGAAATGCGCCTTACTATTGCAGTTGCAGGAGCTCATTCAAGTTCAGATGAGGAGATAAAATATGCATTGTTACAACCGGAATGAGGAGACGCTGAAGTGCACATTCACTCTTCGACAGCAGAGGGCGCTGACGGAACAGCAGAAATGCAGCCGTTTCCCCAGTAATCACATAACCTAATACATAATACTAAATACTAAATTACATGCCCTAGATATTGTTTGAATATGTTCTGACTGTTGTTCAATCACACACTTTACAAGGCTCCAGTATTTAACATTAGTTCATTCATTAACAAACTGACAATGAAAAATACTTCTAAAGCAAGTATTAATCTTAGTTAAATGTACATTTCAGCAAACCTATTGTTCTTTATAATACTTTTGCACTTAAATCTGTTTTAAATATTTGTTTACTTTATACATTTGTGTGTATTGCTTTATTGTATTTAAATGTTTGGTTCTTTTGTTATAAGAAAGTGATTTAACCTGTTGTAGTATGACAACACTTTTTTTGCAACTTATTTCAATATCGTGACAATACCGTATACCGCGATAAAAACTTCAGCAATTAATCGCAACATGAAAATTTGATACCGGCACATGCCTACATCCAACACTAGTTTTTATTTAGTTATCGTCTCGTTTTCGTCAGTGAAAAAAGTTTGTGGACGAAAATTATTCGTTGACGAAATTAACACTGGTTCTCAGAGATAAATCTGAATAAAGTGCTCAGAATGAATCATCAGTTCAGCAAATGAGGGTCAAATGAAAGCACTTACCTCGGCAAAGACAAATGGAGTGTCGAATTTCAGGTTGACTTGTCCGTTGCGGACCGCGGTTACGGGTGAGGGACCGCAGCGATACGAACCCTGGCTGATCTCCTGAGGGGTCGCGTCCACCACCTGCCATCCACCATTACCTGCCGGCAGGTCTGGACGGGACATCCACGACTCGTTCCACACGTGGAAGTTCCTACACAGAAAGAGAGTTTATTGGCAGGCGGGAATTTACTAGTGATGCACCGATCATGATTTTACATGGCCGATTCCGATACCGATTTTTTTTCAAGAAAACTGGCCGATTCCAATACCGATTTTAAAAAATATATATATTTTTACACAATAAAAGAACGAAAGTATACATGAACAAGATGTTTATTTGGTATTTAACAAGCTAAATTGGCTTTTGGCTAATGAAAACAAGTCCGCAATCTGAAATTAACGGGAAATTGAATTGGAAATTTAAAGGCTGAAAGGTGAAATTAAAGGCATCAACTGCATATTCTGCAATCCAAACAAAGATGTTACTTAAATCAGCATTTGTTTTTAAATTCAGTGTAAAGAAAAAAAAAGTCTTTACCAGTGAAATTAATAAAACCAAAGTATATAATTGTTCCAAAATGTTAAATCAAATAATGTTTAGTGCAACGAAAAAAACTAAGATGCTACAGCAGGTGCTTTTTAAATCAAATTAAGTCAATGTAATTTAAAGGTAAAATAAAGATGATCATACTATAGGCTACAGAACTGATAGTATTTCATTTCAAAAGGCTACAAAAAGAAGTATTTTGGCTTTGTCACAAGTTAGTCTTCGTTATCTACACTTGTACAGGCACGGAGAGTTCAGCTCGCGCAACTTCAGCTCGCGCAGGAAAGCGGCTCTTCATTCCCATCTCGTCTCTTCCCTCAGTTCTCCAGTTTACGTTTGTAACACACAAGTGACATGTTCGCGAATGATTGCGATATAGGCGTATGTGCACGCGGGTGCACTTCCGAAAAAATCGGCAGAAAAATACAAAGAAAACCGGTTCCGGTTTTTGGCCGGTCAACCGGTGCATCCCTAGAATTTACCCAAAGAAATTTGAATAAAATAGAAGACTAGTCATTCTAATTCATCACATTTGGTAATGTCAGCTTTAGGCATGTGCCGATATCAAATTTTGGTGTTGCGATTAATTGCTGAACCTTTTATCGCGGTATACGGTATTATCACGATATTGAAATAAGTTGCAAAAAAAGTGGTGTCATACTATAACAGGTTTAATAACTTTCTTATAACAAAAAGAACAAAACTTTTAAATGCAATAAAGCAATACACACAAATGTATAAAGTAAACAAATATTTAAAACAGATTAAAGTGCTAAAGAATTATAAAGAACAATAGGTAACACTTTACAATAAGGTCTCACTAGTTAATGCATTAACTTAACAAAGAGCGAATAGCTACATTTCTACAGTTAGCCTATTATTCTTTGATAATGTTAGTTAAAAAAAGCAACTGTTAGTGTAAGCTCAGTTCCATTAAATAATACAATTACAACTTTTGATATTAATATTGTGCTATTAAATGCTGAAATGTACATTTAACTAAGATTAATACATGCTTTAGAAGTATTTTTCATTGTCAGTTTGTTAATGAATGAACTAATGTTAAATAATAGAGCCTTATTGTAAAGTGTGCGACTGAATAACAATCAGAACATATTCAAACAATATCTAGGGCATGTCATTTAGTCCTTACATTAGTGCGCGTTCCTCTTTGACGTGTTTTTCATTTTAAACGGTTGATGGGTAAAGTATTCTTAAAATTCATTCTAAAAATCTGTATAATTCGTAAGAAATAATTATTCACGGTATTTTGAAGTGCCCACGATAACAATATTGTGCATGTTCATTGTTGCGGTATATCGTATTACCGTTTACCAGCACATGTCTAGTCAGCTTTTTTTTAACGTTTATTTAATATGACGTTCGAATCTTATTAAAGCATTATGAACATTTGGGACAGGTCTAAATACAGTTCACAATCTATCTGAATCTAAAAATCACATTAATCCCAATAATGAAAGGAGCATGTGACAGAGACATTGAGTGATAGATCGTTGTTTTTATCGTACCAGACAGAATCGCTGTTCTTGTCTTTAATCAACTCCAGGTTTTCATCAATATAAACATCAGTGGTCAAGGAAAGGTCCGTGTCGTGGGCGGAGCTGAAGTTGGATACACACCGAGTGGGAATACCGAGACATCTCAACACTGAGAGGGAAACAGAATAAATAGAAAGATTTACAATTTATGAAATAAATACATGTTGCTAACTTTCCCAGGTTCCTTGCTGTGTCTGCGCCCCCTTGAGGATTGACGGTTATCACAACAAACACGTGTGCTGTGCGCTAGCCAATCATTCTCATCTGATTTGCATATACATATAGCGTAGGTTTTGGCATACTACTTAGCAGACGATTTTATTCAAATGCGCACGACTTATGACACAAAATCACAGGCCGCTGTTATGCACATACCGGATGCCGTGACTCCAGCGTAGACCCAGCACTGGGCGAATTTGACCGGCGTTCCTGCATTCTTGTAATACTGTCTGAGAATGTCTCCGCTGCCGCTCCAGGCGGTGGGCGTCGTCCCGCCTTCATAGCTATCCGACCAATTACCCATCAGCACACCTCGGTCGTCATTGGAGTTCACCTGTCGCAGAGAAGAGGAGGGGAACAGGAGCTTTTTTAGTTCTTAAATCTTGCATCTTTAAGCGATTTCTGAGAAACGCTGTTGAAAGTGGATTAGACAGAACACCACTAGACACTTGTAGCCAATCAGCAGTAAGGGGGGCGTGTCCACTCATGAGGGGCGGTGCCTATGCTGCATAGCGTATTTGTGAATTTGGGGGCGGGCTATCGTGTTTGTTTTGGTGATTTTTTTCAGACAGCGTTTTTCAGCTTGTCTGTTTTTTTCAGAAAGGAAGTGTTAAAGGGTTAGTTCACCCAAAAATTAAAATTCTGTCATTAATTCCTCAACCTCATGTGGTTCGACACCCGTCAGTCCTCCGTTCATCTTCAGACACAAATGAAGATATTTAAGTGTAAAGCTGATGCTGAGAAAGGCTTCAGATAGGCCTCCGTTGGCATTCAGTACATTTACACTCACAAGACCCATAAAAGGCACTAAAAACGGCGTTACAAAGTCCATCTCACCACAGTGACTCTACAATAATTTTACGATGCGACGACAATAGTTTTTGTGCGCAAAAAAAAATCTAAATAACACCTTTATCCAACTTGTTCTTGTCTTCCGTGTGTGTCTCCACGACGCATGCGTGAGAATATGACGCAGATCCGGCGTTCGGGAATCCATGAAATGCTCACTTTAGCCCCATTTTGAGAACTACACCGAGACCTAAAGCACGATCAGTGTAAAATTCAACAGCTGAGATACGCGCGTCTTCCTCTGCTTGAGAACAAATCTCTTCTGGGTCATGTGTCCGAACGCCGGATCTGCGTCATATTCTCACGCATGCGTCGTGGAGACACACACGGAAGACAAGAAAAAATCGGCAGAAAAATACAAAGAAAACCGGTTCCGGTTTTTGGCCGGTCAACCGGTGCATCCCTAGAATTTACCCAAAGAAATTTGAATAAAATAAAAGACTAGTCATTCTAATTCATCACATTTGGTAATGTCAGCTTTAGGCATGTGCCGATATCAAATTTTCGTGTTGCGATTAATTGCTGACGCTTTTATCGCGGTATACGGTATTATCACGATATTGAAATAAGTTGCAAAAAAAGTGGTGTCATACTATAACAGGTTTAATAACTTTCTTATAATTATTTTGATTTTTTTTTGCGCACAAAAACTATTGTCGTCGCATCGTAAAATTATTGTAGAGCCACTGTGGTGAGATGGACTTTGTAACGACGTTTTAAGTGCCTTTTATGGGTCTTGTGAGTGTAAATGTACTGAATGCCAATGGAGGCCTATCTGAAGCCTTTCTCAGCATCAGCTTTACACTAAAATATCTTCATTTGTGTCTGAAGATGAACGGAGGTCTGACGGGTGTCCAACCACATGAGGGTGAGGAATTAATGACACAATTTTCATTTTTGGGTGAACTAACCCTTTAAATCCCTGTCCATGTCTTGTGAATGAGACTCACCAGAGCAGAGATCATCCTGGACACGATCACCGGGTCTCTCCATTCGGTCATCGCGACCCGACTCCTCGACAACAGGAACAGACACGCTTCCAAGACATTCTGCTCAAACTGATGAAACAAACCAAACCATTGCAAAAGCATAATAATAATGATCATAGTAATAACAACAACAATAATAATAATAAGAGCAATAATGTCAATAATAGTAACAGAAATAATAACGTAAATACTACTATTAATAATAATGTAAATAATAATAATAATAATAAAATAATACTAATAAAAGCAATAAAAATGTAAATGATAATAATATTATTAAATTATAATATTATATAACAATAGGAAAATAATTTAAAAATCATTTTAAAAATCAATGTAATAATAATAAAAGAAATTATAGTAAACAATAATAATCACAATAATAATAATAATCACTTTAAAAATAAACATAATACTAATAATAGCAATATTACTACTACTACAACTAAAAATAATAACAATAATGTAAATAATGCTAATAATTGTAATATAATAATAATTTAAATACTACTACTAATAATAATAATAACAATAATAATGACTTAAATAACAACAATATTATTAATAATAATATTGTAAATAATGCTAATAACTGTAATAGTAATAATAACTTAAATACTACTACTACTACTACTGCTAATAATAATAATTATTATTATTATTATTTCTATTATTATTATTATTATTATTATTATTATTATTATTATTATTATTATTATTATTATAATTAAAAATATACTTCTACTACTACTACTACTACTACTGCTACCACAAATAATAATAATAAATATGCTACTACTGCTACTACTACTACTACTACTAATAATAATAATAATAATAATAATATTAAATAATAATAATAATAAAATATATACTACTACTACTACTACTACTACGGCGACTACTTATTCTACTACAACAACTACTACTACAACAACTACTACTACTACTACTACAACTACTACTGCTAATAATAATAATAATAATAATAACAACAACAATAGTAGTCACTCTCTGTAATGGGATTGTTTGTTTTCGCACCTGGGCAAAATTCCATGTTCTGGCTCCAATTTGCTGCTCGGTTCCGTAATAAATTCTGCCCATGCTGTTGAGAACATACTCTTTCCTTTCCGCCTCATTATCCAAAAACACTGGATCATCTGAGGAAAGAGAGAGATGGAGGTAGTGTTACCTCACTGCTGCAAGTGAAGACAGAATGAGTGTAACGGCTCGACTCATACCTTCACACCAGGGGTTGAAGAGCACGCACAGGTCGTTCGGGGCGCAGGGGAACAACAGCTTTCCCCTCGGCGAGAAGGACGCGACGGTGATCATGTAGCGGCCGATGGAGGCGGTCGGCAGGGTGTTGACCGACAGCCGGACCCGCTTGTCCTTCTGCTCGACGATCTTCATCTCCCAGCGGCGGTCCTCCAGAACCTCGACTAACGGAACGGAGATGCGGATCCCAGTGGTGACGACAGAACCTGAGGAACGGAGACATTGTGACTTAATGATTTATCTTTAATCAGTGACTCAGAGAATCAGCCGGCTCAGATGGATTAGATCACACAATAACCAGTCCTGGCCCTAATCCAACCACTTCATGACTCACATCCAACAGGAACCAGATTCAAGAGTGACTGGATTCATCTGTCAGATGAATAAAGAGAAGGATAATTGAACTAACCGTCAGAATGTCTCTGTGTGACAGACTCATTTATCCGTCAAACAATGATAATGCCAGATGAAAATCACGCTTTTATTTCTGTAGCCTCTGCATGTGTGTGTTTTATGAGTGACGGTTGAGTAGGCCTACACAAAGACTTTCCAGACAAGAATATTTTGAATATTTACTCGTTCATCTGCGATCTGATTTAAAAGGTGCTGTGTGCAGAGGTGGAAAGTAACGAATTACATTTACTCGCGTTACTGTAATTGAGTACATTTTCTGTGTACTTCAACTTTTTTAAGTAGTTTTAAAAATCTGTAATTTAACTTTTACTTAAGTATGTTTTGTTTTAAGTATTGTACTTCGCTACATTTTAAACCACATCCATTACTGAGTAAAATAATTAAATAATACGAAAGTGGGGAAAAAGTGATCCGGAAACGACTGCATTCAATTGAAGGGCGGGAGAACGTGCAAAAATCACAAAAAGATGGAGATGTCATGTAAAACAAGCAAACTGATGGATGGATGAATACACCGACGGTAGAGCTGTACAATAAATCAAATCGCGATATGGTCTG
>JARQWZ010000890.1:382500-405000 GCA_033150135.1 Gobio occitaniae
TAATAGAGTACAAGTTGAATAGATTTTGTATTATTATTAATAATAATAATATCATTAATGTTATTGACATTTCAGAAAGCGTATACATTAAATTAAAATGAAAAAGTATAAATTAATATCAAATCAAATTAATACACATTATTCTAATGAATACATAAAATGTGAGTATTAAATAAATAATTCAAAATGAATAAAATATAAACAAATACTAATTATTAAATACATCAAAATAAATACATTATTTAAATATTAAATAAATATAATATATTTAGTATTAAATAAAATTGATACATATTATTCTAATGAATAAAACTGAATAAGTATTAAATAAATCATCCCAAAAATATAAACAAATACTATTAAATCAATTAAAATAAATACATACAATATAAATAAGTATTAAGTAAAATGAATAAATGCTATTCTAATGAATACAATTCGAATACATTAAAATATAAATACATATTACATCAAATTAATAAATATTATTCTAATGAATAAATAAAATGCAATAAGTATTAAATAAATAATTCAATTATTAAATGAATTTAAAAAATACAAAATATAAATAAGTATTGAATAAAATTAATAAATGCTATTCTAATAAATACAATTCGAAATAAATACTACATATTTTTAATGAATACAATTCAAATAAATGCATAAAATATGAATGACTAAATCAAATTAATATATAAACGCATTATTATAATAGAATTCAAACAAATAAACAAAACAAAAATAAGTATTAAATACATACAACGGCAATACATTCTAATAGATAAAAACAGATAAATATGAAATAAATAAATACTAAAAGATTTTTAATCAATAACATTAATAAAAATTAATACTTGTGTTGAATCATTTATTTCCAGGTTTGCATTAGATTTTGGCACTTCACGTGCACTACAGGGAAAACGTTGAACGTACTTGATACGAATATGTTTTTGAAATGTTTCATAAAGTATAAAAACTATAACAACACATCATCCGCATACATGTAACATGAGGCGTGTCCCATTTCCCATATTTCTGCATTCTGCAGTATTAATAACTAAAAACCACAGATTCAACTACAAGTATGCAGACGATGGGCTCGTTCAAATCGAAAGGTTTTCATAGTTATATTTCTATATCGTGCATATCTGACCTTTTGAACCTTCACAGAAACACACACTCATGCACACATTTGGACATATTAATATTAATTAAACATGTTTCCATAAAGCCCTCTTATGTTTTCCATACAGTGACACAGAAGAGGAGAAACCGGTTTGACCGTGAGACTGAGCGAGTGAAGGGAGGGAGAGAGGGATGAGATTACAAGAAGAAAGAGTAGCGAGGCGTGTGTCCTATAATGGTAAAGATTACTGTCATCCCTCTGGAATGATAAGAGCGTGACGGGCGGGACACTCTGGGTTACCCTGAAGTTTATCAACACACTCATAACAACCGAAGAGCTGGAGCAATAATCTACAGAAACGTTTCCACAATTACTACATGCAAAATAAGATTAAAGAGTGAAACAATAATTGTAGAATTGTTTAAAATGTATAAAGCACTTTTCATTTATAATACACCAAAAATGTAATCCTTACATATTTTTTAATATTAATTTAATAAAAGTGTATGCTAAATACAAGTTTTATATTAATAATAATAATGATAATACAAATTTATAAAGCACTTTTCATTTACATTTAATAAAATTGCCTGCTAAAAATATGTAAGTTTATTATTATTATTAGTAGTAGTAGTAGTAGAACTCTTTTCCAGTACTTTAGACACAGTTGCTCCTCTGCGCTTAAAGAAGATTAAAGAAAATAGTCAATTAATAGAAAATAGAAAATACGCCGTGGTACAACGAGCACACTCGGGCCCTTAAAACAGCAGCCAGAAAAATGGAGCGCAGCTGGAAGAAAACAAAACTAGAGGTATTTCGTAATTCGTGGAAAGAGCACATGATCACATACAGAAAGGCTGTAAAAACGGCTAGATCTGCTTATTTCTCAACTCTCTTGGAAGAAAACAAACACAACCCAAGGTATTTATTCGATACAGTGGCTAAATTAACCAAAAATAAAGCTTCAACTTCTGATGATTGTAAACAGCACAGCAGTAATGACTTTATGAACTTCTTCACATGTAAGATTGATGATAAATTTTAACCATGCAGCGTCTACTACAGTATCACATCAGACAGAGCATTGTAGTGTCACTGAGGAAAAATTACACTCATTCACTGCTATAGGAGAAGACACACACACACACACACACACACACACACTCATTCACTGCTATAGGAGAAGACACACACACACACACACACACACACACACACTCATTCACTGCTATAGGAGAAGAAGAATTGGCTAAACTCGTTAAATCATCAAAATCAACAACATGTATGCTCAACCCTGTACCAAATATTTGTGGCAATAGCCAACAATACATTGTATGGGTCAAAATTATCCATTTTTCTTTTATGGCAAAAATCATTAGGATTTTAAGATCATGTTCCATGAAGATATCAAGTAAATTTCCTACCGTAAATATAATGTATTATTATTAGTAATGTGCATTGCTTAGTAAGGACTTAATTTCAGAAAGACAGCTTTTTTTTTGCACCCTCAGATTCCAGATTATCCAATAGTTGTATCTCGGCCAAATATTGTCCAATCCTACATCAATAAAAGATTATTTATTCAGCTTTCAGATGATGTATAAATCTCAATTTAAAAACATTGACCCTTATGACTGGTTTGGCTGGACAACACAAGGATAAACAGGAGGAGAACGGGAATCCGGTAAGAAACGCGGATAAAGAGTCCTTTTGCACTACAATGCCATTTTCATACTTCTGATGTTAACAATGACCAAACTGTCTTTGCACTACATGCCACTTGCAGACTTATTTTTAATTTAAAGGGTTAGTTCACCCAAAAATGAAAATTCTGTCATTAATGACTTACCCTCATGTCGTTGGACACCCGTCAGACCTCAAGAACACAAATGAAGATATTTTAGTGTAAATCTGATGCTCTGAAAGGCCTCCATTGGCTCAATGCACTTTACACTCTCAAGACCTTTAAAAGACACTAAAGACTAAAGTTACAAAGTCCATCTCACTACAGCGGCTCTAAAATAACTTTATGAAGACGAGAATAGTTTTTGTTAACAAAAAAACCCTAAATAACGACTTATATAGTGATGACGATTTCAAAACACGGCCTCATGAAGCTTCGAAGCGTTATGAATCAGTGAGTCGATTCAGCGGTTCAGAGCGTTATGAATCAGTGAGTTGATTCAGCGGTTCAGAGCGTTATGAATCAGTGAGTTGATTCAGCAGTTTGAATCGCCAAATTTCAGCAGTTTGGCGGTTTGACACGCGATCCGAATCATGATTCGACTCACTGATTCATAACGCTTCGAAGCTTCACAAGGCCGTGTTTTGAAATCGTCATCACTATATAAGTCGTTATTTAGGGGTTTTTTTGCGCACAAAAACTATTCTCGTCACTCCATAAAGTTATTGTAGAGTCACTGTAGTGAGATGGACTTTGTAACTTTAGTCTTTAGTGTCTTTTAAGGGTCTTGAGAGTGTAAAGTTGAGCCAATGGAGGCCTTTCAGAGCATCAGATTTACACTAAAATATCTTCATTTGTGTCTGAAGATGAACGGAGGTCTGACGGGTGTCCAACCACATGAGGCTCAGTCATTAATGACACAATTTACATTTTTGGCTGAACTAACCCTTTAAATGTCTATTTATTGATGCCTATATAGTGATATGTCTTCTTACTTTTTTTTAAACACCAGTCTAGTTTAAACTACATGTCTTGTCTTCACCGTGGGATGGAGGGAAACGTAATTTCGATTTCTTTGTATGTCTGGAACATGTGAAGAGTCAACAATAAAGCTGACTTTGACTTTGACTTTTCCACACAGGAGAGCAGACGATACAGGAGGGGAATGAGTGTGTGTAGGGAGGAGGATGAGTGCAATGATGAGGAACAGGTGTGGCTGGTTAGAATTCGGGAGACTGTGTCCTTTGAATGGGCGTGGGGGCCGTGACACAGGGCCACAGATTTATAAATCACTGCAGCCCAAATTATGAAAAATTACTATTTCCTCATTTAAAAAATAATTTGAAAGGCTATACATGATTTGTTTTTGGGATTATACACAAGTACACTATTTTAAAGCCAATTCTTAAATGATAATATATGCATGACATGTCATTAAGAAATATAATTTTTACAAATATTTTTAATAAATGTATTATTTCTATGGACATATGGTGTGTTTTCCATGTACAGTATGTCATGCATATATTTGTCATTTAAGAATCGGCTTAAAAAAAAAGTGTGCTTCTGTATAATCCCAAAAACAAATCATTCATAGCCTATCAAATTAGTCTCAGCCCTCGAAAACATAATGGTTATCACACTGAGTCAAAACTAATTATAAGTTATATGATTTAAAAGAAAAGCTGATGTTTAATATCCCAAAAAGATGAATAGCCACGCATTGGTTTATTAGTGTGAGGATGATTACATGACGGGCTGATGAGACATGCAGGAGCGAGTCGTTACAGGAACTATGGAAATGCATAATAATTAAAACCAACTTCCTTAATTCAGCAATTAAAAAACTTCTTCTGGACGTCACACACATACACACACAGTGAGGTCATTTTCATCCAAACAGGCATTTCCTGACCAAGCTCAGCAAACACCTGAAGTTTGTTTGAAGAACAGGTTCCATATGGAATCTTAAAGGGTTCATATTTAGAACCAGACCCACTTTATATTAGGTGGCCTTAACTAGTTTGTACTAACATTGAAATTAATCATTTGATACAATGCACTTAATTTTTACATTTATAATTACACTGTTGACACTTCCCTTACACCTAACCCTACCCTTAAACTTACCCATACCACCACACCTGTCCCTAACCCTACCCTTAAACTAACCCATACCACCACACCTGTCCCTAACCCTACCCTTAAACTTACCCACACCACCACAACTGTCCCTAACCCTAACCTTAAACTTACCCACACCACCACACCTGTCCCTAACCCTACCCTTAAACTTACCCATACCACCACACCTGTCCCTAACCCTAACCTTAAACTTACCCACACCACCACACCTGTCCCTAACCCTACCCTTAAACTTACCCACACCACCACACCTGTCCCTAACTTTACCCTTAAACTAACCCATACCACCACACCTGTCCCTAACCCTACCCTTAAACTAACCCATACCACCACACCTGTCCCTAACCCTACCCTTAAACTTACCCACACCACCACACCTGTCCCTAACCCTAACCTTAAACTTACCCACACCACCACACCTGTCCCTAACCCTACCCTTAAACTTACCCATACCACCACACCTGTCCCTAACCCTAACCTTGAACTTACCCACACCACCACACCTGTCCCTAACCCTACCCTTAAACTTACCCACACCACCACACCTGTCCCTAACCCTAACCTTAAACTTACCCACACCACCACACCTGTCCCTAACCCTACCCTTAAACTTACCCACACCACCACACCTGTCCCTAACCCTACCCTTAAACTTACCCATACCACCACACCTGTCCCTAACCCTACCCTTAAACTTACCCATACCACCACACCTGTCCCTAACCCTACCCTTAAACTAACCCACACCACCACACCTGTCCCTAACCCTAACCTTAAACTTACCCATACCACCACACCTGTCCCTAACCCTAACCTTAAACTTACCCACACCACCACACCTGTCCCTAACCCTACCCTTAAACTTACCCATACCACCACACCTGTCCCTAACCCTACCCTTAAACTTACCCACACAACCACACCTGTCCCTAACCCTTCCCTTAAACTTACCCATACCACCACACCTGTCCCTAACCCTACCCTTAAACTTACCCATACCACCACACCTGTCCCTAACCCTACCCTTAAACTTACCCATACCACCACACCTGTCCCTAACCCTAACCTTAAACTTACCCATACCACCACACCTGTCCCTAACCCTAACCTTAAACTTACCCATACCACCACACCTGTCCCTAACCCTACCCTTAAACTTACCCATACCACCACACCTGTCCCTAACCCTAACCTTAAACTTACCCACACCACCACACCTGTCCCTAACCCTACCCTTAAACTTACCCATACCACCACACCTGTCCCTAACCCTAACCTTAAACTTACCCATACCACCACACCTGTCCCTAACCCTACCCTTAAACTTACCCATACCACCACACGTCCCTAACCCTAACCTTAAACTTACCCACACCACCACACCTGTCCCTAACCCTACCCTTAAACTTACCCATACCACCACACCTGTCCCTAACCCTAACCTTGAACTTACCCACACCACCACACCTGTCCCTAACCCTACCCTTAAACTTACCCACACCACCACACCTGTCCCTAACCCTAACCTTAAACTTACCCACACCACCACACCTGTCCCTAACCCTACCCTTAAACTTACCCACACCACCACACCTGTCCCTAACCCTACCCTTAAACTTACCCATACCACCACACCTGTCCCTAACCCTAACCTTAAACTTACCCATACCACCACACCTGTCCCTAACCCTAACCTTAAACTTACCCACACCACCACACCTGTCCCTAACCCTACCCTTAAACTTACCCATACCACCACACCTGTCCCTAACCCTACCCTTAAACTTACCCACACAACCACACCTGTCCCTAACCCTTCCCTTAAACTTACCCATACCACCACACCTGTCCCTAACCCTACCCTTAAACTTACCCATACCACCACACCTGTCCCTAACCCTACCCTTAAACTTACCCATACCACCACACCTGTCCCTAACCCTAACCTTAAACTTACCCATACCACCACACCTGTCCCTAACTTTACCCTTAAACTTACCCATACCACCACACCTGTCCCTAACTTTACCCTTAAACTTACCCACACCACCACACCTGTCCCTAACCCTACCCTTAAACTTACCCATACCACCACACCTGTCCCTAACCCTGCCCTTAAACTAACCCATACCACCACACCTGTCCCTAACTCTACCCTTAAACTTACCCATACCACCACACCTGTCCCTAACCCTACCCTTAAACTTACCCATACCACCAGACCTGTCCCTAACTCTACCCTTAAACTTACCCATACCACCACACCTGTCCCTAACCCTACCCTTAAACTGACCCACACCACCACACCTGTCCCTAACCCTACCCTTAAACTTACCCATACCACCACACCTGTCCCTAACTCTACCCTTAAACTTACCCATACCACCACACCTGTCCCTAACCCTACCCTTAAACTTACCCATACCACCACACCTGTCCCTAACCCTACCCTTAAACTAACCCATACCACCACACCTGTCCCTAACTTTACCCTTAAACTAACCCACACCACCACACCTGTCCCTAACTTTACCCTTAAACTTACCCACACCACCACACCTGTCCCTAACTTTACCCTTAAACTAACCCACACCACCACACCTGTCCCTAACTTTACCCGTAAACTTACCCACACCACCACACCTGTCCCTAACCCTACCCTTAAACTTACCCATACCACCACACCTGTCCCTAACCCTACCCTTAAACTTACCCACACCACCACACCTGTCCCTAACCCTACCCTTAAACTGACCCACACCACCACACCTGTCCCTAACTTTACCCTTAAACTTACCCATACCAACACACCTGTCCCTAACCCTACCCTTAAACTTACCCATACCACCACACCTGTCCCTAACTTTACCCTTAAACTAACCCATACCACCACACCTGTCCCTAACTTTACCCTTAAACTTACCCATACCACCACACCTGTCCCTAACCCTACCCTTAAACTTACCCATACCACCACACCTGTCCCTAACCCTACCCTTAAACTTACCCATACCACCACACCTGTCCCTAACCCTACCCTTAAACTGACCCATACCGCCACACCTGTCCCTAACTTTACCCTTAAACTTACCCATACCACCACACCTGTCCCTAACTTTACCCTTAAACTTACCCATACCACCACACCTGTCCCTAACTTTACCCTTAAACTGACCCACACCACCACACCTGTCCCTAACTTTACCCTTAAACTTACCCATACCACCACACCTGTCCCTAACTTTACCCTTAAACTTACCCATACCACCACACCTGTCCCTAACTTTACCCTTAAACTGACCCACACCACCACACCTGTCCCTAACTTTACCCTTAAACTTACCCATACCACCACACCTGTCCCTAACTTTACCCTTGAACTTACCCACACCACCACACCTGTCCCTAACCCTACCCTTAAACTTACCCATACCACCACACCTGTCCCTAACCCTACCTTTAAACTTACCCATACCACCACACCTGTCCCTAACCCTACCCTTAAACTTACCCATACCACCACACCTGTCCCTAACCCTACCCTTAAACTGACCCATACCGCCACACCTGTCCCTAACTTTACCCTTAAACTTACCCATACCACCACACCTGTCCCTAACTTTACCCTTAAACTTACCCATACCACCACACCTGTCCCTAACTTTACCCTTAAACTGACCCCACACCACCACACCTGTCCCTAACTTTACCCTTAAACTTACCCATACCACCACACCTGTCCCTAACCCTACCCTTAAACTTACCCATACCACCACACCTGTCCCTAACCCTACCCTTAAACTTACCATACCACCGCACCTGTCCCTAACCCTACCCTTAAACTGACCCATACCGCCACACCTGTCCCTAACTTTACCCTTAAACTTACCCATACCACCACACCTGTCCCTAACTTTACCCTTAAACTTACCCATACCACCACACCTGTCCCTAACTTTACCCTTAAACTGACCCACACCACCACACCTGTCCCTAACTTTACCCTTAAACTTACCCATACCACCACACCTGTCCCTAACTTTACCCTTAAACTTACCCATACCACCACACCTGTCCCTAACTTTACCCTTAAACTGACCCACACGACCACACCTGTCCCTAACTTTACCCTTAAACTTACCCATACCACCACACCTGTCCCTAACTTTACCCTTAAACTTACCCACACCACCACACCTGTCCCTAACCCTACCCTTAAACTTACCCATACCACCACACCTGTCCCTAACCCTAACCTTAAACTTACCCACACCACCACACCTGTCCCTAACCCTACCCTTAAACTTACCCATACCACCACACCTGTCCCTAACCCTAACCTTAAACTTACCCATACCACCACACCTGTCCCTAACCCTACCCTTAAACTTACCCATACCACCACACGTCCCTAACCCTAACCTTAAACTTACCCACACCACCACACCTGTCCCTAACCCTACCCTTAAACTTACCCATACCACCACACCTGTCCCTAACCCTAACCTTGAACTTACCCACACCACCACACCTGTCCCTAACCCTACCCTTAAACTTACCCACACCACCACACCTGTCCCTAACCCTAACCTTAAACTTACCCACACCACCACACCTGTCCCTAACCCTACCCTTAAACTTACCCACACCACCACACCTGTCCCTAACCCTACCCTTAAACTTACCCATACCACCACACCTGTCCCTAACCCTAACCTTAAACTTACCCATACCACCACACCTGTCCCTAACCCTAACCTTAAACTTACCCACACCACCACACCTGTCCCTAACCCTACCCTTAAACTTACCCATACCACCACACCTGTCCCTAACCCTACCCTTAAACTTACCCACACAACCACACCTGTCCCTAACCCTTCCCTTAAACTTACCCATACCACCACACCTGTCCCTAACCCTACCCTTAAACTTACCCATACCACCACACCTGTCCCTAACCCTACCCTTAAACTTACCCATACCACCACACCTGTCCCTAACCCTAACCTTAAACTTACCCATACCACCACACCTGTCCCTAACTTTACCCTTAAACTTACCCATACCACCACACCTGTCCCTAACTTTACCCTTAAACTTACCCACACCACCACACCTGTCCCTAACCCTACCCTTAAACTTACCCATACCACCACACCTGTCCCTAACCCTGCCCTTAAACTAACCCATACCACCACACCTGTCCCTAACTCTACCCTTAAACTTACCCATACCACCACACCTGTCCCTAACCCTACCCTTAAACTTACCCATACCACCAGACCTGTCCCTAACTCTACCCTTAAACTTACCCATACCACCACACCTGTCCCTAACCCTACCCTTAAACTGACCCACACCACCACACCTGTCCCTAACCCTACCCTTAAACTTACCCATACCACCACACCTGTCCCTAACTCTACCCTTAAACTTACCCATACCACCACACCTGTCCCTAACCCTACCCTTAAACTTACCCATACCACCACACCTGTCCCTAACCCTACCCTTAAACTAACCCATACCACCACACCTGTCCCTAACTTTACCCTTAAACTAACCCACACCACCACACCTGTCCCTAACTTTACCCTTAAACTTACCCACACCACCACACCTGTCCCTAACTTTACCCTTAAACTAACCCACACCACCACACCTGTCCCTAACTTTACCCGTAAACTTACCCACACCACCACACCTGTCCCTAACCCTACCCTTAAACTTACCCATACCACCACACCTGTCCCTAACCCTACCCTTAAACTTACCCACACCACCACACCTGTCCCTAACCCTACCCTTAAACTGACCCACACCACCACACCTGTCCCTAACTTTACCCTTAAACTTACCCATACCAACACACCTGTCCCTAACCCTACCCTTAAACTTACCCATACCACCACACCTGTCCCTAACTTTACCCTTAAACTAACCCATACCACCACACCTGTCCCTAACTTTACCCTTAAACTTACCCATACCACCACACCTGTCCCTAACCCTACCCTTAAACTTACCCATACCACCACACCTGTCCCTAACCCTACCCTTAAACTTACCCATACCACCACACCTGTCCCTAACCCTACCCTTAAACTGACCCATACCGCCACACCTGTCCCTAACTTTACCCTTAAACTTACCCATACCACCACACCTGTCCCTAACTTTACCCTTAAACTTACCCATACCACCACACCTGTCCCTAACTTTACCCTTAAACTGACCCACACCACCACACCTGTCCCTAACTTTACCCTTAAACTTACCCATACCACCACACCTGTCCCTAACTTTACCCTTAAACTTACCCATACCACCACACCTGTCCCTAACTTTACCCTTAAACTGACCCACACCACCACACCTGTCCCTAACTTTACCCTTAAACTTACCCATACCACCACACCTGTCCCTAACTTTACCCTTGAACTTACCCACACCACCACACCTGTCCCTAACCCTACCCTTAAACTTACCCATACCACCACACCTGTCCCTAACCCTACCTTTAAACTTACCCATACCACCACACCTGTCCCTAACCCTACCCTTAAACTTACCCATACCACCACACCTGTCCCTAACCCTACCCTTAAACTGACCCATACCGCCACACCTGTCCCTAACTTTACCCTTAAACTTACCCATACCACCACACCTGTCCCTAACTTTACCCTTAAACTTACCCATACCACCACACCTGTCCCTAACTTTACCCTTAAACTGACCCACACCACCACACCTGTCCCTAACTTTACCCTTAAACTTACCCATACCACCACACCTGTCCCTAACCCTACCCTTAAACTTACCCATACCACCACACCTGTCCCTAACCCTACCCTTAAACTTACCATACCACCGCACCTGTCCCTAACCCTACCCTTAAACTGACCCATACCGCCACACCTGTCCCTAACTTTACCCTTAAACTTACCCATACCACCACACCTGTCCCTAACTTTACCCTTAAACTTACCCATACCACCACACCTGTCCCTAACTTTACCCTTAAACTGACCCACACCACCACACCTGTCCCTAACTTTACCCTTAAACTTACCCATACCACCACACCTGTCCCTAACTTTACCCTTAAACTTACCCATACCACCACACCTGTCCCTAACTTTACCCTTAAACTGACCCACACGACCACACCTGTCCCTAACTTTACCCTTAAACTTACCCATACCACCACACCTGTCCCTAACTTTACCCTTAAACTTACCCACACCACCACACCTGTCCCTAACCCTACCCTTAAACTTACCCATACCACCACACCTGTCCCTAACCCTACCCTTAAACTTACCCATACCACCACACCTGTCCCTAACCCTACCCTTAAACTTACCCATACCACCACACCTGTCCCTAACCCTACCCTTAAACTGACCCATACCGCCACACCTGTCCCTAACTTTACCCTTAAACTTACCCATCCCACCACACCTGTCCCTAACTTTACCCTTAAACTTACCCATACCACCACACCTGTCCCTAACTTTACCCTTAAACTGACCCACACCACCACACCTGTCCCTAACTTTACCCTTAAACTTACCCATACCACCACACCTGTCCCTAACTCTACCCTTAAACTTACCCATACCACCACACCTGTCCCTAACTTTACTCTTAAACTGACCCACACCACCACACCTGTCCCTAACTTTACCCTTAAACTTACCCATACCACCACACCTGTCCCTAACTTTACCCTTAAACTTACCCACACCACCACACCTGTCCCTAACCCTACCCTTAAACTTACCCATACCACCACACCTGTCCCTAACCCTACCCTTAAACTTACCCATACCACCACACCTGTCCCTAACTTTACCCTTAAACTTACCCACACCACCACACCTGTCCCTAACCCTACCCTTAAACTTACCCATAGCACCACACCTGTCCCTAACCCTACCCTTAAACTTACCCATCCCATCACACGTCCCTAACTTTACCCTTAAACTAACCCATACCACCACACCTGTCCCTAACTTTACCCTTAAACTGACCCACACCACCACACCTGTCCCTAACTTTACCCTTAAAATTACCCATACCACCACACCTGTCCCTAACTCTACCCTTAAACTTACCCATACCACCACACCTGTCCCTAACTTTACTCTTAAACTGACCCACACCACCACACCTGTCCCTAACTTTACCCTTAAACTTACCCATACCACCACACCTGTCCCTAACTTTACCCTTAAACTTACCCACACCACCACACCTGTCCCTAACCCTACCCTTAAACTTACCCATACCACCACACCTGTCCCTAACCCTACCCTTAAACTTACCCATACCACCACACCTGTCCCTAACTTTACCCTTAAACTTACCCACACCACCACACCTGTCCCTAACCCTACCCTTAAACTTACCCATAGCACCACACCTGTCCCTAACCCTACCCTTAAACTTACCCATCCCATCACACGTCCCTAACTTTACCCTTAAACTAACCCATACCACCACACCTGTCCCTAACTTTACCCTTAAACTAACCCATACCACCACACCTGTCCCTAACTTTACCCTTAAACTTACCCATCCCACCACACCTGTCCCTAACTTTACCCTTAAACTTACCCATACCACCACACCTGTCCCTAACTTTACCCTTAAACTTACCCATACCACCACACCTGTCCCTAACTTTACCCTTAAACTTATCCACACCACCACACCTGTCCCTAACTTTACCCTTAAACTTACCCATACCACCACACCTGTCCCTAACTTTACCCTTAAACTAACCCATACCACCACACCTGTCCCTAACTTTACCCTTAAACTTACCCACACCACCACACCTGTCCCTAACTTTACCCTTAAACTGACCCACACCACCACACCTGTCCCTAACTTTACCCTTAAACTAACCCATACCACCACACCTGTCCCTAACTTTACCCTTAAACTTACCCACACCTGTCCCTAACTTTACCCTTAAACTGACCCACACCACCACACCTGTCCCTAACTTTACCCTTAAACTTACCCATACCACCACACCTGTCCCTAACTTTACCCTTAAACTTACCCATACCACCACACCTGTCCCTAACTTTACCCTTAAACTTACCCATACCACCACACCTGTCCCCAACTTTACCCTTAAACTGACCCACACCACCACACCTGTCCCTAACTTTACCCTTAAACTTACCCACACCACCACACCTGTCCCTAACTTTACCCTTAAACTGACCCACACCACCACATCTGTCCCTAACCCTACCCTTAAACTTACCCATACCACCACACCTGTCCCTAACTTTACCCTTAAACTAACCCATACCACCACACCTGTCCCTAACTTTACCCTTAAACTTACCCACACCACCACACCTGTCCCTAACTTTACCCTTAAACTGACCCACACCACCACACCTGTCCCTAACCCTACCCTTAAACTTACCCATACCACCACACCTGTCCCTAACTTTACCCTTAAACTTACCCATACCACCACACCTGTCCCTAACTTTACCCTTAAACTGACCCACACCACCACACCTGTCCCTAACTTTACCCTTAAACTGACCCACACCACCACACCTGTCCCTAACTCTACCCTTAAACTGACCCATACCACCACACCTGTCCCTAACTTTACCCTTAAACTTACCCATACCACCACACCTGTCCCTAACTTTACCCTTAAACTTACCCATACCACCACACCTGTCCCTAACTTTACCCTTAAACTGATCCATACCACCACACCTGTCCCTAACTTTACCCTTAAACTGACCCACACCACCACACCTGTCCCTAACTTTACCCTTAAACTTACCCACACCACCACACCTGTCCCTAACTTTACCCTTAAACTGATCCATACCACCACACCTGTCCCTAACTTTACCCTTAAACTGACCCACACCACCACACCTGTCCCTAACTTTACCCTTAAACTTACCCACACCACCACACCTGTCCCTAACTCTACCCTTAAACTGACCCACACCACCACACCTGTCCCTAACTTTACCCTTAAACTTACCCACACCACCACACCTGTCCCTAACTTTACCCTTAAACTGACCCACACCACCACACCTGTCCCTAACCCTACCCTTAAACTTACCCACACCACCAAACCTGTCCCTAACCCTACCCTTAAACTTACCCACACCACCACACCTGTCCCTAACTCTACCCTTAAACTGACCCACACCACCACACCTGTCCCTAACTTTACCCTTAAACTTACCCACACCACCACACCTGTCCCTAACTTTACCCTTAAACTGACCCACACCACCACACCTGTCCCTAACCCTACCCTTAAACTTACCCACACCACCAAACCTGTCCCTAACCCTACCCTTAAACTTACCCATACCACCACACCTGTCCCTAACTCTACCCTTAAACTTACCCACACCACCAAACCTGTCCCTAACCCTACCCTTAAACTTACCCATACCACCACACCTGTCCCTAACTTTACCCTTAAACTGACCCACACCACCACACCTGTCCCTAACTTTACCCTTAAACTTACCCATACCACCACACCTGTCCCTAACTTTACCCTTAAACTTATTTATTAAGTATTTATTTTATGGAAGCCCGTTACCACCACAAAAAAAGAAAAGTTTAAAAGTTGTGTGCAACTTCTTTAAAATTTTCATTCTTTTTTTTTTCTTGCAATTCTGAGTTTATATCTCGTAATTTCGATTCTCGAAATTGAGAAATATAAATGAGCAGTTTGGAAAAAATAGAAGTCAGAATTAAGTTTTTAGGATATCTGTTTTTCTTGAAATTTTGTCATTACATTTCGTGGTTATATAGACCCTTTCATCCATAAATGAGTCATGAGAATTCAGAGGAATAAAAGTTGGACATCTAAACTCATAATTGTGAGAAATAAATCAGAATTACAGATTTTTTTTTGTGAGAACCAAAAAAATGCCAGAATTGCACGATATAAAGTCACAATGTTGCAACGATAAAATGTTGCAATTACCTTTTTAATTTGTTTTACCAGTTGCTAATGTATGAGCAATAATACCAAACAAACCTGATAACTGTTTAGATTATGAAATGATAGGGTTCAGCGGTTATGTTGCACAATGTATGCTAGTAAATTCATCAATTCCAAAGAAGATAAAAACCCTTTATTTCATCACCGTTTGGCAGATAATGAGTGGCATTTCCTCCTCCATCATCATCATGGTATCGGATTAACAGCGCTGCCGGTGAAGTGTGAATGACAGCTGCTTTTTCTCACCACATTTTGAAATAATGCTCCAAAAGTGGTTACAAAATACACTATATTGCCCAAAGTTTTGGGACGCCTGCCTTTACATGCACATGAACTTTAATGACATCCCATTCTTAATCCATTTAATATGGAGTCGGCCCACCCTTTGCAGCTCTAACAGCTTCAGCTCTTCTGGGAAGGCTTTCCACAAGGTTTAGGAGTGTGTTTATGGGGATTCTTCTAGAAGTGCATTTGTGAGGTCAGGCACTGATGTTGGACGAGAAGGCCTGGCTCTCAGTCTCCACTCTAATTCATCCCAAAGCTCAGAGCCGGCTCTCCCTATAAGCGAACTAAGCGGCTGCTTAGAGCCCTGCCGCCACTAGGGGGCCCCCTAACTACAGATTGCACTCGCCAGCGTCGCCGTAGTTTATCACACAAGACGCTCGAAAAGCGCCTTCCGCGCCGCGGGACCTCCAGACGCGCGTCAACGCGCCTTTCCATTGACTTAACATTGAAATCAAATCACTCGCGCCAGACACTCTATTTGCGTTTGGTGTGAACGCAGCATAACGTTAGCTGTCCGTCGATTATGCTGAATCAACATTGCTTGCGCTATGGTCCAGCCGTCGGCCACAGCTCTGGGCTACAGACCGCGTAGAGACAGACCCACCTCCTATGAATGCATTTTCTTTTTAACAGTTAACGTTACATGACCTACACTAGTTCTGGGAAAGAAAAAAACGGAAAATCTTTGTCTCAATAGACGCTTATTACATTAAAAAATAGTTTAATTATTGAACATTCGAGAGAAAGAAAGTAAAAAGGAAGAGAAAGAGCAATCATTTGACAGTCAAAATCAAAATGAAGTTTAAAATAAAGCGGTTAAATACAAGCTTTTTCTTATGGTCTTAATTGAATAGGCAATTAAAGATTATTAATAAATATTAATCTATATACTATTATGAAATATTTTATATATTGTTAAGCTAAATCGCCCAGACCATTTAAACCTAAAGAAAACACAGTGTCCTCTCTGAAACATTATTGAATGATGATCGATACAAGACACCTAAAAGCAAAATGGATTTGTGGTAAATTTTAGTAAAGAACACTGTAAAAAAAATCAGGTCCCCAATTGAAAATTTTCTAGTGAGCGATCACATCTAAATTCTTCAGTTGGCCAAATTGAATTAATGTGAATTGATGCAATTTAATTCAATTAAAATTCAAGAAATTAAATTTGGCCAACTGAACATTTTAGATGTGATCACTCACTAGAAAATTTTCAATTGGGCACCTGATTTTTTTTTACAGTGAATGTATTACTGTATGTAATCATAAAAGGTAAAAAATATCTCACTCCATGCTGTGAAGGTTTAAAATATGAACAGTATGTAAGAGTTAATCAACCAATAATTAAATAATATAATTTAACATTGGATTTCTTTTAATTTACCCTTAACATAATTGTAAAAAACAAAATGTCACTTTCTCAGGAGGAGCCATTCTTAAATATTTTAGTGGTCGTGGAGAAGCATTTCAGGAGGCTGACACCAGAGATGACACAAGGAAATATTTCCCACTGCCTTTCTTTTGAATAGTTTTGTGCGCAACTTCAACATAGCTAATTTTCCTCTTGCCAATAAAAAATTTAGTTTTATAATCATAATTCACTATGTTGTCTAATTGTACTTTCATATTAATTTAAAATGAATGTGTTTTATCTACTCTGCATACTGTATTTATTATTAATGATATTATAATCTCAACAGTTGGAGGAGGTGACTCTACTGCTGCTTCAGTAGAGCATAGCGAGCCGCATACCACTGTGGCTAATGTTGTAAGTTAGCTATATATTGTTAATGCTAAATTATTAATTATTTGTTTACAACAAATTGACCTTAAATTTGCAAATCTGTAATCTTTACTTTTACTGTTTCAGTGAGTGTACTTTAATAAGCAGTAAAATAATTGTATGTTAAAAGATATACAGATGAAATGTGTAAGTGTTAGATTGTATACAGTTGATGGTTTGCGGTGCAATACTCCATTATTCACTGCAAGGCAGGGCCCCAAAATTATCCTGCTTAGGGCCCCCAGATTTACAGAGCCGGCCCTGCCAAAGCTGTTCTATCGGGCTGAGGTGCAGGCCAGTCAAGTTCCTCCACACTAGGGATGTGACAGGGAGGAAATTTCCCCACCGGTTAATTGATGTGTGACAACACAGGTAATACCGGTATCACCGGCGGAGGCTTTTAAATCACTAATTCTATCTAACTGAAAGTAACATGCACACGACCGCTCTGAACTGAAAACGCGCCAGTGCGCGCACACCGTGAATGACGGCTCGTCTGTAAATGCGCGCGTCTCAATCAGTTCACTAGTTCAGTAGTCAGGGCACTGATCAAGCATTGATCAGTCTATGATTGAGATGCACACCATGAATGAATAACAGTTCTTCCGTAAAGCCTTGTTTATACTCGGCGCGCGCGGCAAAAATAAATGCGCGCAGTCAGCGTAGCGCGGAGCCAGGCGAAAGTAAACAATGCGCGCTCTGTGCGTACTTTCGGTTTTGAATTAGCGCCAATTCGGCTGCGGGTTGCTTGAATTGTGGGTTCATTAGCCTATTATTTTTAATGAAAAACACAACAACAAAACAAGTGACAAACTCCCTTAAATAGGCGCTTTTACGGTGCGCTTTGAAACCAAATCTTCCGCGATCATCTCCGTCAGCTCCTCACTCTATGATGAATGACTCCTGCCGTTGCCGAGACTCACGGTCGGATCCTGCTTTATTAAGCAGACACGTTCAGTTTTTATTTGTATTGTCTGTTCTCTAACTGAACTAAATTATTTTATTACTATAAAAAAATCAAAAAGACGGTGGGCGGTGCCACGGTGGGCAAGTGATGTAACCGGTGTTGAGTCTGGACACCGGCAACACCGACTATCGTAGCAAGCCTAACACACACCAAACTTGCTCATCCACGTCTTTATGGAGACGCTTTGTGCACTGGTCAGTCATATTGGGACAGGAAGGGGCCGTCCCCAAACTGTTCCCACAAAGTTGGGAGCATGAAATTGTCCAAAATGTCTTGGGATGCTGAAGCATTAAGAGTTCCTTTCACTGGAACTGATTTGGAGGGGCGTCCCCATACTTTTGGCAATATAGTGTAGCTGGATTACAGCATTTTTCAGATGTCAGACTCATGCACACAACACAAAGACGTTTCCAGACAGTAAAGCAAAGATAAGGACAGAACGCTCTGTGTTGAGATATATAATAAATTCATCAAAGATCACATTTGAGAAAACATTTACATGTAATCGGTTACTAGCGTAACCTCGGTTCCCTGAGATAGCGGTTCACTGGTCCTGCATCACTAGACGTATTGGAAAAACTTCTTTTTCTCTGATTACTGAAGCCTTTTAGAATCACGCAGTGAAACTGCACGAGCCAATGGTTGTCCCCACCAGTGTTAATTTCGTTGACGAATGATTTTCGTCATAATTTTCGTCAACACTGTTTTCACTGACGAAAACGAGACGATAACTAAATAAAAACTAGTGTTGGATGACAAAAACTGTACGAAAATCAACTGTAATTTTCGTCAACAAATAAAATCGAGATGTAAATGTTAGTGAGGGTGGATTAGGGCAGAGATGGGGTCAGAACTGATGTCCTGTGTCACAGATGAACACATTTGATCTGAACTGATCTAACCTCTGGAAAACACACGATCTACAGGCTCACACACTCCCAATCCAGCTCCAGAGCGGCTCAATCAATCAATAACACACATTTATGCCAGACCAGTGTTTATGAACTAATGCTGGTTAATAATGACAATGTTTACTTTACCATGTTTATATAGTAATGTGTTTTAGACGATTGTAACAATGCATATTTTATCTCCTCATCTGAACTTGAATGTGCTCCTGCAACTAAGGCGAGATTTCAAAATAAGAGTCCCGGTGTATTTCCAGCTGGTTTGTAATTAAAAGCCACGCATTATATATTCGTTTTTGGTTACACAATAAACTGTATTTAATTTAATTCCAATTTAATTCATAGTCAGGAGGAAATACCAGTGTTTGACACATATTCAATAAAGTATCAGGGTTATAAAAGTAAACTAAAAATCTTTGTTACTTGAAATTAAATAAATGTTAACTGAAATGAAAAAAATAAATAAACAAACTTATTTGAAGCTTTAGCTTAACATGATATACTAACTAAAACGGAAATGTAAAGTTATAAAAACTATATAGATGTTTTTAAAAACAAACATGAAAGGGAATTGAGCTTGTGTATTTTTAATGTCAAAAACAAAATGATGTCAAAATGTCAGTTCAAGTGACAGTCGGTTTTGTAATGCTTAAATGCGTAATGAATTACAATTTAACTAAACTCATTAGATTTTAGGAGACTAAATCTACTGTAGATTTAAAATCTTATGATATTTAGTTGACTAAAACTAGACTAAAACTAAAAACAATTCAGGTGACTAAAATATGACTAAAACTAAATGGCATTTTAGTCAAAAGACTATGACTAAAACTAAATCAAAATATGCTGTCAAAATTAAAAATTAACACTCGAAGGGAGGGCCCATGAGGACTGTAGATCCCATGTAGGGCTGCCCCCTAATAGTCAACTAAACGTTAGTCGACTAGATGAGGCTTAGCCGACCAAAATTGTATTAGTCGGTTAGTCACAGAAAAAAAACTTAACAGGAATTGGTGGAATCACGCATGCTGACGCACAGTTCGTTAACGGCAGTAAATCCAGACATTCGCCTATCATTCATCGCCCTCAAATATGGCGTATCACTTGAAACATGTAAGTAGCAGCAACTTTACAAGTCAGTTTATACAGCAGAGATGTCGGTTAAAGAGTTAAGTTATGTTTTAGGTGGGATATTATGAAAGCAAAAGGCACTAAAGACCAAAAACCTCGATTTATTAACCTGTTAACACAGTATTCCCCAATATATATGTACAACTATAGTTGCCGCTTGGACTTTTGACTAAGTGTACAAAAAACTGAAGATCTGTTGTATGAATTGTTTTGTTAGGATGATTCTAGAGACCTTCATGATTATGTAGATGTATATATGTCAACAAAAAATACTTATTAGTAACATGAAAATAACCTTTCTTCGGGAGGGTTTTGCCTTCACTATGCTTCCTGGAAGTAGGGGGAGGAAGTTGGCTCAAGTCTCATGTGACCGGAAGGAGTTAATACCTTTTTTTTCTCTTGAAATCCTTTATTTGGATGTTTTCTTGCGTGTCATTGAGATTTAAAACATGGATACTATCTAGAAAAATACTTACAAAAGGAAAATGACAACTATACACGGTGAGCTTAAAGGACAACTCTGGTGAAAAAATGAACCTAGGGGTGATTAACACATGGTTACTGAGTAGATCGTTCTCTGGGATGCGTTTTCATGAAAATCGAATGTAAAGAGTTTTATCTCTAAAAACAGATTAGCTTATAACGCTAGTCTATGGGGCACAGAATAAGTCAAATTAAATCACTAGTTAATACCACTAACAAGGCTCAAAATAGCCTCACACTAATACGGTAGTATAATGAGGGTCCCTACATGCAAACCCAAGCATTGAGAACTTTGTAAGTGTACAAACAGTTTAATAAGAAGATACTTTATAAAGACAGTACATTACGCGCATACAGACAGCAGCCATCTTGGAAAACAGTCTCAACAAGTCGAGCCACGAACGCTGTGCTAAGCTGAACTGTGACTTGGAATCTCATATGGTCCGTTGTTTCCGGAAGAAAGCACTGAACGCAACAGAGAAAATAAATAAATAAAAATAATAAAAATAAAACTGAACGCAACGCAACAGAGACTAGTGCTTCCAAAGGATACACACTAAAGAGATGGCGGATTATTCAACCGTGGCTCGAAATACAAAACTTGCATAATGTACTGTCTTTATAAAGTATCTTCTTATTAAACTGTTTGTACACTTACGTTCTCAATGCTTGGGTTTGCATGTAGGGACCCTCATTATACTACCGTATTAGTGTGAGGCTATTTTGAGCCTTGTTAGTGGTATTAACTAGCGGTTTAATTTGACTTATTCTGTGCCCCATAGACTAGCGTTATAAGCTAATCTGTTTTTAGAGCTAAAACTCTTTACATTCGATTTTCATGAAAACGCATCCCAGAGAACGATCTACTCGGTAACCATTTGTTAATCACCCCTAGGTTCATTTTTCACCGGAGTTGTGCTTTAAATGGATTTCGTTCTATATTATGA